>OU898283.1:100247557-100472557 GCA_918026665.1 Diabrotica balteata | reverse complement strand
CGTTCGCGCCACGGAGTGTGCCGATACGTCCCGACACGACAGTCACCGCGACTATAAATAGAGCGGTAGCGGTAAGCGGAGTAATCGTCGGATTCACTTCCCGCCTCTCGACGCGTTAGTGTTCTGAGCTGTTGGACGTGAATCCCTGTCCTGGCATTTGGTTTTCACCTCTGGCTGCGTTAAGTAGTTGAGTTACTGTGACCAAATGCCCATCTTGGTAGTTAGTATTCGCCTCTGGTTGCCTTAAGTAACTGAGTTACCGTTGCTAACTACCCATCTTCCTGTCTTTTGATTTCTTTTTCTTTGTTCTCCTGAAGAAGCTACATACAATTGTAGCGAAACGTCGAGATGAACCCACTTTTGGGTCACTCACAAATGACACGGTCCAAACCCGGAAGACGAATAAACTATAATACTGATTGGTCTGTTGTGTTTTGTTCCATGGCACCAGTTGTTTGAGGCACTCATGTCTATGGGCTGATTAGTAGTGTCCATTATGCATCTCCAAAACATCTACTTGTGCTGAGAGCCCAATCAAATTCTTGATTTTTGGAGCACCATCCTTGCACACATATGGTATTATTCTACTTGGCATCACTACTTCTTTGATTTATGTAGCACTTATATTGGTACAATTTGTACACGATACCAACTTGCAATAATCGAAGAAAATGCAAACACATTTGTGGAAGACTTTGGTTCTTTAAAAATGCATGATTTATTGCATTTATCACATGTGCCTGACATTATAGGTTTACAACTGTACAAATACAAGAAATAATGTTGTAATCACATAGTTGACTTAAATTGTATGGATAGGAAACAAATTAAGGCTGTTTACACAATAAAATGCGCCTTTCAACTTAATCAAAACATCAAAAATCCTTCTAAGAAAAACATAAAGAAAAATCTTTACAGCATCTTGTGTAGTCTTTCCGATTGTCTGTGTCATTTGTCATTAACAATATAATATATGCCCGTTTTTTCTCTTCTACAGTTTGTCAAAACTAGGAATGACTTCCTATCCTAATGAATCCCACTATCACCATGCCTACTTGATCGCAGTAAAATTACCGAAAATTATCTAAGTAAGAGAAGGAAACTCGAGCTTTAAAGTACGTTTAATAATCAGGTGGACTATGGCCCCGGCGTTCATCTAGTTCTTTCTCCCCGAATATTTTCTCTGTCATTGTTTTGTATAACGGGAAGTAAATATTAATGTATAGACCTAACAACTTATTGCAAAGATATTACACACTTCAGTTATCTAGAATTTTATTTTAGAGTAGCACATTTACAAGCTTTTGCTCTCAACAAATTATAAATTGACCTCAATACTTTAAGAACTTGCTTAAAATGTTTGTTTGTATTTTATATACTTTAGTTTGTTTTGTAGATAAACAAAGTAGATTAATTTTACATTGCTTTTGCATACCTTTCTGCATCATCAACTGTTATCTATAGACAAATGAAGTCATCGATGATTTTTGTTATCGTAATAGATTAAAGCAATAAGTGATTGATTATATTTTTCAATCTAACAATGATATGTAGTTTGATTTTGTTATTTACACACTAGGATTATTATAAATAAAGAGGGATTAGGTAAAATTCAAATCGAATCAAGGAATATTCTAATAAATGATTTATACAGTTGAGTCCATGGTTCTTTACCCGTGCGTCATCATTTAAATCAGTTTGGTCCAACCTTTTAGACGTTGCGGGCCGTATTAAATTTGAAATTATTATGAAGGGCCAGAGAACTCGACTCGTTTAAAAAAGTTTATTTTAAAAAATAATATACACACGAAATATTATTTACAAGTATTTTATTATGGTTTACATTGTTTACAATTTACATGTTATCTTTAAAATTTAACATAAAATAAAAAATCAACGGGATATTTGAGGCAAGGGTTTATACTCTACTAACTTTGGCACATCTAGGTATATCTATGCTAGTCGTAGTAAGTCTAATACATGCTTCCAGAGAATCGTTTTCCATGCGATTACGTGTTTTAGATTTAATATGCTTTAAAGCAGAAAGCCCACGCGAGCCTTGGTATATCTACTAAGTCCAAACAGTAGATACCACTGTCCTTTCCTACTAACCCTGTTTAAACAAATTTCCTTATTAGCACTACCTACCAAAGAGTAAGGCAACGGGAAACCACCCCTTTATTTCACCCACGAAAGTTCATGATATGAGCAATAGCTGCGAGGCCTCGGATGATGAGCTTCGCGATCCGGATGGCACCCGGCGCATCTTCTCGTCCGGGGAGGAATGTGTGAAATCAGTTACCGGGCATGTAGACGTGACTCATCAGGCTTTACATGCGAAATGTGCTACTGGTGAAAAACAAAAACTTAATAACCGCAAACCATACAACATAGCTACATGGAATGTCCGTGGTCTTTTACAACCGGGCAAACAAGCTATTCTGGAGAAGGAACTGGAACGAACCAATATCTCTGTGGCCGGGCTCTCTGAACTTCACTTCCGCAACGAGGGGCACTACATAACTAATTTGGGACATTTCATGTGCTTTTCCGGCAACACTAACAAAAGTATCAATGGTGTTGGCTTCTGGGTTTCAAAATCTCTTTCTCCTTATATACTGGGATATCAAGCTATCAGTGATCGTATAATTTCCTTAAAACTAAATGGATCTCCCTCTATTGTACATTTGATTCAGGTCTATGCGCCTACCTCAACTACTGATGATGATACAACTGAATCTTTTTCCAACGAGCTGGAATCATATCTGCAAAATATCCCAAATAAAGAAATCGCTATCATCATGGGTGATTTAAACTCAAAAATCGGTGTTACTATGGCTGACGAACATATACGAAATATTGTGGGTAGATATGGAATAGGTGAACGCAATTCAAGGGGAGACCGCCTTATCCAGTTCTGCGTTGACAATGACTTGACAATAATGAACTCTATGTATAAGCACCACCCCAGAAGATTGTACACTTGGATCTCACCTAACGGACGACACCGAAATCAGATCGATTACATAATGATTAAACATCGCTGGAAAACATCTATTAGCCAATGTAAAACACGACCTAGCGCTGACTGCGGCTCTGACCACCAACTTCTTGTTGCAACGCTAAAGCAAAAATTCAAGGCATGTGCTAGGATCCGAAACAAGAGGATATCAAAAATAAAAGATACACAACAATTTAAAATCCAATGTAATGAAAGATTCGAAAATATTTTACCAACTATCGTCACTCATGATCTCGAAAAGATTTGGTTATCTTTTAAAAATACCTTGATACAGACCTTGACTGACTGCGAAGCACAGTCTAATGCCGTCTCAACCGGACCAAAAAAAGTGTGGATGTCTGCAGATACTTTTGACCTCGTTGAAGAACGTAGAAAACTTAAAATTGCTGGAATCGAGAACCCTCTCAGGAATTCCCAGTACCGACAGCTATCTAGAGCTATTCAGGCTGCTTGTAGACGAGACAAAAACAAGCATATAGAGAAAATCTGCAGAGAAATTCAACTACACGCCGACACAAATAACACCAAAGAACTCTTTGATAAAGTCAGACAACTCACACGTAAATTCAAGCAGAAATCTTGGTCTATCAAAGATGATGAAGGTAATGTACAGACGGATTTGGACAAGGTTATTGATATTTGGAGGGCGTATTGTAAGTCTTTATACGCCAATACGGACCAGATGCCAGCGGTCGCCCCGTTTGTACCTGACTGCCAGACCTCCACTTTCCATTCTCCTTCAACAGAGACACACCACACTAGTTTTGAGTCTGAACCTGACATACTTTTTTCCGAGGTGGAATTCGCTTTAAAAAGACTTAAGTTAAACAAAGCAGCAGGATATGATCTCATTACTGCAGACGTCTTGAAGCATCTTCCGGTATGTGGAGTGAAAATATTACATCGATTGTGCAATGAAATATGGCACACAGGCGTCTGGCCTGAGGATTGGAGAAAGACCATAATCATACCTCTTCATAAGAAAGGTTCAACAAATAATTGTAACAACTACAGGCTATTAGCTCTAATATCACACGCCAGTAAGGTGATCCTCTACATACTGCAACGGCGTCTAGAAAACTTCATAAGTTGGCAAATAGCACCTGAGCAGGCTGGATTTGTAAAGGGCAGAGGTACTAGAGAACAAATCCTTAATGTACGAAACATCATAGAAAAAGCCAGAGAATACCAGATCCCGATATTTATATGTTTCGTCGATTATACAAAGGCCTTTGATAATGTTAGATGGGACAAACTATGGAACATATTGACGACAATGGGTGTACCTAAACACTTGACTCACCTTATTAGCAAACTGTATCAAGATAACCTGGCATATATTCGAATGGACGGATATATGTCTGACAAATGCACTGTAGAGAAGGGAGTACGCCAAGGATGCGTTTTATCTCCCTTATTATTTAACATCTATTCGGAGTTCATAATGCGCAGAGTTTTGGATGGTTGGGAGGGAGGAGTAAACCTAGGTGGTGTTAAGATATCTAACTTACGTTTCGCAGACGACACTACACTTCTAGCCTCTACTCCAGAAGAAATTATTAAATTATTAAAAAAACTCGAGGTAGAAAGTGCTAAATTTGGACTCATGGTTCATCATCATTCAGCCCATACTCGTCCACTGCTGAACATAGGCCTCCCGTAGTTCACCCCACAAATTTCTGTCCTGAGCCGCCTGCATCCAATTTTGATGTGTCCGTTTCAGGTCATCCGTCCATCTTGTTGGTGGTCGTCCTCTATTCCTAAAGGCATCTTGTCTGGGTCTCCACTCAAGAATGCGTTTTGTCCATCTGCCGTCCTTCGTTCTCGCAACGTGCCCTGCCCTGCCTTAAAATGGAACTGGGCAGGGCACGTTGGACTCATGGTTAACTACAACAAAACCAAAATCATGGTTATTGATCGCCAACAACAGTTTCCTGAAACCCAAACTATTGCGGGATGCGAGGTAGTCTCATCTATGATATATCTTGGAGCTCTAGTTAACAACACAGGCAGTTGTGAATCCGAAATTAGAAGACGCATTCAACTAGCAAGAGCAGCAATGAGTGAACTAAACGGGGTCTGGCGTGATCGTCACATTACTATGACAAACAAAAAGAGACTCGTTTCAACTCTGGTCTTTTCCATATTTTACTATGCAAGCAAGACATGGACAGTCATAGAATCAGATCGACAACGTATAGACGCCTTTGAAATGTGGACATGGAGACGCCTGCTTCGAATTCCATGCAAGGCTCGCCGTACAAATATCTCGGTTCTGGATGAAATTAAACCGGATCAGCGTCTCTCCAGTACCGTTTACTCTAGAATGTTAAAGTTCTTTGGCCATATCCATCGAAGTGATCACAAAATGGAGCGGTTGGTGGTCCAAGGAAGGCCTCAGACTCAACGCCAACGCGGAAGATCTCCACAGCGATGGGCGGACATTACTAAAAAGCTTCTCAATAAACAGTATACTGAGGCAATACATATAACTGATGACCGCGACCAGTGGAGAAATATTATCAATCAAACTGTCCGAGCTGCTGAAGCCCAATTATGAACCACAACACATCTACTAAGATGTTAATGACTGTGATGATGATGAAAGCAGAAAATGTACTTTCACATATATATGTACTACCAAACATTGAATATAGTTTCAACGCAAAGTTACGAAGTTTAGGAAAACGATCCTTGGAGACAAACTTCCAAAAGTTACTAATGTCTTCCTTTTTCTTTGCTTGAAAAAACGAATCGGACTGGAGTTCGCACAGCTCTAATTGGTATTCTGCTGATTGGTTCTGGATGTTGACTCCCATTGGATTGTTAAAAAGCTCAAGATCGGGTTTTAGTGCATGAAATTCCGAAAACCTTTCATCGAATTCTCTTCTTATTTCTGTAAGAACTTTTGCAAACCTCGAGAAATCGACCATGGCTTCTTGTTGATTTATTCCGAAACACGCAGGAAAATTTGTGAGGTCGTTTATTTTCATGCACTTCTTGAAAAGATCAAGTTTGTTGCGAAATGTCTCAATTTGACCAACCAACTGTGATACTGTTTTATTTTTCCTCTGGAGTTGTAGGTTTAATGTGTTCAAGTGAGAGGTAATGTCTGTTAGAAATGCTAGTTCATGAAGAAATGTTTTGTTCTTAAGCTTTGTTATAAATACGTCCGTGTTAATAACAGTTTCCGTTTCAAAAAAAAAAAAACAGTCAGATCTCTTTTCTTAAGGAAAAAAAATTGTAAGGCGTTTACCTGCACTCAACCAGCGTATCTCTGAATGTAGGAGGACGTCCTTATATTCAGTATTTAATTCCTCCAAGAAAGATATGAATTTTCGGTGTCGCTGAGCTCTGTTTCCTCCTCTTAAGCTATTTACTATCTGCACTACAGTTTTCATAGTATCGTTGATTTTAATTATCTTTCTGCAGAGAGCCTTTTGATGGATACTGCAATGAAACATAACACAATTAATACCACTTTCCCGCAAAAGTCCAGCCAATCCCGTTATGCATCCCGCCATGACGCTTTTGCTCCGTCGGTGCAAACGCAAGAGCACTTTTGAAAACCGCCTATATTTTTCACAGCGCCAGCGTCACTAACTGCTTCAAATATATTTATACCTTTGGTCCCGTATTCTATGTGGTGCAGTTTTAGAAGTTCCTCAGTTACACAAAAATCTTCACTGATGCATCTAACAAAAATTAGTAGCTGATTTTCGTCAGTAATATCAAAAGATTCGTCCAGGGCTAAGGAGTAGTACAAACAATCACGAACTGTGTCGACCATTTTTTTAAATACATGAGTATTCAGCTCATCAACTCTTCTAGATACAGTTTGATGAGAAACTGAAACACATTCAAAATTTTTGGCCATTTTTTTATCTCCAAAGGATGGCGCCATTTTACCGGCACACCGCTTGATCATTTCTCCATATCTAAATGCTTTTTTACTTTTGACAAGCTCTAAAGAAACTTGATATGATGCTGCTAAGCTTAATGATTGAACAGCTGTCCATTTTGTAAATAGAGATTTTTGTTTATTCAATTTAGCTCTAAGTTCTTTTACAAGAGTATTGCGAGCTTCACCTTGATATTTGTCGTATTTTGTCTTATCCTAGGTTTCATAGTGCCTACTAATATTGCATTGTTTTGATACCGCGAGTACTTGACAACAAATAGTGCACTGAGGTTTGCCTTTTAATTCGATGAAGAAATATTGATTGTCCCATTTTCCTTGGAACCTACGATTCTCTTCGAAAATTTTGCGGTTTTTGGCACTAGTCATTCTGAATTTAACATTCAATTTATTCGCCACTGTTAATTCAACACGACACGTGTAGCTGACTTAAACCAGCTGCCCGCTCATCGGGAGTGGGTGTTCAAGGTTAACTACTTTCTTAAGATTACGGAAAAGACAGGTTTGGAACAGGTAAAAGTTATCAATGGTAATATTTTTGGGCCACAGTTTAACGAGCCTCGGGCCGCATGCGGCCCGCGTGCCTGGGGTTGGACCACACTGCCATACGATATTATTATTATTATTACTTATTAATCCGTCTATATAATATTTATAAATAATATGCCTAACAGAACTGTTATTGTTGTACATACCTCTGTCGGTAGCGGATTCCCTGGGCTCTATACCATATTCGCTTGGTTCATACTCTAATTCTTAGTACGGAAAAGGTTCACTATCTACAGAATAAACATTTTGTTATTATATATTTGCAAAACTATTATAGGTAACTTTAAAAGACAATTACTATTCTTTTTTGACTGCATATTAACCAAATACACAACATTTGTCTGAAAAACAGTTTCTATATTAATTTAATTAGAAAGTATTGTTTCAAAACCTAACCTTAAAATTATTTGAACAACCGTTGGTTCTACATGTCACAATATTACAGAAATGTGTGTAAATACTCACCTGAACTTGTTGTCTAAATATATCACCCTAAAGATAATATTTAACACAACAATTAACACTTTTGCGCTACAAAATTCGGACCGTACCCAATCAGCTTTATGTCAAAACTGCAAATCTGCTAATGCATAAGTGACCGCAGAGGTTTGGGCCGTTTTTGCATTGAAAATGACTTGTAATGTGAAGAGTGCAAAAGTGATTTTTACTACCATCTCTCGACGGGAGCATGATTAGGGTTGGGTCGCATTTGCATCATAAAATTTTTAGTATTACCATTTTTGTATATAACTCAATTTTAAAAATTTTGTGAGTTGGGCCACTTTTGCGCTCAACACCTCAATTTTAATAGTCTAAGGAAGGTTTAATCCAAACCTGCTGTAATTAAAATTTTTTTCGATGACTTTGTTGGTTGTTAGCGTAGATGCTATTGCACAATCCCTTTGCGATATAAACGTTGAAAATATTAAATTCCACGCATATATCATCTTGTCTAGCTGTCGCCTAACATATAGTTTTTTTTAGTAAGAGGAATGAGACCGGGCAAATCGGTCCAGATGACCGAGTCCGAAGTGCGCGGTCTCTGCCTCAAATCCCGTGAGATCTTCCTGCAGCAGCCCATCTTGCTGGAGCTAGAGGCGCCGCTTAAGATATGCGGCGACATCCACGGCCAATACACCGACCTGCTGCGTCTCTTCGAGTATGGGGGCTTCCCGCCGGAAGCCAACTATCTGTTTCTCGGAGACTACGTCGATCGCGGCAAGCAATCCTTGGAGACGATATGTCTACTGTTAGCGTACAAGATTAAGTATCCAGAGAATTTTTTCCTGCTCAGAGGTAACCACGAATGCGCCTCCATCAACAGGATTTATGGCTTCTATGACGAATGTAAGTTTCACTGATTTGTTTATTTTTAATTTTTATTTAACAAGAAGCAATCTTAGCAGGATTGTCTTCGAAATCTCCGATAACTTATTACATGTTTACAGAAGTTAGAAAATTTAGTCTATAACATCATTCTCCTCGCCGAAATTACACATCAATCCATGGAAAAGTCTAGGGACTACACTTTTTTTTTCTTTATAAAGTCTAGTCTAACTACATTAAATTTTAAGTTTATACAGTGCGATAAGTTTTGGATTAGATATTGCAAATACATAAAGCGTCAAAATCGGCAACATTGCCTCGTACGAGGTAATTGTTATTCTCCGATTCCCTCCTCTCCGACACCTAGACTCCTAGACAGAAAACGAGAAAACCATTTAGTAACACATAACAAGGCAAGGGATATGCAACTCCGTCCGTCGATTTTTGCTTACGTACACATGTTTAATTTTTTATACATAAACCCGATAAAAATACACTGACCATTATAAGGCTTGTATTTGTGTATTTGTATCGGTTTCTATTTTTTGTGAGGTAAAACAAAAAATATAATCTTATTGAAAATAAAAAATAATTCCTAATTAAATAAGAAATAATCCTTTATGATCTATAGAAATGATTCAAATATTTGACCTTCTACGGCTGAACAGTATCCCAATCTGTCAAACAAACTTCTGCGGACAGATGTAAGATTTTTTGCTGTAATACTTGCTTTGTAGATACTTCTGTTATGCGAGTTCTTAATTCATTCAAATTTTGGGCTCTACCCACAGGATGATCGTAGATGAAGCTTTTTAAATGTTCCCAAAAAAAGAAGTCTACGGGTGTAAGATCTGGAGATCGCACAGGCCACTTAATATCACCTGCTCCACTGATAACTCGATTCGGGAAAGTATTGTTTAAGTACCGGGAAGAACATGATTCTGTAAAAAATCGAGATATACTCTACTGCTCAAGATGCCCTCAATAAAAAATTGACCTATTATGTGGTCTCCTAAAATTCCAGTACAGACTTTAACTTTTTAAGGACTTTGAGTTCAGTAAACAACACTTCTGTGCTGGTTTTCCCGCGCTCAATACCTTGTAATGGAAGGATTGTGTTTCCCTACTAACGATTCATGAGTAAATAAAATGTTTTTAATAAAATTGGGTTCATCATTAACCTTTGTTATTAGAGTTTCACAAAACTCCATCCTTCGAAAGTAGCCGTTTGGATAAAGCTGCTGCGTTTTCGAATATTTAAAATTCTTGTAACCGTGCTTTTTCCAAAACGTTACAGTAACATTGCCAACATCTAACTCTCTAGCAACGCTTCTAGTTGAACGTGTTGAATCTACCTCGATTGTTGCACAAATTTGTGTATCCTGGTTTTCTATTTCCTCAATTTTTTTCTGCTGACACTTCTCGAGCGTGACAGTTTCTGCAATTTAGAGGCAATAACAACTCTCAAATTTTTTAACAATATTAAGAACTGACTGTACGCAAGGAACTGGTCTACCCTCAAAAAACACAGAAAATAAATCTACACATTGTTGTCCAGAATTATCACCATAAACCCATTTTATTATTTGATCCTTTTTTTGCGGGCGTATAAACAAACATGTTGTTTATACAAATTAATTAAAAATCTACGTTCGTATTAATTTAAACAACTTCTGTATAATGACAAATTATTGGGGACGGTGTAACGGAGGTTCGTGGAAAGTCGACGGCGTGCAAGGTTGCCATTTATAGTGTGTATATTTAATTTAAAACTTAACATTCGGTATAAACAATTAACAACGATTGAAAGGTATGGAAGGAATCAATTATAGTAATTTATACTTCCCAAGAATGATTTTTTATGTAACATTCGTAGGTTCTAGGATTTCTTCAATAGCGCGAAATTTATCTTATCTTAACCAATGTCATTTTTCACGCTTACATTTTACGTTTTTTTTTTACTTTACTGGATACAACCACTATCCTTCATTCCTCCTCAGTCCTAATCCCTTTTGGGATGTGGTGACACCATCAGGCCTTTACAGTTTTTTCACAATTTCCCTCCACCCTTCTCTGTCCTGGGCTAGTTGTTCGGCTTCATGTAACGTTTGGTTAATCAATATTTTTGGTTAATCTACCCAACGCCTAAGAAATCTTCCCCTAGGTCTCTTTTCTACAACTCTACCCTCGACTATCAGTTTTTCCATCGTACTTGTTCTTCTAGCAATGTGTCCGAAATACTGCAAATATCTCTGTTGTATTTGTTTAAGCAATCTATCCTCTACTTAGATGCAATAGATGCAATAGTTGTATGGGGACCTTACTATCAAACATCTATAGACAAACTTCATCGTGTTCAGCATAAATTTGGTCAACACTATCATTATCGTAGTGCTTTTCATGACCTCTCTGTCCCATACAGTTATAGTATGATAGGTGATCACTTGAAAATGGTTTCTATGAATCGGCGAATAGATTATTTTTGCCTAATATTTCTTTACAAAATTGTTAATAATTTGATAAATTGCCCTGAACTTTTAAATCGATTAGGTCTTAACACTCTTCATGGAACTAGGCATACTTCATTATTTCATCTACCATTTCATCAATTTAATTATGAATACTTCAAGCCTCTTACTCATATGGTGAGACTATATAATAGGTACCAAAGTGATCTGGACTGATTTTTCCAGTCCTTAGAACAATTTAAAAATGTGAAAAAGGGACTGCTATTTGTGTGATATTAGTTTGTATTCAAGTTAATTATTAGTTTTTGTTAAACTTACTAATTATTTTCCAATGTTATGCTTACTTTGTAAAATTTTATATATTATGTTTTGTTCCAATGTAAATGGTATATCCGTTAATAAATAAATAAATAAATACTTTAAGTTATTCTAATATCGATACATTAGTGCGATGATCAATCCAGGATATTCTCAACATGTGGCTGTATACCCACATTTCAAAAGCGCTCAGTTTATTTGTATCCGCTTTCTTTAAGGTCCACGTTTCGGATGTATATGTGGCTATGGAAAAGATGAGTGCTCTTACCAGCCTTAAGGACCCCAGGTATATGAAACTATTTACTACTTCAAAGCCCCCAATTTCTTTAATGTGTTGAAGATTATTCTGAGCTCTGCCTACTATCATGATCTTTGTCTTACTCCTATTTAGCTTTAGTCCATATGTTTTGCTTTTTTCCTCCAGACATCTCATTATGTCTTCCATTTCTTCTTGATTTGCCGCGATTATTAAAGTGTCATCAGCATATCTCAAGTTATTGATTTTTTGACTTACTGATATTCCGCCCTTCCATCCGTCTAGTATCTTTCGCATAATGTGTTCGCTGTAGATATTAAACAGAGTTGGCGAGATTATGCATCCTTGCCTGACACCTGCCTCTGTTCTGAAATGATCGGAATGGGTGTTGTTTATTTTTACTGTGCACTTATTATTTTCATATAGACTTCTAATTAGTTGAATTAAGTGGTGGGGTTTTGCCATTTCCGCTAGTATGGACCATAGCTGCTGCCATTTGACTTTATCGAAGGCCTTTGTGTAATTTGAATTCACGAGTTTTTTCAATTAGCTGTCTGACATTAAGTATGTGTTCTCTAGTGCCTTTTCCTGGGACAAATCCCGCTTGCTCTTCTGATATCTGGGGCAATAGAAAAGCTTTCAGTCTTTCATGTATTACATGAAGTAGAACCTTGCTTGCGTGGGAGATAGGGGTTACCGTTCTGTAGTTGCTGCAATCTAGCGCAGTTCCTTTTTTGAATATAGGGATGAAAGTGAATGCTGTCCAGTCGTCGGGCCACTCTCCGGTTTCCCAAATGTATTTGCAGATCACATGCATAACATTTACTCCAACATCTCCAGTCGCTTTTGAAACTTCTACGGTGATCTGGTCTGCGCCAGGAAATTTTCTATTTTTTAACTTTTTGATTGCTTTTTCTACCTCTGACTTTAGAATGTTTGGTTCTCTCTCTGCAGTGAACTCATCGTGAATTGCATTCTGGGGATCATCACTGCATATAGACTTTGACAATAGCTCATGGGATTCATACCGGTTTGCATGTCTCTCTATCTCTTCTTCGCATTCTTCATTTATATATGTATTTTTATCATCCCTACAGGCTCTTTTAATTTCTTTATTTAACCTTGCCAATTCGTTTTTGTTGCTGTCGTTTTGATATATGAAAAATTTGATTCTCCTTCGCTCTTCGAGAAGGTGCAGCTTTCTGTCTGTCATCCAGTGTTTTCTTTTGATGATCTTTTTTTCGGTTCTGGTTCTTTCTACAGAGGTTTCTATGACATTTTTGAAACCTTTCCACATTTCTTCTGGGTTGTCTTGTCTGTTCAACATACTAGTTTCCTTTAATGCATCTCTAAATGTTTTCGGATTTGAAATCTCCAACCTGTTTTGATTTTGGTGCTACATTGTTCTTTTTAGCTTCATCTTGAAGCAAATGCCTTCATCCTGCATTATTACTACAATACTCACAACCTATTACTTTTGTACAACCGCCATCACATACTCCACAACCGTCAGAATCATCTAATATGCAGAATGATCAAGACGAATTGACAACTATATAGTACAAGACAATATGATGGTCCAGACCATAGAATTACAAAACAAGCAGCTTTAAAAGACTACTGGATGAATCAACCAATCACTACCTGTTTCATCAACTAAACCTCCTCGAATATTCATACATAATGTATCATACAATAAACTTATGATCTCCTAAAATAAAACAGCATGCAAAGACTACACTGTAAAAAACTTAAACAACAATCACGTTAAAGCACAGTCGACTACGTCAGACAACTATTCTTCAACCATCAAAGCTCCAAAGATGAAAGAAACTCAATTTCACTCACATATCTAACATTCGGCAAAGAGGTACTAAAAGTGCCTCCCTTTAATTGAAATAGAATTAGCCATAAGTAATAACAAACAAGACAGTTTGGACGTTAGTCCAAACGCAATTCCAATGTTACTCCGAACGTAGTTCCAGTTACTACCGAACGTTGTCCAAAGTTAATTCTAAACGTAGTTCCAAAGTTAATCTTTAATTTAGAATATGAGGTTCCCCTAATTCAGTGGTCATCTCTGCCTGTTGGGACCGAACCCGACGTTGGGCGCCAATTTAGTGTACCGGTGTTCTAAGATTAATTCTTCATAATCTAGATCATTAGGTATTGTAAAAGGTATATAAGCATATGAACTGGGATACATCGAATATCATCAAGTATGAGGGTGATACGGGGAGATTCTCTGATATTTCGTATTTGTTACTGCGAAAATCATTTATAACACACTTACGTCTTACATGTCCAGTAAATAGTTAATATTTTCTACTTTACAGGACCATCCTTTTCGTGGTAGTTCTATATTGTTAGCAACTGATGGCAATACTATATACGTTTCTGAATTTAACTGAATCCATTGATTGGTCAATTTTGCCGGGACTCTTTTCGGTTATCTTACCAGCTTATCTTTCTTTGTGCCGTGTGTCATCTATTTTATTAGACTATTTTCTTAAAATCTGCAATCGACCTTGCATTTAATCAAAACTTTATTTTTTGTATTACCCATCAACCCTTTCAGTTTCATCTTCAGTTTTCCTGTTTTTTCTTTAGGTAAAAGAAGGTACAATATAAAATTATGGAAGACATTCACAGACTGCTTCAACTGCTTACCCATTTCCGCTATTATCGACGAAAAGATTTTCTGCTGTCATGGTGGACTAAGTCCAGATTTACAAGGAATGGAACAAATCAGGAGAATAATGAGACCAACGGATGTACCAGATACTGGTAAGTGCTGTATATTTTATTTTTTCGTTTTTTCTGTTTCGTCGTATATGCTTTTTAACTTGCAATTTTTGATTACAGTTTTGTTTGAGATTTTTAATTTGAATTATTACGAAGAACAAGCAGTTCTTTATGTATATTTATGTACTATACTAAAATCATCCCGTAACTATATCACTTACAGGTGCAATTTTACCCCAGCGAGTACTTTGCACTCTCTGTTCTTTATGGCTTCAAGTATTTACCCATTGTTAAGTTGATTAAAATCTACATAACGTTTTTTCTACACATAATAGCCTAACACACTGTTTTAAAATAAGTCCGCCTTGAAAATAGTGTTTCAAGTTATAAAACACTTTTTTTACGTTTGATAGGTCTTCTGTGTGACCTTCTCTGGTCCGATCCAGACAAAGACGTTCAAGGATGGGGCGAGAACGATCGAGGTGTATCCTTCACCTTTGGAGCCGACGTCGTGAGCAAATTCCTGAACCGACACGATCTCGATCTCATCTGCCGCGCCCACCAAGTAGTCGAAGACGGCTACGAGTTCTTCGCCAAGCGACAGCTCGTCACTTTATTTTCCGCTCCCAACTATTGCGGCGAATTCGACAACGCTGGAGGGATGATGAGCGTGGACGAGACGTTAATGTGCTCGTTTCAGGTAAGCCTTTAACCAGTCATCACCCATATGTAACGCATTCATATTTGCTTTAAAGAAAGAGTTTGCTCCCACCTTTCTGACACTATTCTCCCAGGCCTGGGATGTTAGCCATCTAGACTCCTAATTGCTTTCAACTCAGCTTTTTATTTTGCTTTCAAGCTTTCAACTCAGCTTTTTCCTATAATTCGTGATACTCCACAGAATTCATATAAGCTTACCTTCACCTACCTACCTTCACCAATTATCTTCACCAATTACCTTCACCAATTACCTTCACCAATTACCTTCACCAATTACCTTCACCAATTACCTTCACCAATTACCTTCACCAATTACCTGCACCAATTATGAACACCTTCAATTTCATAAGCACTGCTGTTTATCACAAGTAATACAGATTTTTGATCAATTCTTATACTTACTCGGTACATGTTGCTCTAACTCTAATCTATGATAAATAAAAAACTGCCACAATCCGCCACACTATCGTTATTTTAGTGTGGAGGATTGTGGTTCTTACATTAAAAATGTTTGACCATGGTCAGAAAGCACATAAGAAATATTGCCGTCATATTGGCATATAGAACATTCTCCAAATTTTCCACCACCAATAAAATAAAAAATATGTCAAAAATGAAATTCGTGACTTGTGTCATTTGATCTCAAGTGTGTCCATGACTTATGTGTTATTGCAACTGTAACTCCTGTAATACAAACAGTCAGGATGATAGTTTTTAACTGTATATTGATTTATTTGTTTACCTAGACTAAAAAGTGTAAATTCTGTTTTATTTTGTAAATTTTGCAAATAAATATGTTTATTCATTATTATTTGTAATATATTTATGTTTTTATAATTTACATTCAAGAAATATGAGATAACTCACATTTATCCAAAATACATAAAAAATATGACACGCGCGCTTTGATGTAAAAAATATGAGCGTTGAAAGGTTAAATTCTTGTCTGCAAGTAACGTTTCATTCGCGCCTAGTAACATAAGTCACCGACGGGACGACACGAGACAAGTTCCAACTGGCTCTCTTCACATAAGTTGACTTAAGTGTTTATTCACAAACTCAAGTTGGTATTTTCTCAGTATGGTTATTATCATCGAGCAAAAAGACAAAAGAGGGAATCTAATCGTTATGAAAAGGAGACCAAAAAAGTGGCCTCTGATGGCCACTTTTTTGGTCTCCTTTGGATGACATATCCGGAAATGCAAAGGCGCTAAATTTAAATTTTTCGACACTTATTAACAATAGCTATAAAATATTTTTCAGACGAGAAAGTTTTAATTAAAGATAAATGATAATAGTCTAAAATGTGACACAAATGGTAAAAAACTTCAATATAAATAAAATTTCATGTGACAGTTGGGACAAACAATAACAACCAAACTAAATTTGATTTCTTAAACAAGGAAAGAGACTTTTTTTCCTTGTTTAAAGTGGCCTAACAATATTTTTGTCCCCACTACCTTTACATTGCCTCTTTTATCTTTTTGCTCGATGGTTATTATGCACACTTCGCAATAACAACTATACAAATGTATAGTAGACTAAAGTGCTTAGATCAGATGATAGTATTACAAATCACCTACACATTTTTATAAAAAAAATTCGGAAACTTTGACTTATGTGCTTACTCCCCTCAGTCACAGAAATTATTTTATTTTTTTTATACTGACTACAACAATCCACCTCACTAACGTTACATTAGTATGGCAGATTGTAATAAACCAAATTTATATACAATAATGAGATAAATAGAAGGATAAGATAAGATAAATAAAAGTGCAATATCACATCCCCATCACATGTTTGCTTTGGATTACTAAATCATTGGTCCCATTTGTGTTCGCTTGAAGTGTAATTGACTCGAATCACATGTTTAAATATACATTTTGTTGTAGATTCTTAAACCGTCAGAAAAGAAGGCGAAGTACCAATACCAGGGGATGAATTCCGGCCGCCCATCTACACCGCAACGAAATCCTCCTAACAAAAATAAGAAGTAGAGCACTAACTTATTTTTAGCCCTCTCCTTCCCTTTCTTCTACACCCCCCCGCCCTATCCTTACACTACTTTTTGTATTCATCTTATCTGTCGACGATGCATTTGTAATGAGTAGTTTCTCTAAGCAATGCCCCCTCCCCGGAACAGAATAAAAATGGTTTAAGCATGTCAAGAACTATTATTGTATATTATTTAATGTTTTATTATAATTTATATATTGTATTATGTGACTGATTGTTTATTTTTTTCAGGTTTTTGTTGTTGAGCGCTGACTGAATTGCTTTGTATTATTTTTCTTTTGCGTTATCCCGGCGTAGATTTGTCATTTGAGATTATCATTTCAGCTGGATTATTATTTTCTAAAATTTTCTACAATAATTTGACGACATCTAACATTAGAGATTCTGTTGATACCCTAAACTTTACGACTTAACGGACAAAGTCCGAATATACAGCTTCTATTGACGTCATTCATTGTCAAATGTCACCAATCAATCACTTGTTAATTTTCATTGTCTAAACTTTATTTTACTCTTGTACCACTATTCTTTTACGATTAAGAAGAGTAAAGAAATTTATAGAACCACATATCACTTCAATTTCGGAATATTATTTTGAATTTAATGGTGGAAATATAACAGAAAGTGGAGAATATCACTCTCCGTTGACTCCACTGTTTTTTCAAATGTCACCAATCAGGCAGCTTGTCATTTGTCAATGTCTACACTGTATTTTCGTCTTTTGTATTGTTTTTCTGTAATTAAAAAGAGTAAAGTGACTAATACCTCTCCCATTGGCGTCACTCATTGTCAAATGTCACCAATCAAGCAAACAAATTACGTCTTGTCTCAATTGACCATTTCAAATGACTGATCTACGCCTAAATTTACAATTATTCGTTTTAAGTGTGTACCCACATTGTACATAACCACTTTCTTTTAAAATTCATCGATACGAGGAGTACTGTAAATCTACGTATTAACTACTTAACGACAGTCTCCCGAATTTTCAACCATAATGAAAAATTTTCACTCGTACAATCATCAATAAATTTAAGTTTGAATATTTTTGTTCTTTTTTCTTTACCGCAATCAAAGTGAAATGACAATTACGTGTGTTTTTTACGGTTTGAAATCGTTAAAAGGACAAAGTTGCAATTATTAGTCGTTCGAATACATATTTTCTATTACGAGTACGCTAGAAATTACAATTTTGGAGTGTATACTAGGAAAAATAATGGACTAATAATAAAAATAACATTTCAGTTTATAAACTTGTGTTTTCGAGGGCACTGTTGGTTCCTTTTAAAATAAGATTTGGCTCATAACAATCTCCCACAGTAGTGTGGTAGATTGTGAAACATATATCGACACTTTTTATTGGAACTTTGCTTTTTCTAACGATAAATTCGGAATTGATACTATTTACCCGATTATATAATTACCGTAAGTTAAGAAATGTGATGTCCTCAAAAGATTTTAACTTGGGGTAACTCTCTACCGTTGTTGGTCTAATATTATTTATGCTTTGACTTCACCCCTCTACTTGATGACCATTTTGTGCAATTTTGAACACCAAAATTACTCTTCTTTTCCGTCGTACGTAATATTTAGTGGATTTAAGCTTAAATTAACGTTTAGAGAACTTAAGTTTTGAATAAATGTGCACGGTTTGATGAAGAAATGTTCTGATTTGACAATCAAGGCCAAAAAAGGTAAAAAGCCTTGAAAACAACTCGAAGAGTGTAGAAAAATCCATGCTACACTGTGCAAAAAGACATATATGCAACAGTGCAAGTCTTTTTATAATATTTCTAATACCTGTCAAAAAAGGCGATAAATGATTCCTTATTAATTATAAAGGAAGGCAATTTTTTAACTGAAAGAGAAAGAAACATTTTTTTTAAGATTAGAAAGAAGTTAAAAGAGAAAATCGTCATATAGTTTTAAAAACTGTTACTTTAAGACAATTTTCTATAGAAAATTGAATATTGTCGATCTGTGCACACGAAATTCTTAAATCAACATACTTGAAGAATATATTTCAGCAACAAACAAACGATAATTGGTCTAAATCAATAATATAAGAAACATTTTCATTTTAATAAAGTTTTGACTTTTTCTTTCGAACCTACCCTACCCTAATTCTCAAAGGAATTCGAATTTTTTCATCCACCTTTCAAGCACACACGACATTTTACTTGGATCTGCCCACCCCCACTTCATTTTTCGTTTAAACAGATTTTCTTAATCATTATTATCCGTTTAGTTTGAACATCGCAACAATCCTTTGTTTGTTAGAAATAGATCTTTCTCACAAAACACTTACAAATATCCAGGTTGTTGATACATTGCGTTAAAAACACCCAAGTTATCATCAATTGTGATACCGGAACGAGTGGGATTGTGCTCCCACGAACGTCATTCATTGTTAGATGTCACTTGTCAATCCTTTTGTCATTTTTAAACATTCAAAATTCTATTCTAGTTTTGTATTATTGTTTATAAACTAGGGTGGTGTCTTATTTTGTAGCACCTTATTACTAGTAACACTTGTTAGTGTCCTTTCCTTGATAAAGTAGTTCTTGTTGCTTGTCAGTGAATTATAGGATTTCGTTATTGTTTTTAGACCCGTTGATAGGAGTTATGACTACCATATCTTATCACATCCTTAAAGGGGTTACACACAGACCAGGAAACCAACTTGAATGTGTGTTAAACTTTCATTTTGTGATATTTAACTGAACATATATATTCTTCAAGTATAATATTATTTATAAAGTTAGAATGAATCAAAATATGACATTAGGTGGACTAATCTGTGTTTTATTTTGTTTTGTAAAGATCAGTAGTTTTCGGGTGTATTTAAATTTCTAAAAAATCGGTGTTTTCACTTGTATTGAATAAAAAGCTTGCTCCTGGTGTTTCTAATGTAGGGTGTTGTATAGTTATACGTTTTGTTTGTGATTATTTAACCAAAAGTTCATTTGGTTAGACACCTAGGCTCTGGATCTTCAGTTTAAAGAAGAAAAACTTGTAAAAACGGTTGATTTATTAATTATTATAGTGTCCAATGCTTTACATTGGCTTTCCTCGTGTCATTGTTCAAATTTTGCGAAATAATTCAGGAAGGCACCCGAAAGTTGAGACATTTTACCAAAGATTATTAATGTGCATCATATTTGGAAAGTTACTAGGCGTTTTAAACAATACGTCCTTATTTATTCTAACAATTAATCAGTTTTTACAAGTTTGGAATCTCTATTCACTAAACCATTAACGTACTGCACGGTATTGATAAAAATTCCCTACTGTAAACAAAGAATCAGTGCATAATAAGTATATATGTCACATTATACACCTGTCAGTTGTCCGTGTCCGAAGCATGATACTATGACTTCTAAGATAAAGCCACGTCGCAATCGAATTTTGTACGTCGATGTGCATGACGTCACTTGGTGATAAAAGTTACACTTGTCGGTAAAACATATATGGAAAGAGAGGGTTTTTATTTAAGTATTTAGAATATTTAGGGATGTTAGGTAAAATATCTGCAATTAAAACTTAAAAATGTGTTATATATACTTATATCTCTGTTAGCCTAGCAATGTAAATTAATAGAATTTAAATAGATAATAAAATTATATAAAAAAGTAGGAACTTACATCTTTTTGTTAATGGAAATTTATATACAATGGATTTATTTATTAAAAGAAAAATTTAATACAACTGATAAAATAAAGTACACTGTAACAATTTACAAGTTTATTTTACAATTTTTAATATTTTATTCTTAATTTTGGATTTTTTTAATATATCTATTCAATTTTCTAATTTTAAATTATAACTTACACCTAAAAAAAGGATGTTTGACATCTGAACTTACGTTTACTAACACAGCTAAATCCATTAGCGATTTTAAGGTTAATTTTAATGACCTCTTGCTAAAATTGTTAAAAATATGGTCCAGTTCATTACATTTAATTAGAAAATCTGGACATGGTTTAAGTAAACCTCCTTCGGAAACATGGAACATAGTTTACCCACGAAAATGATATTTCATTGCCGTCTGGAATTAGTAGTTCATCATGGATACGTCCATGTAGTTCATAGTATCATGTGTCTGAAGCCGCTAGTCCTTGTAACTTTAGTATTTTATGAATTTTTTTATGGTTTTTAACGTTGTTAGTATTTGCTAGCCAAAAATATTAATTTATTGTATTTTAATATGATTGTAATAATTCCCACACATTTCTCCACAAAATGCGGTCCTGCTTTAGTTGAATTCCTACGCCTTTGTTTGCTGTAGGGAATTTTTTTTCAAAATGCTTTTTCACTTGATTTGTTTTTCACCTACAATAACCAACTATATGTTTATCTTGCAATAATTTATTTACTATTTTATACTGTCTGTTATTTTGGCATGTTTCTACAGATCTGTATCGATTTCTAGCGCTAGAACGACTAAAATTGTTTAAACAATATATAACTCTTTTAAATGATCTCTTTGAAAAGGCTAATACAAAAAATGAGGCTATTGAGTTATTTACAGAATTTGTTTCATTTAAAAAACAGTTTAGTCGAGATAATTTTAACACAACCTGAATAAAACAATCAAAAAGTTCATAGCGCGGCGTTTGATGATCGAAATAGGTCTTTTCATTACGTGACGAGCGCATGCGCAGCCACCATGTTTTTCGTACGTTTTTGATTTACAATTAAAAGGTTTGCCACCATTATTTGTCAGCAAAGATATTTTTCCCTATTACTTGTTTACTATTCAAATAATATCTATGTTTTTTTATTATAATTAATAATACAAATAAAATATTGTAGGTATAGCACGAGATAATTTTTTAAAGAAATAAAGTCTTTGAACAATTTATTAAATAATTTGTATTGTCTTTAAATGATTTATAGCGTTTATCACTCTTACGTACTCCTTAACAACACCACTTCGTTGTTCCTTTTTGTACAGGTACCATAATAACAATCGATTAAAACAATTGATTTGCTAATGAGGTACTTCTGTAATGAGTATTTGTTATCTTAATTATCTGTTGACAGGTACTTTTTGTTATTTATATTACGAACCTAACCTAATATGCTTATTTACAACAAACAGTACGAAAATAATGGCTGAAAAATGTTGTGATGAAAAGGTCTATCAAAAGCTTGCAATCTAACCTAAAATGCCAATCTTGAATTCGTCACGTTTTCGTACAATTCAAATGACAAGCTTATAGTGTACAGTATTGAAGCTTGAGTGTTGAAGGAAAAAATTCATTACCATCTAGGAAATTCCTAATTTTTCTCTCACGGAACTAGTACTGAGAAATCGATGCAGAATTCTACGGAATCGAATATCTCAGAAGAGCAATTTACTTAACCATATATTTTAGTATAGACACCCATCATAGTTATATATAGGTAGTTTTTCTTGTTCGATGCGTTTTTTGGAACATTTCCCGGCACTGTGTCTATTCACATTCGTCTGTATTATTTTAAATTGAATATTTTATTATAATGATAAAATATTAAGAGTATATTGACATAAATATATCTATATTACTAATTATTGTTTATTTATTTACTCACAATTGAAGAAGAAACGTTGTAAACAAGATAATAAACGCTGAAAATGATAACAAGAGGACAAACAATATCCAACGAAGAAATAATCGAGATTTGTGCATAATGTAGAATAGGTATTCTACAGTTTGCTTTTTCCCGGAGAAGATAAACTAGCATTTTTTCTTTTTTGTATATTGTATACTGTTTTTTCCGCTAATTTTAGTGCATCTGCTACCCTTTAAGACAAATTTAAATTATCAATATTTTTAATTGAAAAACACCAAAAATAAAAAGTTCGTAATTATAAATATTTTGTTATGTAATAAAGGTGTCAAATAAATAATATGAATAATATATATAGTACGTTCACTCTATTTTTTCCCGTGCGTCATAATTCATTTTCAAATTCATTGTCAAAATATTAAATGAAACGTACGTCGATGTGTAGATAATTATCATTGATGCATACTACTGTCAATGTAATAATTACGAAATGGCTATTATCTCGGTGGAGGTATTTTATAAAGTTAAATTTAGTAAATGCATCCAGATATGCTCTCCTTCAAGCCATCCTGCAAGGAAAAATATTTGGAAAGCGAGGTCCAGGAAGAACATATTGGTTAAAGAACCTCAGAATCTGGTTCAATACAACATCTGTGCAGCTTTTCCGCGCTGCTGTAGATAAGATAAAGATTGCCATGATGAGCGCCAACATTCGTAACGGATAGGCACATCAAGAAGAAGAAGAAATTTAGTATTATTTGTTATAATTTTTGTGTATTTAGATTAGTATTCGTCGGGAATAGGATTAATAAAAATATGATGAAAAGAAGATTAAAAAGTAATCTTTTGTACAATCTGCCAAAATAATTAATTCTTTCGTATAAATTTTAATTTGTATCAATTTTATTCTATTGTCACATAGCAGCAGTGTCGAACGCGGTTATGATTTGGATGAATGACCGCTACGAAACCACGTAGCTATGGAACACCTCGTGTTGTTGCCTTACATTTTTTTAATTCTTGGTATTATTTTGAGGACTTTTTTGGAAAATAGTAAGTATTAAAATTAGTTTAATATTTAAAAAATACAAATAAACTGTTTAAAATATATTTATATCGTTGAAATAATATAATAGAAGTATATCTTCTTACGTGCGTACTAAGTACACACTCTTTTTTATTGAAGTGTTTTTTCTTTTCCATTATTGAGATTGATGGACTTAGCGTTAAACAGGTTGAACTATTACTAGTATAACCATAAATGAGGAGCTTGAGTTCAAAAGGGGCTATATCCATTTGGAAAAAATGTCCAGGAAACAAAAAAACTTCTTATCGGTTGGCCTTAGTATTTCTGGATAACAAGATAAGCTTTATTTGTAGTGTTTTAGAAAAGTAGTTTGATGCAATTTGATTTTTTTTTTGAGTTAACGTTTTTTGAAAAAAATTGATTATTAATCTGGATATGGATAGTTTTAAGGATAGTCATGAGGACCTAACAATTAGTGAACAATGGAAAATGTGTAAAAATAATATTAAAGAGGCAGCAAATAATATTCTAGGGCCAGAAAGACCACCACCACGTAATGACTGGTTTGATGCTGAGTGTGAGGACATTACAAGAAGAAAGAACGATGCATATAAACTGATGCAGCAAAGGACAACCCGAGAAAAACAGCAAAAATATAAAGATCTCAGAAAAGAAGAGAAGTGCATTCATAGAAGGAAAAAGTGAACTCACGAAAATAGAATATTGGAAGAACTTGAGGTATTAAAAAAGGAAAACCAAACAAGAAAATTCTACAAAACTCTGAATAACGCAAGAAAGGAATTCAAACCAAGGCTCAGACTATGTAAGGATAAGGAGGGGCATATACTAAATACAAAAGAAGAAGTACTGAAAAGGTGGGTGGAACACTTTAAAGAACTACTTACTATAGAAGTAGAAGATCCAGATCCAAATCAACCACCCGGAGGAGCAAGCAACAATTCACCATTAGAGCCTCCGTCAATTCAAAAAGTACGAGATGCAATAAAACACCTAAAAAACAATAAATCTCCAGGAAGTGATGGTATACCCGCGGAACTTATTAAATGTGGAGGTGCTTCTGTGACTAATCAAATATATAAAATAATACTGAGAGCCTGAAATGAGGAACAAATCCCGGAAGAGTGGTGTATTGGAATCGTTTGCCCGCTACACAAAAAGGGTGACCAATTGGAATGTAGAAACTATAGGGGAATAACCCTCCTTAATACAGCATACAAAATATTTTCGAGGATCATATATGGTCGCCTAAGTACATATTCAGAGGAACTTCTCGGGGAATATCAAAGTGGCTTTAGGCCTGGTCGATCAACAACAGATCAGATCTTTGTGCTAAGGCAAATACTGGAAAAAACCAATTAATTCAATATCGATACATACCATCTTTTTGTAGACTTCAAATCTGCCTATGATAGTGTCCTAAGAAATAAATTGTATGAAGCAATGAATGAATTCCACATCCCCGATAAACTGATAAGATTGGTTAAGGCTACAATGCGTAATGTGGTTTGCAAAGTCGAAATACAGGGCGAACAATCACAGGCGTTTGGAACGCATGTTGGGCTGCGACAGGGAGACGCGCTGGCGTGTCTCCTTTTCAACATAGCACTGGAAAAGGCGATCAGAGATGCCCGAATAGACAACAGAGGAAATATTTTTAATAAATCATCCCAAATTTTGGCATATGCAGATGATGTGGACCTAGTTGCCCGCACAACACGCAAGCTAGAAGAAATGTATACCACCTTCTCAAATGCCTCAAAATCTATGGGCCTGCAAGTAAATGAGGAGAAAACTAAGATGATGGCATCAACACCCAACAATAGAGCCAGGAACATCGGTCCCCAATTCACGGTTGATAACGCTACCTTTGAAGTGGTTGACAAATTCACATACTTAGGCTCCCTGATCACCAAAGAGACCGCCATAACGGAAGAAATCAAGCGAAGGATAGTAATGGTAAACAGATGCTATTTTGGACTGAGTAGACATATGAGAAGTAGAAACTTAAGCCAAAAACAAAAATAACTATATACAAAACCCTTATACAGCCAGTGTTGACATATGTATCGGAGACATGGACCATCTCCAAGGCAGACGAAGACCTTTTGCTTATATTTGAACGAAGGATCCTGAGAGGAATATTTGGTGGCATCTGTGAAAATGGTGTTTGGAGGAGGAGATACAACTACGAGGTATACCACAGATATAAACAAATATTTGGTGGTAAAGACGTAGTATCTCTTATAAGAATAGGAAGATTAAGATGGGCAGGACATCTAGCAAGATCACAGCAGAACACCCTCCTAGAAGAATCCTTATGTCACAACCCGTGGGAAGCAGAAAAAGGGATAGGCCAAAACTCAGATAGAAGGATGGTGTAGATGAGGATGGTAGAAAGATAGGCGCAGCAAACTGGCAACGGTTGGCAATGGATAGGACTGCCTGGCGTAATAGACTTGGGAAGGTCGAGGCTCTTTCATAGGGCTGTAGCACCATTGCTGATGATGATGGATAGTTTTGATTGCAACATTTTAAAAATTGTAACACAAAAGTCACAAGGAACCAAGATAAACAAAAAATATTTATATGTGAAGAGCAGGTTCTTCATCCAAACAGTCACATTCCTCGCTCTCATCTACTTCTTTGTCAGTAGGTGTCTGCATTAGCGGAAACAAGTAAATCCTTATACCATTTTAGATCTGCTCGCAACATCCAATTTTCACCAAACAGCTCTTTCAGAAACTCCGTAAGACTGGGTTTCTTCTTATTTGGTAACGAGTTTCTGGGCTATATAATGTTTAGAACCAGGTTCCCATCGTCTTTTCCTTTTTTTAGCATCATCTGACGCTATTTATTTCTAGATGCAAACCAATAATATAGGTGTGTATTTACTTCAATCTTTTGTTGGTTTTGAATGTCTTTTGTGATAAAAATTCTTTTTGTTTCAGCAATGCCCTTTACCTTATTGTACACTTTATCTAGTTCCTTTATATTAAAAAGTTTCCAGTCGTTTCCCAAGAGTTTTACTTGACCACGTTCTGAATAAAATTTGACGTACTCCTCTTTAGAAATTATATCGGTATTTTGTCTAAGCAACTTCTTCACTCTCCCAAAACAACGATCAGCAGACATAAAACTATGTCCGTGGACTAGAAAAATGATTGAAATTTCGGACACGTCTCTTGGAGACTTATTTTTAAGCCAAAACATAAGTGCATGAACGATGTAGGAATTTTTGTTTTGGCCTGTACACCCATCACAGAATGGCCGAATTTTCTTAATTCCATCTTAGTCAAGAGAATCTAGATGGCAAAGAAGCGCTGAAGCAACTTCTGTTGAGCCACGTCCAGCATAATCTACAGTCCACATATAGAAAGTTGGATTACGCGAAGACAGCGCGACACAACAAAAAGCGTAGAGACTTATCTGATGCGAATCAAAGGCATCGCTAATAGCCGTCCAAGGTAAAGGCTGTACCTGTTGAAGGTCAAAGCAGAACTTAAACTATTTTCTGGAGTTTCTTTGGCTAACTCATAAAAGGCAGCAGCACGTTTTGTATTCACCCGGTATTCCAGTAGCAGCTGATTTCTAATTTCAGCTTTTGGCTCAAATTTGTACTGTTGTTTTAGTCGCGTACATTTACTACACATATCCGAAGCGGGCGATCAAAACCCAATGTTAAAAGCGTGTATAAAAACCTTTCGGAACATAAAATATGACATTCGATTTTGTGGGTATTCCTTATTAAACATTCTCCATAACTTGGCAACTGACAGACTTGCAGATAAGTATATTCTCTTTGACTTTTTCCTATTATAATGACTTTCGCGCCCTTTTAGTCTCTTGAGAAAATGTCGAACGCATTCTTTTTTATCTTCACTTGTATCTTTTTAGATTTATAATCACCGCCCCTATTTTCCTTCGGAATACCACCCGAAAGGAGGACTTTCGCACCAGTATTAACTCTTTTTGGAGATACTCAGTGCAGCAAGAAAAAACTTTTGAAACACCCGCGTTGCTTTGTTGTCGCGCTTAATAAAATACGAGACACTACGATTTTTCAGGGGGATGGCATTCACATCAGCCGATCTATGACGAGCAATAGAAGCGACGGATAACATATGGCACGGTCTAACGTCTTGGTTAGGTTTGATCGAATCTGCATAAAATTTCTGTCGTAGGGTTTGGATGTGCCGTTTTCTATCTGTAGCACACTGAAATGATTTCCCATAATGTTGGCAACACCTTTCGAATCGAAGCAGTGTTGGATCGGGATCACCATACCTGTAAAATGCAAAGAAACTAGCGTAAGAAAGATTATATTTATATCAAACGACACTAACATCGCCAGTGGGACCACCCCCCCAAACCCCTTAAAAGCAAGCAATCGAAAAACGAATGTGTAAAAATAAAATTATTATTTACATAAAAGCAATGTAACAGTAACTAAATCGTATAATATAATTTAAATGATTACATACCTTGATGATTGTTCAGCCTGGCGTTTTGTCACATTTTTTATGCGGCGTCTAGAACCTTGTATTTCCCTGCTCTACGGTGATCATAATGCACGTGAATCGTCGTCAATCGTCAATATTTCCGGAAGCAAACCAGCACTACTCCCACAAGAGTTGGCGAATACCGCTCTTTAGTTAACGGTCAACGCGAGGCGGTCGCGAGTTCGCCAAGTGTATCGTTACAGTAATGTCAGATGCACCACTATTTTGCCGTATTTCTGAATATAACGAATTTTTGGATATAGCCAGTTTTGATCGCAAAAGTAGGATATAGCCACTTTTGATGCAAAATGCCGACTTTATATACGATTTTAAAATATACATAGCTCGTTTTGAACGCTAATGAACGTGCCAGTTGATAGATCTTGTAAAACTTAGTCGAAAATCACAAAGAAGCATAATTTGGAAAAAAAATGGATATAGCCCCTTTTGAACGCAAGCTCCTCAAATATATAACGGTAATAAATAAATTTAGAAGAAAGTCAAATCAATTACCTAATGTTCAGAAATACAAAACTATCGAGTGAATTACATAAAAAACAAATAATATTTTTAATATATCACACCTTTAGAGAAGTTCAAATTTTTTACAAATTGAATTATCAACACTACAATCTTACTAATAGTGGACTTTGTCTGGGGAATCAAAAGTCAGAATTGCAACTCTTCCTTTTGTAACTCATGTGGCTGACCCATTTATGAATTCAATCGAAAGGAAAATATCTGTTTAGTGGTTATCGTATGTCACTCAATATTGTACTGAAAGACATTGGTTTTAAATGGCTAAAAGTTGATCGAAGGCGTGGACTGATGGAACAATCTAATATTGCTGGAAGAGAGAAACTTGATCTATATGTCGCTTATGGAAAGATGAGAATAAAATATGTGTAAAATCTATTAAAACTGATGAAAAACCGTAATATACAGTGCGTTAAGTTTTTGATTAGGTATTGCACACTATACGGAGCGCTAAAATTGGCAACGTTGCAAATGTTCGTTCTCCGACCCGAAAATCTACACCGACAGAAAATCATTTATTTTAGTTTAGTAACTCACAATAACGTTAGGGATGTACTTCTCTGTCGTCCGATCTCATGTTTCATTACGTAAAGCCGATCTTAATAGTAGGAAATTCGATAAAAATGCACTGAACTAATCGGTGCACTGTTATATCGATTTTTATTAATGTGAAAATTTTTTTGTGTTTGAATTAAAAATAAAAGCGTATTTCTTTAAAAAGATAAAACAAAAAATTATACTCTTATTGAAAATTAAAATATTATTCCTAATAAAATAAAAAATAATTCTTTATGACCTACAGAAATGGTTCAAATAGTTGACCTTCTACGGCTGAACAGTACCCCAATCTGTCATAAAAACTTCTGCGAACAAATGAAAGAGTTTCTGCTGTAACAGAATTGGAGACTTCTCTTATTCGATTTTTTAATTCATCCAAATTTTGGGCTCTAGCCTCAGGATGAGCGTAAATAATGCTTTTTAAATGTCCCCAAAAAAAGAAGTCCATGGGTGTAAGATCTGGAGATCGCGCAGGCCACTTAATATCGCCTGTTCCACTGATAACTCGATTCGGGAAAGTATTGTTTAAATACTCCCTCATAATTCGAGCGTTGTGAACTGAACAGCCGTCTTGATGAAACCAAACATTCTCCAGATTTACATCAGGAAGATTGAGAATAGCGGGAAGAACATGATTCTGTAACAAATCGAGGTATACTCTACTATTCAAGTTGCCCTCAATAAAAAATGGACCTATTATGTGGTCTCCTAAAATGCCAGTCCAGACGTTAACTTTTTGAGGACGTTGAGTTCGGTAAACAACACTTCTGTGCTGGTTTTCCCGCGCCCAATACCTCGTAATGGAAGGATTGTGTCTTCCTACTAACGAAACAGAAGATTCATCAGTGAATAAAATGTTTTTAATAAAATTTGGTTCACTATTAGCCTTCGTTATTAGAGTTTCACAAAACTCCATTCTTCGAAAGTAATCGTCTGGATAAAGCTGCTGCGTTTTCGAATATTTAAAATTCTTGTAACCGTGCTTTTTCCATACTTTCGTTACAGTAACATTGCTAACATCTAACTCTCTAGCAACGCTTCTACTTGAACGTGTTGAATCTACCTCGATTGTTGCACAAATTTGTGTATCCCGGTATTCTCTTTCCTCAACTTTTTCTGGTAACACTTCTCGAGCGTGACATTTTCTGCAATTTTTGAGGCAATAACAACTCTCAAAATTTTTAACAATATTATAAATTGACTGTACACGAGGAATTGGTCTTCCCTTAAAAAACACAGAAAATAAATCTACACACTGTTGCGCAGAATTGTCACTATAAAACCATTTTATTATTTGAGCTTTTTCCGCGGCCATATAAACAGACATGTTTACAAAAATAAATTAAAACTCTACGCTGTTACACCTTTAAACAACCACGGTATAATAAATTGCGTTAGGCTTTCACGGCCATCGTCTAACTTATTAAACTGTTTATTCGGGCTGTTGTCTTCTGTTGAGATTAGTTCTCGACGTTTCGCCAACACTAGGGGTTGGCATCTTCTGGAGATGTTGATGCTTCGCTTGTAAGCAGAAACTGACGACGCGTTGTACTACGGAGGCAATATTTATAATTCCCACTCGCCTCCCCTCCACTGGTTTTGGCTTGAGGGGGGGGGGGGCGTGTCGTTGTTAACCACGGTATAATGACAATATGACAAATTTGCCGACGGGCGACGTGCAACGACGAGTCAACGAAGCAGATATGTAGTGCAAGTCGAAGACGCGCAGTGTTGCCATTTATAGAGTGTATACCTAATCCAAAACTTAACGCACTGTATTTATATTAACCATAATATATAATCGTAATCATATTGAAAACATGAAGGTGTTGAAATAATTTTTTTGTAGATATATTATTCTTCATGCTGGTAATGAAAATGGCTTTGAATGTTTGAAAATCAACTATTAAAAAATTTGTCTGAACCATCCCTAATAATACTCGATAACGCTCTATACTATCGCATATTTTTAGAGAAAGTACCAAACATATCTTCAAAAAAGACTGAAATAAAAGATTGGGTAACTAAATAACAATAAACTTTGAAAATGAAAGGCAAATATCGAGCACAATTTTAACAATTAAATCTTGCCCAAGTACTTTCGCTTAAAAACAGCATCTTCAGGGGCATTTCGTCAAGTGTGGGCTATCCAGCAAGCGTAGAATGTGATAAACATGAATTTTAACATAAAATTGTACAAAACACTACACTAAAACAAACAGTTTAAAATTAATTGAATGGTTCTACGCACTACATTCTTTGTCAGTAACAGGAGAGAGAGTATTTAATTTAACGGAAATGCTAAGGTGACATATGACACAATTAACTTATTGTGATTATTTTTATGAACAAGTGGCCTAATTTTGCAATACTAGTTTCTGTGAGTAAAAAAGAGACCTAGTAAAAAAGTAATTCGTAAATAATTTCATGTATGGGAAAAAATAGGGTGAACATACTTTACAATTGTCATCATTAAAGCTTTACAATAGTGCACATTTGAAAATTGTACTTTTTGGATTTCTTAAACAGATGGCGACGGTTCCAAAGGTCCTCCATTCCTTTTTTCTAATTCAAAGTACTCGATTAAATTTAAAACGAGTTCTAGTACTGGTGAATTAATGGTTTTTCTAGGAATAATCTAAAAAAATTCAATAAAATATATTTTTTTTGCCATTTCTTTTACTTTAGCGGAAACTTACAAAACCATTCCTTAACTGTGTGAATGAGGTTAACTTTGTATGTAAATTAATGGCAAAATAAAGTACACTTACCATAAAATTTTTAACTCCAATATAAAATTAGTTGTGAAAGCAACCGTTTGTGTAATATAAATAACTTTTATATGCACAAATGGGACAAAAAATCCAACAAACAGACAGCCATAAGTAAACAAACTAGAAACGTCACAAATTGTACTTAAAATCTGAAAACGTCCCCAAGCGCCTTTTTGTACCTATCTCTTTTCGATGTACTGAGCGAGCGTCTATAAAATGTCTTTCCCTAACAGGCGGTAACTGGTCTGTCTTGAGTTTCATGCGTGGAAGACAATGATGCTAAATAAAAGTTGTGTTTTATTTCACCAGTGTAAAAAACCATTCACTGAATTGTTCATGTTTTGTACATTTAATGAGAAAATAAGGAACAAAGTGTAATAAACGATAAAATTGACCGCGAGAAGAGAAAAAAAAATGTGATGTATAAAATACACCAACTATAGAGACCTGTAGATGTATAATAGTAGATATCAATACTATTGAGCGTGAAAAGGTGAAGCATATTTAACATGGCGGTTGACAATTGACCGAAAACCCCACATTTACTTTTAAAGATGGCTTCCGAGAACAGCTCGATTGATCCTGACGTTATAGGCCAAGGTATGCTACAGGGACTACAAATTTCAGCCTGTTAATATGCTATAACATCACAGAAAGTAATTTTCGTAACTGTCACGTAAGGTGCTACCTGAATTCTTTGATAATCTATAGGGGTTTTAATAACAACAAGGATTTTAAATAAATTTATTGGAATACATACAAAAGTTTTACATATCTTTAAACTCGCCAGTCTTGTTTAGTAGTATAATGTCAGGGTTTTCCTTTTCAAATTCGCTAGGTTCTCTTTCTCTATCTTCCTGGCCCCATTCACCGACAGAGCTCATCACATTGGGCAGTTTTCTGTTCTCGAATTCTTCCCTCTAAAATAAAGAATTAACTATTTTATGAAAATTCATTTGATGCTTTAACATACAAATGAAAACCAAAGCTTTAGCCTACGTAACAACAAATTATTAGTCTCTTCTTACCTACTTTTTGTAAATTAGTAATATTGGACATAGCATCGGCCCCATATTACTATGACGTGACTGACTGATTTTGAGGGTTAAGTTTATTTTTATACTAAGAAATCTAATATTTATGCATTCCCCTCTACAGTTCCGTTTAAACTCTTCGAAATCATTTCCTCTTAATCATTAATTTACTTTTACAATTTAAAACACAAGAAAAAAAACTTAAAAAGAACTAAACAATAAAACTCAAAATTTCTACTTCTATTTTATTAGACAATAATAAAAATATTTCAATAGCATCATGAAAAAGCATATAGTTAATTAGTCTTCACCTGCGTGTCCATTTTGGCGAATTTATCGAACATATTGGCGTAAATCTTCTTCTCTTTCTGTAGTTGTTCCTTCAATGTTTTCGAACAAATGGTTAGTTGAGATTTAGCAGCTGTGTTATTCGGATCTATCTCCAAACACCTACAAATCAAAGAAAACATGGTAAATGTTAAAAAAATATATAAGTATTTTCAGATATATACAGGATGCACAAAAAAGTCTAGTAATTTAATTTATTCACGTTTCACATTTTCCAAAAAAGCTTCAGACATTGTACCTTACCTTGTAAAGTCTTGTCTAGCTAACTCGGGCTCTCGTAACTGAATGTACGCTTGTCCTCGTCTAAAGAGAGCTTTTTCGTTGTCAGGATCGATATTTAAGGCAGATGTAGCAGCTGAACGAGCTTCAAAGTACTCTTTAAGCTTCAATTGACATAGGGCGATGTTTAAATGTGAAGCTAGAAGCAGGGCGTTTCTGTCTTCTTGGGTGTCAGTATCTGAAACAAATGTGTGTATGTGATTTTTTTAACTTACAAATTCATCTTAAGGACTAGTTAAATAAGTAAAAGGTATCAACAATGATATATTTTATCAAAAAATAGTAAAATAAATAGGGTCACCTAGGGTTATATTATATTCGCCTAACAGAAAAGTAGAATATAAACACTAGGAACGCGTGATCAATTCATTCACAATTTCTCGAGATGCTAAAGAGGTATCTACTTGTTACAAAATCACTTATACTGTCACTGATTGTATACAAAAGCGTATCAAAAGTAACAGGTAGAAACTCACAGGTAACGACAATCTACACCTCTAAACAAAGACGCTTAATTTGCTGTTTTAACAGAATAACATTTCTCTTAAAAAACCCGAACGTTTAAAGTGTTCCCGTTCAAGACCAGCCGGAGATCCTTTTATTGTTAATCATTTTTTTAACCTGCTTGGTGAACTAATCCATGATTTAGGCCTAGAAAACAAGCCTGAAGGTTTTTGGAACTGTGATGAAACTGCATTTAATAGTGATCCTAGCTCAACCAAAATTGTATGCAAGGAAGGTCAGCCTGGGAAAAGTTTAACTGGCGGTAGCGAACGAGAGACAATAACAGTCTTGGCTTGTTACTTACTCTTACTCTGTGGCGTTACAACCCTTCGTGGGTTTTAGCCAACTCGACAACATGCCTCCACTGTTTTCTGTCTTGAGCAACATCCATCCAATTCTCCACCCACATAGTGGTTAGTGGAGACGAGGGCGTCCGCGATGTCTCCTTCCAGTTGGGACTTCCTCCCACACCAGTCTTACTGTTCGTTTGTCAGAATGTCTTCTGAGGTGTCCTGCCTATTGGAGTCTTCTGGACTTTATTTCTTTTATGATGTTGGCATCTGGGTAAAGTTCTTCGAGCTCTTTGTTAGTTCTCATCCTATATTGTGCTGATGCTTCATCCAGCACAGGACCAAAGATCTTCCTTAGGATTTTTCTTTCCCAAACACACAGTCTCTCTTCTTTTGCCTTTGTTATCGACCACGATTCGCTTCCATACACATCACCATCAACAGGTTGTATGATTGTTTTATAGACCTGTATCTTCGTATGTCTTGTTAGTTGTTTCGATTTTATAGGGTTTTGGAGGGCAAAAAGACATCTGTTGCCGGACTGAATCCTGTTGTTTACTTCTTGTGATCCATTATTGACTTCAGTTATTGTTGTTCTAAGATACTTGAATTCTCTAACGCGTTCAAAGTTAAAGTCATTGATGGTGATGTTGTGACTGATTCTGTCTCTGCTTTGGTTATTGCGGCTCATATACATATATTTCCCCTTGTTTCGTTGATTTGGAGCCCCATCTTTTCTGCTTCCTTCTCGAACCTCACGAAAGTCTCCTTCATCCTCAATCGTGTGTTTCCTATTAGATGGATATCGTCGGCAAATAACAGTAAGTTTGGTCCTTCTCGATGAAATACTGTATTCGGTTTTTCGATTCTTGCACTTCTGATTATGTGCTCCAGAGCTAAGTTGAAGAGTTGTGGTGAAAGTGCATCTCGCTGTTTTAGTCCATTGTTTATTTCAAATGTCTCCAAGTATTGTTGTCCAACTCTCACCTTACATTGTAACCGTTCCATACACATTTGTATCAACCTGACTAGTTTTTTTGGAAAGCCAAGTTCCTGCATCGCTGTCCATAGTCTGGCCCTGCATATTCTATCAAATGCTTGTTTAAAATCTATGAACATCTGATGAAGCTCACGATCAAACTCGCAGCATTTTTCCATTATCTGTTTTATTGTGAATATCTCGTCAATAGTAGAGAGGCCCAGTCTAAATGCGCATTGATAATATCCAACGATTTCTTCTGTGTATATTTTGGTTCTTTCTAGTAGGATGTTTGCAAGGATTTTGTAGGTGGTGTTTAGGAGTGTTATTCCCCGGTAGTTAATACATTGCTTTTTGTTTCCTTTTTTGTGTATTGGTACAATAACCCCTTCTTTCCATTCATCTGGCATTGATTATTTTCGCCAAATGTCTTGAATTAGCTTGTATATAGAACTGTACAACGCTTCTCCTCCATGTTTTAAGCACTCTGCGGGTATACCATCGCTACCCCGGGTATCTTATTATTTTTAAGGTTTTTAATTGCCTGTATTACTTCTTCTTATGTCGGGTATTGGTTCTTCTATTTCAGCTGTATGTACCTCTATGTTTGATGTACTTCTGCTAGATTAGTCATTCAATAGTTGATAGAAGTATTCCTTCCAGGTTTTTAGGATTTTATTGTCATCAGTGATAAGCTGCCCGCTGTCGTTTTGAAGGAAGTTTCCTGTTCTTGCTTGGTACCCGGTCTTGATATCTGAAACTCCTTTGAAGAACTGTCTCACTTGGCACAGAAATGGCACAAATTAGCCATTAAAGAAGAAAATTATCATTCTGATAAACTAAAGAGGTTTAAAGAGTATATTAATTGCAAAGTCCAAAAAGATCCAATAATTGTCAACCCCATAACTGAGAAGATAACTGCTATTACTCACCCAACTTTCAGTCCATCAGAAGAGCAAGGGATCGCCGGTTCATCATCTATCACTCTATTAAAATAGCATCAAATCACTGGCCAATCCTCCAGTCCATTACAAGGGTGTCAAATCACTGAACTTTCTGTGTGCCAGGAAACACCAGGGAAAGTATTTGAGCATACGCTTTTGGAAGATATAGTTCAAACTAGCATAAAAAAACGAAGAATTGATACTGCAGAAATAATAACAAAAGAAGAATACATGTTCTTTAAAGACAAAAAGGGCTGAGTCCATTAAAGGAAAACAGAAAACCTGTCCAAAAACTATTAAGAAAAAGTCAAAGATGAATCAGTGATGAGGAGATAGAAAATATGTCTTTAGGGGAAAGTGACGAAGCAGAAGAGAAATTCTTAGAGAAAACTGCGACATTAAAACCTGTAAACGAGGAAGATATTAACCAAGGCTCTTTTACAGTTGCCAATTTTATGGGTGGGAAGCGTGGCACAACTGCTTTTAGGTATGTGTGTGTAATTGAAAACATTGATGACACTAAAGATGACGATAAGGATAAAAAGAGTTTTGTTGTTAATGAAAAAGACAGTTCATTTATTAGAATGTCTCAGATTATAGGAATATTCATGGATCTGATATTATCCCTTAATAGTGAATGAATTCAGTATACTTTCAATGGAAAAGTTGATGTTTTTGAATGTTAGATGTTACTGAATTTGTAAAATATGAAGAGGTTCTCAATAAAATACCTACATTTAATAAAAACAAAATTGGTGTTTTAAATAAGAAATTTCACATTTTTTTCCCCTAAAATTGTCGAATTTTTAAATGCCAAAAATTATTACAATATTATTGTAATGTCTTTCTTTGTCACACCAAGGCACACACAATCCTAGATGCTTTAAAATAGTAAAAAATCTAGTTGTCAGACTATCCATAATCCTAGTCAGAGTAATCCCATAATCAAGGGATAGTGTGACACCTTACCCTCTTAAATAAAATGTAATGTAAAATATATTTTAAAAATGCAACATGCCTATTCACTGTGCAATGATTGTGACAATTGACCAGAAAGTCTTCACTAAAAATCTGAAACCATTCAATTAAAAACAAATATATATTTTTTTTATTTTAAACTCAAATTTGCATATTTTTACATCACACTAACCCTAGGTGACCCTACAAAATTTTATACTACTGTAAATTACTAATTAAAAATAAAGTACTAACAAGTTTATTATAGAGAACTAAATCATTCACATATTTTAAGCCTTACTTACCAGTATCCTTCTCCAAATAAGAATGTATCCTCTTGTACAACTTCACAGCAGATTCATATTTTCCATTTTTAAAGTAGTTAGTTCCCTTTTCCTTAAATAATTTGCACTGCTCGATTTTTTCTTCGGAATCAAGTGACCAGCTCTCTTTCAACTTCTCGAAGTTTTTTAGGGTAACTGTATATTCTACTGTGGCATTAGCTGGAATGTTGTATTCCTAATAGAACAAAAATATAATTAAAATATTAAAATGTATATTGTTGGCTATTTTTAAACATCATCTTCAACAAATGAAACATTGATCAATTTTCAAAAATGGCATTATATGAGGAAGAAAAACTGCTTTTTGCTGAGAAGATGCCCCACATCCTAATTTGATCACAGCAAAAGCAAAAATACACTTCAAAGTGGCCCAATATTTTACATAAAACGATTTGGAGATCTGATCAAATGAAGATGTTATTGTGGAAGTTGAAACATATTTTGAAGGCAAATGTCTTATCCATTTTTTGTACTATATAAAAGGAGGGAATAAATATCCTAACAAACCTTAAATAAATTTTAAATATTTTGACTAATACTCACTTGTGAAGCATTAGCTCCAAAGGCATATTTATGACCAATAATAAGTCTAGAGGTCTCATTTTTCTTGAATTTTTGTATGGCTATGTCAATGCCTGAGATTACATTAGCTTCTGATGCTTCTCCAACAGCAAAAGCTGCATCCCTCTCATCAAAAATCCTACCATCATATTTTCCAATAAGGTGAACTATAAAAAAATAACATGTCAAAAATTTTATGCCTAAGACATAAACTTTTATTATGATATCAACTTTTTACTGTGCATTTGATATTGAAAGCAATATTAACATTTTTATACTACAATTATGAGAAAGCAAAACAAATGCATCTACAATAACTTTAATTAAAATTTGATTTAATAACAGACTATCATTTATAACTAGATAATGATTATAATTTTTATATTTTTTCTTGAGGATAGGTATCTTGTATGACTTCCTTCAGACATTCTTTGCAACTCACACTTGTTTTATATATCTGAAAATTAATATGATCAAAATAGTTAATATTGATAAGATACCCACTAACCAAATATCCTGTTTTTATTGAATATTATTTTCAAATTGTTTATCACAAGCTATCAAAAACCACAAATATTTAAGTTAAAAACAAAAATCCTTTACCTTCAACTTGAGCACCATCATTAGGAGTCGAATAGCCTTCGCCCGCAGTGACTTGGATTCTCTCTATTCCTCCATCTTTATTTGGACTCAGATCTTCTCCTTTCCAGCTTAATACTTCAACCTTCACAATAAACAATCCATATAAAACATAATTTAATCAAAATTAGAGATATCTCAACAAAACTGTCATACTTACATCAAATTTGAGAGTAGCATTTGGAGGAATAGTTGGAGGACTTCCGCTTTCACCGTAAGCGTATTGAGGGGCACATGTCAACATGGCCCGCTCTCCTTTCTTCATTGTAGCTACACCAATATCCCATGCTTTGATTACATTACCTACAAAATGTAAATATTTAAGTAAGTCCTCTCTGTACAGACTAAATTTGTTTACTGTACCTTTTCCCAAATCAAATTGGAACGGGTCGTTCCTATCCCTGCTCGAATCGAATTTGGTTCCATCAGTCAAGGTGCCGGTGTAATGCACTGTAACTTTACTTCCTTGGGGTGGTAATTCCTCTCCAGTACCTTCCTGGATTATTTCTTTCAACACGCCGCCGTCTTTATTGGGCGAAATATCTACTGGTGAGGCCATTTGATCACACTTTAATTTACTGTAGCCACTGGAAGATATTAACAATGCGGTTCTAGAATAATCTGGAAATTGATTGAATATTTTTTAATATAGTAATATTTCATAAATTAATATAGGTATAAGACTAATATATATTAAAGTTTGATATTCAAGCTATACTTACTATCGGAAAAGTTCTATAATACTGACGTTAACAACGGTTTTTGAAGAATGAAAATGAAAAATGTTTAATGGTTTAGCGCTTTAGAGCCTTCAACAAATTCATCCAAAGAATGACATTTGAACTTTTTTTACTACGCATGCGGCCTGTGTTAATGTATTTTACAAGCACACAATCTTTTTTAGAACTTACATTTTCAACAATTATTTTCTCAATTTTATCAAATTTAACAATATTTTCTCTTTTAAAATATTTCTATGTGTATAGAACTCTAAAATTGGGTATCTTATTATTTTTCACCATAGTTTATTCACCAATGAAATAAGTAGCACGTTTCACAACGCCAATTATCTAACCTTCCTTTCAGCGGCAATTTTGAAATTTTGTATTTTATTTTTTTTTGTCTTGTACAGAGTAAAAGGTAGAAATAGAACAAATGTATAAAATCATTACAGGGATAACTACTTTCGAGAATAATAATCAAAATTCAAAGAAAAGTCGATAAAAAATCTGGCTTCCATTTAAATTTCAGACAATTTAAATTTACCGCCGGCTCTTGACGGGATAATTGACGGCTGGCTAGACCAGAGAACATACGAACACATGCGTTCGTAGTTCTCTGGCTAGACCGTCTGCCGTCAGCTGATTGGCCCGTGGGAGTTTAGCTTATTATAATGTATTAGTGTTTGTATTTATAAAAAATAAAATTATTATTAGATAAGACATTTAATTTTACAATGGAAAACACAGTGAACGTTTCAGACTGTTGCAGAACTTGCCTGAGGATAGATTGCGCCCTTACATCTACTGAACTACAAGATACTGATTCTGTTAGCTTCTATGACAAACTTTTGGCCTGTGTCTCAGAAGTAGTAAGTAACTTTATGTTCTAAATAAACTCAGTAATAGTTTAAACTTCTGTTGTTGTTTTTAGTCATGGTTAAAGGAAAGGGTACCCTCTTTAATATGTTCGGTGTGTATTGAACGTCTTAGAGTTGCTTATGACTTTCGAATCGTTTGTCTTCAATCAGATGCCACTATAAATAGGTAAGAAAAGATTGAAATTTCTACATCAGTAGGTAGATTTTTGAGTACCTTCCTTCAAGTCTAAAATTTTAAAATATGTACCTTATTGTTATTGTACCTATACTTTTTAGATATCTATGTACCCAAGATGACTCAAAACAGCAAGATATATCTGTTGAAACCCGTACACTATCCACACCTACAAAGTTTGAATTTTCAATTGCTGCCACGGCTGCTAGTGAAACAACTGCTTTGTTGACTGAACAACATCAAAATTCTGAGTATATTCATTTAAAACACTTCCTAGACAGTGACGAAGTACTTACGAAACAAGAGGATCTGCTTCAAAATGAAATCAAACAATGTGAAGAGAGGAGTGCAAGTCCCCAAGGTGCTGTCACCAGTATAGGTAAGTTTTTAACCATTGTTAGGGTGAATTCGGTTAGTGTGAGTATATAAAGATGACCAAGCATATTATTGTATTATAGTTTATTATAAAACATAAGTTTTTATTAATAATTCACAGTATGTGTAGACCTAATTCTGATTTTTGATATTTTTAGAGTTTATAAGTAAGACTGATGATAGAAATATTGCTGAATCACAACCAGAACAAGCTATTTTGTTGGAAGAAGAACATCACTGCCAGACTGAACCTCAAATACATTACCAGACACACCAACAAAGTCATCCAAATGTACAAGTAAGTAATGTTGCATTATGAAAATGAGTCATATTATAGATACTGAAGTTTTGTGTTAAAAATGTTAGAAGAGCTGCCATTCATAAACATAATAAATTCTAATACTGGTATAATCCATAATTGTATTTATGGACTTTAAGTCAGTAGTAAAAGTTTTAAGTGTATAAAATGATAATTCATTCAAACTGTGTGTAATATGTTGAAATATTCAGGGTTGGCAACTCAAAAGGGTCTACATGGATATTTAGAACTATTTGCTGTATTGATGTTGATAACACACTACAGTTTAAGTACAAGTAGAAATGTAATTGAAGCACAAAAATTGAACCAAAACACATAAGATCTATTATGATTTAAAGTATATAGATTTAAAGTATATATTCTAAAAGTTAACTGAGCTAACTCAAATTATAGGTTTTCTAGTGTTCCAAATTTATATATGATGATCATACATGACTACATCGATTTTCATGGTAGACAATGGTTGGGAACTTATGGTGATCTCAACTCAAAAATAGGAAAAGAGCAACAATGCCTAGCAACTATAGGTAAGCACAGCCTTTATGAGGTATCTGATGACAATGGCATCAGACTAATAAATCTAGCAACTCCCTTAACATGGTCATTGCCAGCACATGCTTCCAGAAAATATTCACAAGGGAACATGGAGATCTCCAGATGGGGTTACAGTAAAAAAACTTGCAGACAACAGGAAAATACAAAGAATATATAAAAGGAAGGCTAGAAAACAGACAAAAGCACGAGGATATAAACAGAGAATGGGACCCATGTAAAAACATCATACAAGATGTGGCCAAAGAGTCTACAAAAAAAGCTCAAATCAACTGAAGGATAGTGGTTCGAGGAAAAGTGTCATAACATAACAGAGAGGAAAAATAATGCATATCAACTACTACAACAACATAGAAAACGAAAGGCAGAGGAGGAATATAGAATGCTAAGGAGGGAAGAGAAGAAAATACATCGCAGAAAGAAAAGAGAACACATAGAAAAAGAACTCCAAGAAATGGAAGAACTAAATAAACCATCAGAAACCAGAAAATTCTACCAAAAACTTATGGTATTATCCCTAAAATATTACAATTCATATAAAGAATAAGTTAAAAGAAAAGTGTAACACATTTCACATTTGTTTATATAAAATATGTTTAATAATTCGAATCGAGGACATTCGTAAAAAATAGCCTCAAAACAAACTTGACCCACTAATGAATGACTGCTGATATAGCAAGGACTATTATAAAAGAGACAACAATTATTATCTCAGGGACCAGAACTAAATTGACGTCAAGATGGCAAGTCAATATAACACATATTGGCACAACGTCAACTAAGTACTTTTACATTTAAGATAAGTAACATTGTAAGAGTGTACAGTAGTGTTTTAAATTAATGTACCATACGATATCATAAGTGAAGCGTTATTTATTACAAACTTAACAAAAGTGGAAAAGAATTTAAACCAAGAGCAATGATGTGCAGAGACAAAGAAGGAGATATAGTAACTCTCCAGAGTGAAATACTACAAAGATGGACAGTATTCTTCAAAGAAAAGTTTAAAAAACCGAAGATCCACTATATGATGGAAATATACTGGATCAAACGGATACCAGAGAAACAACCTCCCCTTCAGTAGCTGAAATGCAAGAATCAGTTACCAGACTGAAAAACAACAAGTCACCTGGATTAGACAACATTAGCGCAGAATTAATAAAGGAAAGGGGTGACTCCCAATTGAATGCAATACACGAACTAATAGTGAACATATGGAATAATAAATATACTGCCACAATACTGGAATACCGGATTAATTATCCCACTACATAAAAAGGGAGATCAGCTTCAATGTAAAAACTACCGGGCAATAACGCTACTAACTGTGGCATATAAAATACTGTCCAATATTGTGTATGATATATTGAGACCATATGTGGAACAAATAGTTGGGGGATATCAATGTGGTTTCTGCAGGTAGAAGTCCACAATAGATCAGATCTTCGTCTTGAGGCAAATCTTGGAGAAGACTGGTGAATTTAATATAGACACACGTCATCTTTTCATTGATTTTGAGAGTGCCTATGATAGCATCCATCGAGAATTTCTGATCTATGCACTGAAAGAGTTTAATATTCCAACAGTCAACACGAGAGGAACAATAATAACAAAAAGTGTACAAATATTGGCATTTGCAGATGATGTTCATATCATAGCCAGAAGCGAAAGAGAGATGATAGAAGCATTTAATGCTATAGAAAGAGTGGTACAAAACAGTGGCCTAAACATTAACGGAATAAAAACCAAATGCATGAAGGCCAGCAAATCAACAGACCAAAGAAACCTACAGAATCTGACAATAGGAGACTATATCATAGAAAGCGTGAAAATTTTTACAAATCTAGGTTCACTAGTTACCACAGATAACAATGTCAGTGAAGAAGTTAAGAGAAGAATACATATCGGTAATAAAACATATAATGGACTAATTAAACATCTAACATCTAACAACATCACAAGAAAAAGTAAATGCAAAATATACTAAACCCTGATAAAACCGGAATGGATTAGAGACATGGACACTGTTGAAAAGCGATGAGAACCTATTAGGTACGTTTGAACAAAAAATCCTTAGACACATATATAAGGGGGTAAAAGAAAATTACATATGGCGCAGAAGATATAACTTTGAAATATACACAGCATACAATTAACCCGAGATCGTAACATCCATAAAGATCGGACGTCTGCGCTGGATGGGTCATGTTGAACGGATGTTGGAGACTGAAACACCAAAACAGAAAATGAAGCAAACACCAGTAGGGAGAAGGTCAAACAGAAGATCCAAAGTTAGATATATGGAACAAGTCGAACAAGATCTGAAAACACTTAAGATTACCAACTGGAAAAACAAAGCAAGGAACAGAACAGAATAGCGGAAAATCCTAGAACAAGCCAGGATCTATTGGTTCTTTTTTCCACTTTCCAAGACATATTTGTGTAACATTCTAGTTTTATTTATTTTAGAATAATTCTCTTACAGATGATCCACCAGAGTCTCCAAACTGAAGAAATAGAACAACAGTTAGAAATAGAAAATTCCGAACAAGTTGAGCAAAATGGGGAGCTTCACAATATTGTTATCGCACCCATACAGACCATTCACCAACCAGATGTATCACCTCCCAATTTTGTAGCTGTTCCATACAGACAAGTCATTAAGAGAACTACAGGTGAGTAAAAATAAACACATTATTATTGAAGTTATTCCAAAAGTTGAGTTGAATATTTCAACTAAAATCGGTGTGATTTGAAGAACTGTATCAGTATGGTATATGTATATAGTTCATTTTAATGGTGCCATAACAAGAACTCTCATGGTGTAAACCCTGGTGACATAGCTGGCTCTTCAACCGACTCTATTCTGCAAATCCATTCATTTGGAGATATTTTCTTCAAGTAATAATTTTCAAGATATCCCACTACACAACTTGTTCCTCAAACCACCCAGACAATACAGCCCACGCTGGATCAGCTATTCTGATAAAAAAATACTATTAAACATGCAGAACTACCAAAGTATGTTGAAAATTGCTTGCAAGCTACAGTTATCAAAGTCAGTATGAGGTCTTACAAACTAACAGTCGCAGCAGTCTACTGTCCAACCCGATACAAGAAGACTTCAAAAACTTCTTTGAAACTCTAGGACTTAAATTTATTGCAGGGGGAGACTTCAACAGCAAACATATATTATTTGGATCTCGTCTCAACAACTAAAGGCAGAGAACAAGTAAGCCCAATACATGAAATCAACTACCATCCTTTGCCAACAGGCTCTCCTACATGCTGGCCAACATATCCAAACAAAACACCTGATCTGCTGGATCTATTTAGCACTCAGGGCATCTCTCCTGGTTACATGCCGAACTATGATCTTCCATCTGACCACTCCCCAATTATAGCAACCATCAGCAGCTTTATAGTCTACAAAACGGCCACACCAAGGCTACACACTGGGAGAACTAACTGAGAAAAATACCGCAGCAAATTAGAAGATATTAGTCATCCTCCAAGACAAGTAAGCCTCGCCCAATACATCCCAGCTAAAATTAAAAATTAATTACTATTTAACTGGGAATAAGCCACAATTAAAGATAAAAATATGTTTATTGACATATTTACTGTTTGTATTTTGAGAACGATTTCCGAATTGGAAATTGAAACGTCAATAAACGTATTTTTATCTTTAATTGTGGCTTATTCCCAGTTAAATAGTAATTAATTTAGAATGTCACAACAAAATAGCTTCAGAACAATATAAAATTAAAAAGTTGGTAGCTCAAAAAAGGAAAGCTAGGATCAAATGGCACCAAACCCATGCCCCAGCAGACAAGACTACATTAAACAGGCTAAGCAATCATCTAAAATCCAAACTTAAAGAGGCATTTACAAACTACATAACAAATCTAAACCGGTATGATAACTCAATATGGAAACCGATCAAAAGCTCCAAAAAATCAAAGACTCTGGTACCTCCAATTAGAAACGAACAGGGACCAACACTACAGTGGGCCAGAAGTGATGAAGAAAAAACAACGTTATTTGCCGAGCACCTAGCTCAAGTATTTACTATCAACAAAGACGCTCCAGATATTAAAATTGAAAGTTACATAAATAACATTCCAGAGAACATACCAGTAATCAGACCACTAACCAAAAACGAAGTTTAACAAGAAGCTCCTGGGTTGGACAATATAACACCCAAGCTGATGAAGGAACTACCAGATAAAGGAATCATACTGATTACTCTCATCTTCAATGCTATTCTACCATTAAACTACTGGCCAAAGCTCTTTAAAATCGCTGAAGTAATACTAATCCTAAAAGCAGGAAAAAATCCAAACGAGGTTTCAATGTATAGGCCAATAAGCCTACTAAGGATCAGTTGTATCCAAAATACTTGAAAAGTTACTGTTTGTGAAAGCAAACACTACTGCGCAGCTGCTTTTCTAGATGTTAGTCAAGCCTTTGATAAGGTTTGGCACACAGGCCTGATTTTCAAAATCAAGAAATATTTACCCATCACATACCTGAAACTGTTAAATCCTATCTGAGTGGGAGAGAATTCCGAACAAGAGTGAATGAAAGTAATTCCAATAATTTTTCTATAAAATCTGGTGTTCCACAGGGCAGCGTTCTTGGACCAATATTATATCTGCTGTACACAGCAGATCTACTGTCTACTAATGAAACCATCACTGGCACGTTTGCAGATGATGCTGTCATCCTTGCAGCCGACGAAAATCCAATTGTATAACGGAATGAAATCGAGACATGGTCTTACAAGTGGAGAATTAAAATGAATGAAACAAAATCAGTACAAATAACTTTTACCTTGAGAAGAGACCTGTGTCCCCCAGTTTCACTTAACAATATCCAACTTCCCCAATCCTCTAGCATTAAATATCTAGGAATACATCTTGACTCAAAACTCACCTGGAAAGAACATATTCTCAAGAAGCGGAAACAAATTGACCTAAGAATGAAAGATTTAAACTGGTTAGAAGGCAGGAAATTGAAACTGAGCCTTGAAAACAAAATCCTTGTATACAAAACCGTTATAAAACCTATTTGGACGTATGGAATCCAACTCTGGGGATGTGCGAGCAAGTCAAACACAGCCATAATTCAAAGATGCCAATCAAAAATACTCCGAACGATAGCTGATGCACCTTGGTATGTATCAAACCTAACACTTTATGAAGACCCAAGAATCCTGTTTGTACAGGATGTAATCACTAATTACGCCATAAAGCACCATGAAGCACTGGAATCACATAGTAACCCCTTACTCCAACCTCTGCTAGAACACCAACCCAATAGGAGACTCAAAAGGAACTGGCCAGCTGACCTGAAAAACGGTTAAAGTGGTCTTGTCACTGGAGAAGACCTCACCACGCCAATAGAAGCCCCTTGCTCTGCAGCCAACAAATTAGCTTATAGAACTTTATTTGTGTTTTGATTACTAAAGATTGTGTCATAATAAAAAAAAAGTAATAATTGTCGAATTTTACAAAAAAATTAAACCTTAATTGCTTTATTGGTGAAATCAATCACAATTTTCTTTTTTTATTTTCTTTTGCTTTAAATTGCGTTACTACAAAATTGGAAGTTTGAGCTGAATTGATTCACTACTATTGGTTTTATTATTATATATAGTTCATTTTTAACTGTTCCTCAATAACAACTCTAATAGTGTAAGTTCTGGAGATCTACCTGGCTCTTCTATGAACAAATTGTGATTTGAATCTTTTTTCTAGCAGTAACTAAAATTAAAACATAATATGATTCTATTTTTGGGACTTTATATAGATATTCATTATGATTTGTTTTCAAAGGAGTACAAGTGACACCTCAAATCGACAAAACCGAATTAAAACAAGAATCAGATACTTCTGGATATCCTTGTAAAGAATGTGGAAAGAGCTACAAGAAAAAATCTAATTTGAGGATCCATATGAGGACTCATACAGGAGAAAAGCCTTTCGAGTGTCAATACTGTGTTAAAAGGTATGTTTATGTGTTAAATATGTTTTTCTTTTTAATTATTTGAACTTTCATAAACATTGTCCTGGAACAAAACTACTGTATACTAACGGAAGTTAAACTTAATTGACTCATCATCATCATCATAAGTGGCTCGACAATCTGTTGTGGATCTTGGCCTGCTCACACAGAAGTCGTCACTCCTGTCGATTCCTGGCAACTTCCCTGCATCTTCTAACCCTTAGAATCTGTATATCTTCCACATTATCAATCCATCTCATTCGTGGTCGTCCTCTGCTTCTTGTGCTCTGGTTTTGAAAATGTTAATCTCTTCGTTATCGTGATCTGACATCCTAGCAATGTGTCCAGCCCATCTGTCTCTGCACTTTAACGAATTTCACAATATCTGGATCGGTGTATAACTGATATAGTTCAAAGCTGTATCTTCGACGCCATAGTCCATTTTCATTTACGGCCCCAAAAATCTTTCCAAGAATTTTTCTCTCAAAAATACCAAGAAGTCTTTTATCATTTTGAGATAAGGTCCATGTTTCAGCCCCATATATCAAAACCGGTTTAATTAAGGTCTTCTATAACATAACATAACAATATCTTTATTTTCAGAAAATAATATACATTCCGTGAACATAAAATTATTTAAAAAAAACAGTGTCACAAACGAAAATATTATTTACTTATTCCTAACCGTTACATATACAAATAGTCCTCCACAGAATATGGCTCAAGAGCTACCAGTAATTTAAATATTTGATGTTTATACAAACTTAATCTTTCCTCCCTTTTAATAGGTTCAGGCAGTTTATTAAAAAATTGGATGCACCAATAAAGAGCGTTTTTTTCTGTTATACTTAACCTGTGTATTGGAATTTTATAATTATATAACCTGGTATTTACTATACTATTGGGCTCAAAGTTCCTAAAGAGTATTTTATTTTTATATAGAAACAGTAAGCATTCTTGAATAAATACAGCGTAAACTGTTAAAATATTATTACTCCTAAAATGCCCTCTACATGATTCCCTACTTTTTAAGTCAAACATAACTCTGATTATTTTTTTATGAACCAGAAATACATTATTTATGTCCCTACTGTGGCCAAAATTTATTAGACCATATCTAAATTTTGCTTCAAAATTAGCATGATACACTGTTTTTAATGAGTTACTATTCATGTATTTTTTTAGAACTCTAAAGCTGTAAATCACTTTACTCAAAGACTATACTACACAAAATAACTGGTCAACATGTTTATCCCAACATAAAAAACTGTCAATATATAATCCTAAAAATTTGGTACTGGTGCTAATATTTAAAGTGTCATTATTTACAATAATACTGTTTGGCATATCTGAATGTGCATAATTTGTCTTAAACAAAATTAAACAAAAGAAAATCTGTTTTATTTTGATTCAAAACAAACCTATTCATAGAAAACCAGTCTTTAGCTTTCTGGAACTCTAAACTAGCATTAACGCGATGTCTTTACCACTGACTACAATGTTTGTATCATCTGCATAATTTTTTATGCTGGAAGTAGTATTAGCCACTTGACCATGAAGATCATTGATATAGATCACAAACAGTAAAGGACCAATCACACTTCCTTGTGGTACTCCAATATTGATAGTGCTTTCAGATGAGATGCCTATTTCAGTGTTTTTATGTATTTTTACAAAATGTCTCCTATTTGCCAAGTAGGACTTAAACCAGTTCAATGCTGGTCCACGTATACCATATTTCTCCAATTTATCAAATAATATGTCATGCACTAAACAGTCATATGCCTTTGATAGGTCCAAAAACAGACCCAAAGCCATATGACCAATCTCAGTACATTTCAAAATATCCCAGACAAATTGAAAAATCGCAGTCTGAGTTGATTTTCCCTGTTGATAACCATGCTGATTTGCACTAATAATATGACATTTTGTTAAAAATTCTGTTATCCGCCTATACATAGTCATTTCTAAGATTTTTGAAAAGGAACATACAAGGCTAATTGGTCTATAGTTATTAATTAATTTAGGATCACCCTTTTTGTATATATTAAGCTTTGTGGGTAATGGATAGGAACTCTTCGGACAGTCCTATCAGGGAAAAGGAATCGTTCCTTTGAACCGGGAAACTAGCACCTGTTTAGGGTCCCTTGTCCAGGGTTACGGATGAAGACCACGGCGGAGAAGCAAACCTTCGGTACGGTGTGTATGGCAGAAGTGGCAATCCCGTGATTTTAGAGCTGGTATAGAATCAAGTCATTGTTATTTAATATATACTGAATATATCTTCGAGCAAGCGCTAGGAGAACTACAAGAAGGCGTATTAGTCAACGGAATGCGTTTAAACAACATTAGATATGCCGACGACGCAGTAGTTTTTGCAGATAGTCTGGGCGGTTTGCAAAGAATAATGTCGCGTATATCAGATATAAGTAGAGAACACGGACTTGATCTTAATACGAAGAAAACAAAGTACATGGTAGTCAGTAAGCGCGAAATATTAAATACACAGCTTTTGGTTAACCAACATCCAATTGACAGAGTGGACAGCTACACATACCTTGGTACCAACATTAAGAGACTTCAGATATGCTAAAAATGGGAGGCACTGCATTAGATGAGGCAATGAGAGCATTACTGAATAAATACCAATTAATACCATGAAATAATGCGGAAGTCATTCGACTCCATAAAAAAGGGGACGCCGCAAATATAGAAAACTACCGACCAATAAGCTTACTGTCACACCTTTACAAACTACTAATCCGAATAATAACAAATATATTGACAGCTAAGCTAGATGCATACCAACCAGCGGAGCAAGCAGGCTTTTGTAAGGGTTTTTGCACTATCGATCACTTGCAAACAATCCGGACAGTTATTGAAAAAACAATAGAGTACAACATACCACTACATGTGGCATTTGTCGATTATCATAAAGCATTCGACAGTATCAAGAAATTGGCTTTCTTAACAGCATTGGACGACGCCAGAGTAGATTCAAAATATACTGCCTTCTTAAGAATATATACGATGGTGCTACGTGCTCACGTAAAAATAAATGATGATCTGGAAACTATCAAAATAGACCTCAGCAAAGGTATGAGACAGGGCGACACCATCTCACCCAAGTTATTTACTTTGGCATTAGAAAATGTCTTCAAAAAAACTAAATTGGGCCAAAAAGGGATTAAAAATAGATGGAGTATATCTTGACCATTTGCGTTTCTCAGACGACATAGAACTAATAAGCACAGATATCCATGAACTAAAATCAATGCTACAATTTTGATCTAGAAAAGAACTACTTGTAATTGTTTCGGCGCTTGCGTTCTATGAAAACAGAAGCTCACATTCAAACTTTACAACAATTAAAAATTTAGTTATTGCCGACAATTCAAAGAATTACTTCCTTTAAATGTAGTTACATTGGGTTTTTCGATTGTCCTTGGGTAAACCTTTACGTTTTAAGTTCAAAGCTACCATACATTTCCAACGTTCACAAATAAACTTTTTTGCACATAGTAACAAAAGAACACCACTATGTTGTTACTAGCTAAAGTTTTTTAACATCATAACTCGACATTTCTAAAATTTCACGGTAAGGTAAATGTTTTTTATTAGATAATATATGGTAGCTAATTAATTATAATTTATTCTCTTTCAGCCCTGAAGAAGCCAAATTCTCTTTGGCGAAAACGTTAGGTGAAATAATTGATACACATTAGAGTTTTTTTTTGAAGATTTCCCCAATATTTAAGAGTTTACTATTTAACTTATCTGCAAAGATTAAATTTCTTTTCTATATATATATATATATATATATATATATATATATATATATATATATGTATGTATGTATGTATATATACACGATAATAAGTTAGAGCAGTGTCTTGCATCGATGATTATGTGATCAATTTGGTTAATCGTTTCATTATCAGGAGATTTCCAAGTTCCCTTATGTATATCTTTATGGGGGAATCTTGTCTCAGCTATTACCATGTTCTTAGACATCGCAAAGTTTATGATTCTGAGACCGTTTTCATTAGAGTCTACGTGTAGGCTCTCCTTTCCGATGGTGGGCGAAAATATATTCTCTCTTCCGACTTTGGCATTAAAGTCTCCCGTATTATTTTGATGTCATTTTTTGAGCACTCATCGCACTCTCGGTCTAGTGCCTCATAGAACATGTCTTTTTCATTATCCTCTTTTTGAGAGCAGAGAGCACCTCTTTCATTATCCATGGCAGAGCCGTGGCTCTGTAGCAGTTAAAAATTGCTTACCTGGTTTTTACTATAAACACAATAAATATTAAGTAGTCATGAACATACTTTATTCATTTAAATAACTAGTGTACAGATATGGATGGAAGTATATATTTAATTTTATAGATTAAACTTCTAGTTTCTGGGTTCTGGTAGTTGAAATTTGATTTTTAGTAACAAAATATAATCCATCTTCACCAATCTGAAAATAAAGTTAATGTTAATTATGTAATGTCGAATATCATGTAATAAATGACTTACCTTTCTGCCTCTCTATTTTGTAGAAGGTGTACATAATTATTAATTTTCAACGAAAAGTTAAATTGTTTTATTCTTCTCGGCCAGCTGTTTTGACTTTGTGAAAAATGTCAACAAATGTATCGATCGTTAAACACCTGTTGTCTTCGGTTTATTGCTTCGAGTAAGGTCGTCTCACTGTTCGAGAATCTATGATTGTCGGCTTATAATTTAGGCGGTTTTTCAAGAAAGTCGTTGTTCTAAGGCCCAAATTTACCATAGACTGTTAATTAACCTAGGGAATTTTTCTCTATGAGATTGGTCTTCTGTTTGTCTCTGACATTAGTCATCAAATCATCACTTCCTATTTAGGGGTAAAAATTTTTGGCTTGATATTAAGCCATGGCCGCAATGAAAAGGCTTTTGCATTTTTGTCGGGTTTAGTTGCCTTGTGTCCCCTAAATTTCGAGAGGCTGGAAGCCTATTCCTTTTCGAGGAATTACCATTTTCGGGGTAACTTATTCTGCTCCTCAATCCTGTGCAACCACACGTGGGTCCAACCACCAGTTATAGTCCCTGATGCCTCCAATTTGTCGGCGATAATAGGGCTGTGGAAAAATCAGTTAGTTACCACCAACATCACTTCAATCCCAAAAAGACTTCTCGATTTTTGCTTCCTGAAAGCATGGCCATGTGTTCGTGTTCGAGCCATTGTTCTCTGCTCCAACTTTAAATTGCCTCCAGGACTCCTTCAAACTTCTCCAAATCAACCTCTACCACCTAAGCTGCTTTGGGAATAGTAGGCTTGCGAACAGGTTTTTTTTTTAAATTTTTTAATTTTTTTAAAAGATAATCTCTTACAGAAAGTTATTTTGTTTTATGATATACCGCAAATAGTGGCTTAAATATTTTTTCTTTAAGTATTTTTAATAAAATATTTCAATAAAGTGTAAACCCTTATAGCTGTAAAAGGTACTAGGTATAATATAATTTTTTTTCAAGAATCAAAGTAATGAGTTATAATTTTTTTAATACTATACCACTAACTCACATAGTTAGGTATATATATTTAATTGTTTAAATATTAATATAATTTTCCAATTACTAAGTACATTTATAAAATGTTATTTTTTTTAAACTTTCAATCTGAAGGTCACTTTGCAATGTCATATTGACTATTATTTTTTTATGTACTTAACTTACGGCTCAATTAAATATTTGCTATTTTTCAATAATTTGTTAAATTTCTATTTAATTAAAATAAAATAAAACAAGCTTTTGTTAGTTGAATCTGTGTTTTGATTTTGGAGTCTACAATTTTGCAATTTTGGTAATATTAGTTTTTTTTGGTAAGTAAGAGTTAAATCATTTAATCGCAGTCTTCATTTTTCTTTGTTTGGTGAAGTATTACTTAACTGTATAAATAAAGTGGCGCTCTGGGCACGACTATTTTATAATTCAATTTCCACACATTAAATTTAAATTCAAATTTCACTTTTAATTTTAACATTTTTTTATAAACTAAAGCAACAGTATCTACGACCATTGCTCGCCGATGAACAGCTGCCGCTAGCATATGTAGCAAACAGATCAGTTGCTGACTTTCCATCATTAATTCTAAAATATTGCTACAGCTCCAGGCTGATAAAAGCTTCTTACGTTTCATGTGCAAATTTTTAAATGATTATCCTTATTTCGTTTGCGAGTTCGTCGTAGGTTAGACAGTCCAATTTCTTTCTTTGTAGCTCTCATAACAAAAGGATTTTTATAGGGTTGGGTAGTTAACCCAACGCCAAATCCCTTTTGGGAGGGCCATTTTACCCGCTCTCGTCAGTTCCCGACCCAACTTTCCATCCGGGTTGGATACCGGATCTCCAGTTGGGTTACTCGGACACCAGCATGAAGGTGAGAGTCGGATTTGAGTAGAAGGGGCTAATTGGAGTAAACTGGATTCAACTCCATGTTTTCGCATTCTACCCCTTTATCCCCCACTTAATTTACTCCTAAATATTATTTGGAACTGACTAATGTCGTAATAGTCAGAACCATCCACAAATCGTTGACGTTTCGGTGCCTATAGGCGAGAAAAATGATATAATAAAAATAAAATTGACATATTCGTCATATATAGGCGTAGCACGGTGATATCATAAAAATATGTTAATTATTGCAGGTTTTATCACTCTTCGCACCTTCGGGAACATGTTCGTCGGCACACCGGCGAGAAACCTTACCAATGCGCGGTCTGCAACAAACGGTTCACCATTAAAGGGGAGCTTACGATGCATATGAAGTCGCATACGGGAGAAAAACCGTACGCGTGCACCTGTTGCGATAGGCGGTGCCTAACTTCCGCAGATTTAAAGGTAAATAACGGAATTGCACTATCTATTTCACTGAATATTATTCAATTTGAAAAATGTACACAAACAGTTATACTAAATGATTTTACTGTATAAATTCCCATGAATATTTGTCTCATTTTCGGACTAGCAGCATAATTACAGAAAATATAAGAGTTGACGTACATATGCCGACATACAAGGAAGCATTCTAAACAAGAATTTATAATAAAGTAACTTCGTCTTTTTTTGTAGGTTCATATGCGAACGCACACCGGCGAAAAACCGTACGAGTGTTCCATGTGTAACAAAAGGTTCGCAAGTACGTACATCTTGAATTCACACATTAAGACTCACACTGGCGAACGACCATATTCTTGCAATATCTGCGAGAAGACTTTTACTCAATCTTCTCATCTGAATGTGCATATTAAGAAGCATACCGGAGAGAAATTTACTTGCAAGGTAAGTTTTTTAATATTCAACAGTTTCAAGACATTTTTTGATGTGAACATCATCAATAAAATCCTAAATTGTGAATCTTTTCAAAGAGTTTCTGTGTTTTTTGTATTCTTTAATTTTCTATATCATTCCTTCCTCCATATCCGACCTCTTTGTCGGATTTTAGATTGACATGACAGTCAATTTTAACAGTTTACTATCTGTCTTGACCCACGATTTAAGAATTTAAGAACCACAAGAACCCACAACTTTAAGAATTACCGATATGAATCTAAAATAATAAAGTAAAATCGACATACATGAAGTAAATTATAATGAGACGGAGCTCTATCAAATGTCAACTTTCATACTTAAAACTCAAATTTTTTAAATACAAATTTATTGTCTAGGTTTGTGATACAAAATTCACCCATTCTTCCCAACTGACCGTCCATATGCGCGAGCACACCGGCCGACAACCATACAAGTGCTCGGTGTGCAACAAGGTCTGCAACTACGCCTCAGAATTGCAGTCTCATATGATGAAACACACCGGAGAGAAGCTAAGCTGCGTCACTTGCGATAAAAAGTTTACGTCGGCGGCGTATTTGGCGGAACATACACGGACACACACAGGAGAAAATCTGTCCAGGTGTACGATATGCAATAAACCTTTTACTAGGTAAGATATCAAAACTTTATCATCTACTTTATTAAATGGAAGGACTTTTTGATTTATACATCAAGAAATAAGTAAGACACTCGCAGTAGGGGACTATAATGACTTGTTTTTAGCTTGCATGCTGTATTTTAGTTTACACTTCACACTTTACAGTTACTCTTAACATTTACACGTTTTAATTACATTCCATACTTACGCTTTACACTTACACTCCTTACTTATATTTCACATTTATATTTCACATTTACACTTCACATTTTTTATACTTCACATTTATATTTTCCACTTCTATTTCACACTTCTATTTCACACTTCTATTTCACACTCCTATTTCACACTTCTATTTCACACTTCTATTTCACACTTCTATTTCACATTTCTATTTCACACTTCTATTTCACACTTCTATTTCACACTTTTATTTCACACTTCTATTTCACTCTTCTATTTCACACTTCTAGTTCACACTTATAATTCGCACTTACCCTTTACACTTTATATTTATATTTCACATTTACATTTTACACATATATTTCAAACTTCACACTTTATATTTATATTTCACATTTACATTTTACACATATATTTCAAACTTACACTTCACACTTATATTTTGTCACTCACACCTCGCGTTTACACTTCTCTCTTCTACTTCACACTTTTATTTCACATTTATATTTCACATTTACACTGCATTTACAATTTATATTTATATTTCACACTTCTATTTCACACTTCTACTTCACACTTATAATTCGTACGTACCCTTCACACTTATACATCACACTTATACTTCACATTTAAACTTCACACTTATATTTCACATTTATATTTAAGATTTACACTTCACACTTATATTTTATACTTTTTTTTAACATTTACACTTCTCTTATATTTCACGTTTTTATTTAACATTGACACTTCACACTTTTATTTCACATTTTTACATTTCATACTTATATTTCACATTTTTTACACTTCGTACTTATATTGCACACTAACGCCTTATGCTTATACTTTGCACTTTCATTTCGCAGTTCTTTTCATTTCACACTTATAATTCGCACTTACGTTTCAAACTTATATTTCACACTTCTTTTCATACTTCTTTTCATTTCACTTATATTTCTTTTCGTTTAATTTTACACTTATAATTTACAGTTACGCTTCACACTTATATTTCACGCATACACTTCATGCTTATATTTCACATTTTTATTTACTTCTTACACTTACGCTTCACGCATACACTTCACGCTTATATTTTACATTTATATTTCACATTTACATTTAACACTTACGCTTCACGTATACACTTCACACCTTTTTTTTCACTTACGCTTTACACTTACTCTTCTCACTAATATTTTACATTTACACTTCATACTTATATTTCACACTTACGCTTCACGCTGGCAATTTACATTTATATCTCACACTTACATTTTACACTTTAGCTTCACACTTACACTTCACCCTTTTATTTCACACTTAAGTACATTTCACATTTATACTTCACAATTATATTACGCTTATAGTTTACACTTATTTAATGGTTTTGGTATTAGTTTTCCATTTATTAATTCGTTCTTTTTCTAATTATACTCACTCGATTTTGTTGAATATTCAGCACTCATCATCATCATCACCCAACCCTTTGCGTCCACTGCTGGACATAGGCCTCCCTAATTTTTGTCCATTGTGCTCTGTCTTGAGCAGTTTTCATCCAATTTCTTGACATATTCTTGAGATCGTCAGTCCATCGTGTAGGGGGTCTTCCTCTACTTCTTTTGTTTAACCTCGGCCTCAACTCAAGCAATCTCTTCGTCCACCTTTCATCACTGATTCAGGCGACGTGTCCGGCCCAGTTCCATTTCAGTGTGGCAATTCGGGAAATTACATCGGTAATTCAGCACTCAATACCTCTTGAAATAGGTAAATGTTATATCATACTGACGGAAAAGTGTTCTCTTATTTTTGTTTGTTGCAAGCAATTTACTTAGCCCTCCAGTCTATAGGTACATATTATGTGTGTAAAGGCTGACGAAATAGCATATTCGTGTCAACATAGGAAACAAATTATCGATAGATATATTTATTACATTTAATGTAGTTTAAAATTTAAGAAAAGTCAAGAAAAACGTAGTAGACGAGGCGTACGATACTGAACTTACTTTTGGTTGTTTTTATATTTTACCCTTCATACTTATAATTTACACTTATACATGTCACGCTTACATTTTACACTTTAACACACGGAATCAGAACTTTAAGAGTGATGGAAATTTGCAAAACGATATGATAAAAGGAAAAAAAAAACATTATGAGCTAGATCCTGTAGTTTCTATAATTATAGTCGCTTGATTATATTATTATTAATATAAAAACATATTTTTATAGATCTCAATACCTATTGAAACATATGCGGACTCATACAGGTGAAAAACCATACCCTTGTTTCGTCTGTGGCAAGAAATTCACTCAATCGTCGAGCTTGAAGGTTCACATGCGGATACATACTGGTGAAAGACCATATTCGTGCTCTTTGTGCGATAAAAAGTTTACTACTTCCTCAGATCTTTCTGTACATAACAAGAAACACAAAAAATACATCGATTTATAGGTAAATATTTGCCAAACATCTTATTATTTTGTTTAATATTGTTTTTCTTTAGGTTATATCTACGAAAATAGAAGAACTGATATAGAGATTCTCCCAAACAGTTTGAAACAATGGTTGGCGAAGATTTCAAGAAAGGTTTTATCGATCTTTTAGATTAGGATTTTTTACTATTTTTGTTCTGTGATATTGACGTTCTGCGATTTTTAGTGATTATGTATATAATGAAATATTGATTTTTAGCCATAAAGGCTATGTTGCTGGTGAACGTACAATGTGCTCTAGGAAAAGTGGTAATAATTTCTTGTACTGTTTTCCATTTATACATAATTTCCATCCACCAGGTCAATGTATCGCTTATATTTCGCTATCGACAATCTTTTTTTAACTGATCTGTCTGTAAAGACTCATTTTCAAATAGCGAAATACTAAAAATTCGCTTCTCACAATTCACCACAACGCACGCAATAAGTATTATACATAGTGTAATTCTATTGGCCCAAGCAAATGGTAATTTTAAAATTGTTAAAAGATTAAACAATAGATACGTACCTATGTGTAATTATTATTTGCCTACGCAAATTCATAATTTTTAAATCATTAAGAAAAAAGTACTATTTTGTTAGTAGTGACTGATTTGAACTGAAAATAAATAAAAATGTACTCTTAAGGATTTACCAAAACTTAGGCAGCAAGTAATATAATACCGCGCATGAAAGAGAACTCTACAGAAAAATTCCTACAGAAAAAAGGAGGCATTGGAGAGAACTCTGTGACAAGTTGGATGAGGATATCTACAATCTACATATCTACAAAATAATCATGGCTACAAGATCAATACATGTAAATAGAATGCCTAGAACAGAAGAATGACACTTTTAACCTACATAAAAAGATCAAAAACTTAACGGGAGGAAAGGGATCACGAAGTCATAACTTAATACTAGACGAGCATAACAATGCCATTAGATGCTCTGAGTACATAATTAAGCATAATTAGTCATGCACTCAAAATCCTTCTTTCTGTTATTCACTCTCGCATATATGGAAAACTTGAAGAAAACATTAGCAGTGTTCAGTTTGGGTTTAGAAGCGGACTGGGAACGCGAGAGGCCCTATTTTCCATACGAGTATTGATACAAAGAGCTCGAGACGTAAATTACGAAGTCTACTCATGCTTATTGAAAGATTTACGCCTAATTAAAAATTTATACTTACAGCAAAGGGCAACTGTATGAGTAGACAGAAACCTCACAAGAATTCACGATAAAACGGGGAGTACGTCAGGGCTGCATTTTGTCACCGACTTTGTTCAATACTTACTCGGAAATACTGTTCAGGGAAGCTATTGATGGTTTAAGAGAAGGTATAAAAATCAATGGTGAAATCATAAACAATTTAAGATATGCGGATGATACGGTTTTGATTACTGATAATGCGGAGGATATGCAAACATTAATAGACCGTGTAGTGGAAGCCTGTGACAGATACGGCATGAAATTAAACTGTAAGAAGACCAAAATTCTTTTAATAAGTAAAAACGACGTAATACAGCACCATTTCACAGCTAATAATAAACCCTTGAAAATAGTCGACAAAATTATATATCTTGGATGCAGCCTAAAAAAGGAATGGGACCACTCACAGGAAATAATATGTATAGAAAAGGCGAGAGCTGTCTTCAATCGCCTCAGGAAGATTTTATGTAATATGCACCTGAACATTGATATAAGAACACGAGTCTTGAGATGCTATATATTTGCTACCCTTTTAAATGGAATCAAAGCCTGGACCTCGACGGAGGCAACATCCAAACGATTAGAAGCCTTCGAAATGTGGTGCTACCGCCGCATGCTCAATAATTTCCTATATCCATCATGTTACAAACAACACCGTGATCTAACGTATGAATAAAGATCTGGAAATTATACGTATCGTGAAAATCAGAAATATGACATGCCATAGAAGGCAAGATAGAAGGCTAAAGATCTCAAGGGCGCAGAAGGACATCGTGGTTGAAGAACATCAGATGGATGTTTCAGGACAAAGCTTCATAGATTCAGAAAGGCAGATACAGATAAATGCTATTCTGAATGTTATATATGAATGTTACTATACTGTTATTCACACAATGCTGAAGTGTAATAGATGGACAGCGGAGAGAAACAGAATGTATACAGACATAGGTATGAACCCTGTAACTGTCAGACAGATGATCGCGAAGATGACGGGAAGTAAGGAGGGATGGAATATTGTACATAATTACCTTCGAACAGTAATTAAAAAGAAAGAAGAAGAGAAACACCAGCCGGACCAACGACAGAGATAAGATGTAGCTAAGAGAAGGTAGTGTTTCGCAAGTGTCGTCAGTCTTACAGCGTACATTTAACTGCGCACAAGTAGGAGAGGGTGGTTTTAGTTATTATGCAGGATAACAGGAAGGTCCTGTTTGCAGGACCTCCTTCTTCTAAGGGGAAACGGGCTCGGATGTACTCCTCTACTCTGAATCCAACACACGCCAGCTATCCCTAGAGATGAGTTAACCTGATACGGTTTTTAGAAATTTACACCCTCAGAGAAAAAAAAAAAGGCAACAAGTAATACACATTACTTAAGCTAGTAATTTTAAAATAAGTAAAAAGATATAGACTTGGTCAGTTGTGACACATTTTCCAATGGTCCAACATTCACTCCTAAGTAGTTCATCAAACAGAAACACTGATCTTTGCTTCCATTATAAATACAAGAAATCTGAGACTAAAGGTTTCTCGAAGGAAAATTTTAGTGTGCTTATCTATTTTAATTCTTATTAAGTGGTTTTACCGTCTTAGCCTTCATCTAATCCTTTGTGCTTTCTTTCGATCAAAGTTTTCTTTTTTTTTTTCACAACGTGCAATGCCCTGCTTATTTATATAAATGTTTCACTGACAATTTTTTTATAGTCTACATTACTTACTATTTTTTATACGAATACTTGAAGATTGTGCAAAATGTGATATTATATAATATTTATTAGTTATTAATTCAGATTTTTACGAAAAAAGGTCTCGAAATATATTTTCGAAAATGTTCGATAATTTTCGCTAATTTGCAGCCTTGTATTATGATACATTGTAGTTAGATCCCTTGATTTTGTGTATTTTTATATGTCTACTTCATTTGTGTATACGAATATAAGATTTTAGAACAATTTTTGTTATTTAATTTATTTTCTGTCGATAGTACATGTATGATGTACAATAATGTACATAAAATCGTTGATTTATTACCCCTATAGATACGCTATTTGCTATTAATGCATAATTTGAGTATAGGCAACCCAACATACGTATTTATTAAATTAAACAAAACGTAGATACAGATCAAAACTCAAAATATCAAGTCGCCACTTCAGGGTTGTTACTCCCGCACCATGATACTATAACAACAAGATATGCTCACTTGCCGTTCAAAATTTTAATCGACTTTGCGCATGACGTCATAGCGAGACAAAGCCAGGGGACTTGTGTGTATCATATTTTAACGATGCATCATATGGCAACGTTGTTCCATTACTGTAATGATCAACTTCGAAACTTAAACTGTTAACGGTAAGTATACCTCGATGCCATATATTACACTAAGAATCATAACTAGTTACTTTCTGTGAAAACGTGATTTGAAAATTAATAAGTAATGTGTAAAATTGATTAAAGAAATATATGAATCTACGATTTGATTGTGTGTATTACAAACAAAATAAATATTGCTACAAAACATAATTTAAATATAATGCGGGTAAAATGTAAAGAATTTGACCATAAAGAAAAAGCAGGTCATACTTGTGACTTTATGAATATCATTTAGACATTTATTTTACAATCTTTGTGATTTTTCTCTTGCGGATATTGTAATTATCTTATTTTTATTTAGAATTCGTATTTTACAATACATTTTACATCTAAAAAAAGTAATTTTACATCTTCGCTAACGTTTACATATTTTGCAGCTTCTATTAAGTTTTTTTAATATTTTTTTGTTTTTTTTTTAATGGGTCGCCATTATTCTTTTTCTTAAAGTGCCTTCTCCATTACTGAAGGTTGGCTATAACTACAGCAAATTGCTCTCTATCTTGAGCTTGTCTTAGTATTGAATGTGTGTCCATACCTGTCCAGTCTTTTACATTCTTCAACCAGGAGCATTTTCTTCTCCCAGGACGTCTTCTTCCTTCCACTTTCCCTTCCATTATAAGTCGTAGGAAGTTGTATCTCTCTCCTCTGTAAATATGTCCCAGATAACTCATTTTCCTGTTTTTTACAATATTTAGGAGTTCTCTTTCAGTACCCATTCTTCTCAGCACCTCGTTGTTGGTCACGTGCTCTGTCCAAGAGATCTTCAGCATCCATCTTCGCCATTATAACTACGAAAAATATGTTCCAGTTCACTACATAATACATACATCCAAAGTATGTATTTAATGTATTTAAAGACCTATCAAAAATAAAGTATTACTTCAAATTCTATTAAAATGAGCATTAATATATATTATTATCTATAGACACATTTATTATCATCTATAGAAATATTAATCATATATCATCTATAATACCTCAAGAATGGTTGCTGACTACGTTTGTCGCCATACCGAAGAAAACTAAGGCAACGCAATGTTGCCTTAGTCCAACAAAACCAACAACGTCTTTACTACATCAATGAATAAATAAAAATATCATTCACTACGTTTTGAAATACACAGGATAGCAAACTCGATTAACACAGCAACATAATTAACATGAACACGAGCATTTAACTAACCGTCAATAAAGTTGTCACGGGCTTACGTCACAAAAACATGCGCGTTGACTTATCTTGTTTTGTTATAGTATCATGCTCCCGATCGTACTTTTCAAAAAGGCCCTTTTAAAGGTACAACTAACAGTAACAGCACGTTATTTAATTAAATTTCAACTGACTAAAACAGAAATTTACAATATTTATATGAAATAAATTAATGACGATCTGTCCACAGAATAAATAACAATCAGAATGCCCACTCTCAGATGCCGCCTTTGAAGTGTGTCAGCACGCGATCCACATATTTTTAACGGAAACACAGACTCTGATTAAAAAATTTGTGACAAGCTACGACAGAAGCGTAGTTTAAATTTGTAGAGATTAATAATTTAGTAAATTTAAAATAATTTAATCTGTTCTTCAACTAAAAGTACGGCATAAAGTATTGCATATTATGGCTATGGTTGCCGTAAATAAATTAAACCGGGTTAATTTTTTTATTCCTGGATTAAGATATACTTTGATTTTACTGAATTAAAATATAGAATATAAAAAAGACTATTTTCTTAAAGTTATATACAATACTCGAAATAGATACATACATAATAAAGGATTATGATTACTTCCATAGTGAATATATTCAAAATATTTTTGATAGTGTGAAGTGAACATCACCTAAGATGCAAACTTACGGTTACGCGACATAGGAGAATGCTCTCTGATAAATATAATTGCACTGACATGATTTTAAATTGGAAATACAAATAAAAGTGTATTAAAATGTACTAAAAAATAGACTTATTTTTGATTATTTGTTTTTGAGTAAACCTAATCAAATATCGATAAGTAGTTATATTAAAATAAGATCATTTTTTCGTTTTCTTTAATAATTGTTATTTTTGTACATGTCACTTAGCCCCTTTCAACAACTTACAGAAAAATAAAACTTTTTTTTCAAGAAATAATGTTTATTTAGTAAAAACTCAATAAAACTAGCAGAGTATAACTTATTTCCGTTTATTTTGTAGTTGGCCAGTTAACAATATCGTTATAAAATGGTTGGTGGTTTTCTAGAATATATTTTAACACCCGTTAAATATGATTTATTTTGGTTTCGTTAATCGGAATCTTGCTCTTATATGTCTTAGTTGCCGGCCATCCTATGGTGCCAGCCTTGGGCAGGGGGAAGTACTGAGATAATCAGGTTTAGAGGCATCATGCTTAAAGTGGTGAAACCGAAAAATTTTGTTACCAAATCAATAAACAACTGATAACGAAATTTATTAATTGAGTGGAAAAATACTGGAAATAAAAAAGAAATGTCATTCATAAATGGTTTATTTTTAATTTTCACATAACTAATATTCAAATACAAAGAATAAGATACTTGTGAGTATTTGTATATTTCACGGTTTTTCTGACTATTTTAGAACTAAAATAAATACACGCGGAAAAAAAGTTATGGATACATATGTGCCGTTAAAAATTGTAAAAATATATGTTCGAAATGAAATAAAAGTTTTTTTACTTCTCTGAAGTATCCAGGAAGGTGTGTTTATATATTAGGATCTTAGAAGTTAAACTATACATTTAAAAAAATTTCAAGTTTAAGCATTACAGTAAATACTCATTTTTAGTAAAGAAAAGTTATTTCAAGTTGAAATAAAGTATTGAACAATCAATCTATACTTCGATTGTTCAGGTCACAGTGTTTTTCGCAGCGTTTTCGCGTTTTCGCATTTTTTAATGAGAAATTAATTTTGTTCAAATATTTCACTTCAAGAGTGTAAGAAAACTACTTTCAGATTTTGTCTATTTAGAAACGGTGACACTTCTTTTAAAACCCTTAGTTTTTCAGACACAGATTAATGTTACAAATCTGTTAAAGTTTATTAAGGGTTGGCGAATAACAATTCATGGCGTGCTGGAATTGTGGGATGTACTAAAAGCTTTTGGATTTCAGTATCTTCTGTGTAGAATATTAAATCAAGATGCTTTGGAAATTTTTTTTGGAAAAATATGTCAACAGTACGGTAATTGTCTCAACCCAACTATCATTCAATTTCAAAGGGGCTTTAAGAAATTGTTATCTTTAAATTTGTTAAATTCTGGTACTGAAAACTGTGAAGGTGTTGCAGATGCCATATTATTAAAAATTTCAAATTTTTCTAAAAGAAGTGAGTTCACACCAGCACATATTGGTCGAATGGACTTACTGTAATGGATACTGATTATAGGTCAAATGATATATTGCAACAAAATATAATAAAATATATTTGCGGTTATGTAATTAAAACTTTAAGTTCATACCTAATACCTCTGATAATTATTAAAAAAAACTAAGATTTATAGACAGTCAGGGAACAGTGAGTTCGTTGTGTATAACAATTCATCACAATATATTGTTTTTTGTCGTGTTTTCATCATCCTCCTCTAAATATAAATTTACAAAAATAACTTTACATTTCCTTAATTCCCTTCATTCCCTATTATTTTTTAATATATTATTTATCTATGCCTACTATCTTGATCTTAGTCAAGGAAAGAGAGAGGACGCGTATCCGTATCGCTAAAAGTGAAGCCAAACTGCCACCAGAGGAAGTGGTCAGCGGCGTATCTTTGTATTTTTAAGGATTGACTAATTCGTATTTAAAATGAAACATTTTTGTACATTAAATATTTAATTTAATTCAATTTATTTTATACAAATATTTTGGAATCAAAATTAACGAAATTTATTTATTTACTTATTTATGGAATTTTATGGAATATTTTATGGAATCTTAACCCTCAACGCACCCTCAAATCATCATGGTGTGTGAGTGAAACTATTAATTACAATACAATTACTGAAGTAATAGCATTATTATCAATTATCAATCAATTCTTAGCAATTTAGCACTCTTATTTACTAATTTAGATCTCACCTTTCCTTAAAATACTAATTTAAATTGGTTTTGGGGTTTAAAATTGAAATAAAAAGTAAAATCAATTAATACCTAATTGCACTATTATAAATATTTACCTATGAAACGATATTCTTGGTGTTTTCTGCTTGCTGCGATTTTTACAATGAATATACGCACAATTCACCATTTTGTTAAGTAAAAAAATCGGTGTTTCATTCACTTTTTTTAAAAAACCACAAACACAAAACTGGTGACACATTTGTTTGCCACCAAAAACATGGCGGACACATCGAAAAGTGGCTTCAATTTTTGAAGGTTGGTTGAACGAGCGTTACTCGTCCTCTCTTTCCTTGTCTAAGATCTTAATAGCACATTTAATAGTCTGAAAACGCTACTCCTAAATGTCAACGTCAAATTGGATGACGCGCAGAGGTATTGTAGGAAAATCTTCTTGTGTGCCCACAACTCGGTGTGATTCTTAGCCGCATCCTATCACCTTCCATCTTCTACGATATTGTGTTCCTATTTCCCATTATTCTATCTCAAGTCTAAACTAATCTGTCGCTACATTATCCTTTCATATTTTTCTAAGAGGGTCTACTGATCCTCTACCGTCTGGTCTTTCAAAAAATACTATTTTTAGTATTTTGTACCACTCATACTTTTAATACTCATACTTTTAATGGTTCTGGCCTAATCAACGTCAATCAAATGAAAGTTTATTAACGGCTAATCTATAAAATGATAAAACTGTAGAAGGAATTTTGTTAATTCATTTTTTTGAACTAACGTTTTCTTTTGAGAAATCAAAAGTTTATATCAGATTCACGAATATACAGAAAATTTGAAACTAATGGTGGCGAGAATCGTTTTTTTGTCAGAAAGGGGAATATGGTAAGTATATATTTAACTGGTATTTATGTTTATATTATTGTCAATCTATATAACATAAAAAATTAAAGTATATTCTAATTTATCTAAAATTTCATTTTTATTATTTTTATAAAAACGGATCATTTTAAAAGATTAAATAATCGCCCGAGCCGAGGCAACTATTAATACACCTACTTGTAATGCAATTTGCCTAATATATTTCATCATATTGTTAAAAATGAAGATATTTCACATTTTTTGAAAATAGTAACTTCTAATTTTTATTTATTTTAATATTTGGCAAAAATATTTAGTCCTTTGTGACCTTTGTGGTCCTTCACTCAATTGTTTTTGGTGTTTCGAATAGCAAATAAAATTTTGATTTATGTTCTGCTGTAATATAATTAAGTAGTTAAAATTTATTTGAAAAATGACTTTCTAATTAATGTATGGAATTCATTTCTAATTACAGGTAAGAAGGAAGTGGCCACAATACTACTAAACTTGTGTCTGGACCTGGACTCACAATTTGCCAGATTTTTTTTACATATAATTGTTAAAAATTAATAATAACACATAGAACAGTGTGTCTATCAATATTTTTTGGATTTTAAATGAATGTTAAATTTATCTTGTTTTATTTTCTCGAGAATCCTGCTACTAATTTATATTACAAGATCGGAAATAGCAAAGAGTTAGGCCATGGATTCCAGAATATTGGAGAAACATCATTATGACTGCAAACAAATTTATATAAACTAGAATGATCGTTAATGTTTAATGAGTATACTGATGATATTCCATGAGCATCAAAAGTTCATTTTGGCCTTTTAGGAGAGAACTATAAAATATTTAGGTATGTAATTTCATTAATCAGCTAATTCGAAATAATAGCTAACTTAACAATCCCTTTGACACAAAGCAGAGCTGAAACTACACTAACGAGGTATTAACCAATATATAAAACAAGGTCTGTCGTAAGAATAGAAATTTAAGGTTTTTATCTATATTTTTTTGAGAAACTAGTAGGTAAGAAGACAGCCTAAGAAAAACACATTACTTCATTATATTGTTGACATTACGATGTTTTGTTACGTATTTTTTAATGCTCTTTAACAACTAACTGAAAGCTCCGTTTGTTTTGTTTTGCTTATCTACGAGTTAAAAAAATTGACTATTTGAATGCTATCTTCATATTGAGGAATACAAAAACAGACTAAATAAAAATGAAATTTCTAAGCTATAAAGGTCTCTCGCTACCTTAAGAGCTCTACATCATTATGCCCGAATTAGGCGGGGCTAGTTTTTCAAGCTAGCGTAGCAAACTAGCAAGCTAGTATTACTAGCTTTATGTATACAAAACTAGCTTCGCGTGTAGGCTAGTAAGCTAGTGAGAAAGACAGTAAGCCAGTGTCTTAACACTTTAAACCCATGTGTATTAAATCAGATACACAAAAAACCTTCACATAAACAATGTTCGAAGATCTGTGTTCATCAGCTAAGTGCGCTAACTATGCATTTATATGGATGTTTCGGAGAATTGGGCTGTGGCGATTACATTTTAAGTTCAGTTCGAAATTTGGGAAAATAATTTGGCAACAGAGGTACATAAGTGCATGTTTTGTCTTGTTTGAATCGACAGCAGTTACTTATTGTAGTCTGAAGAGTAGTTATCGTGAGCTTATCTCAATAGTTATGTCTAACAGAAAAAATAAAGTGCTTTCAGCGAGGGAACTCGAATTAATAGCTGAAAATTTAAATGAATTTAAATTTGAATACGATAATGATTCTATATATATATATATATATATATTATATATATATATATATATATATATATATATATATATATATATATATATATATATATATATATATATATAGTCCCAAGATTCCTAAGAGGAACATAGGGCTTCCACAAAGTGTCTCCAGCGAACTCTATTTCTGGCTAGTGCTTTGATTTCAAGCCAGGATTTTCCCATTTTTCTCCCTTCGTCCAGTACTGTCCTTCTCCAAGTTCCCTTAGGTCTGCCTACTTTCCGTCGGCCTTGGGGATTCCAATCTAGCGCTGTCCTGGCAATGTTATTTGGCGGTCTACGGAGTGTGTGGCCCAGCCATCTCCATTTTCTTCGCCTTATTTGCTTTATGACATTTTCTTGGTTGCTTTGGTTCCATAAATTTTCATTGGAGATTCGGTTAGGCCAAAATATACGAAGGATTTTTCGTAACGCTCTATTGATGAAAACTTGTAATTGGTGTACTATGGATGCTGATATCTTCCACGTTTCGCAGCCATACAGTAATACAGCTCTTACATTTGTGTTGAAGATTTTTAATTTCGTTTTAGTTGGGAAAATCCTGGATTTCCATATGTTGTTAAGCATGTTGTAGGCGTTGCGAGCCTTATTTATTCTTTCATGTACATCACGCTCTGTACCCCCATTACAGTCAATTATGCTGCCCAGATATACAAATTCCGCTACTCTCTCAATTTTCTGGTCGTTGATCATAATAGGTTGGTTGTTTCTGGTACCAAATCGCATTTCTTTGGTTTTGTTGGTGTTTATTTCTAGACCAACCTTCTTTGATTCTTCTTGTACTTTGTTTACTTGGAGTTGCATGTCCTGTTTTGTATGTGCTAGGAGGCATATATCATCAGCGTAATCTAGGTCTTCCAGTCTGTTTGTTAATAGATTTACTATTTTTTCTGGTATTCCTATTTCCTGCAGTGCTTTCCATATGGCCGTATGTGTGAGCGTGTCAAAAGCTCTCTTGAAGTCCACAAAGCACACAAAGAGAGGAGAGTTGAATTCCTGTGACTGTTCTACAATTATTCTTAGTGTGTTAATTTGGTCCACGCATGATCTGTTTGGTCTGAAACCGGCTTGTTCCTTCCTCAACATTGGTTCTACACTGTTTGTTAGTCGGTTGTTTATAATTATTGCTGTTAATTTATTTATAGTATTCAGAAGTGTGATTCCTCTCCAGTTTTCGCAATATCTTCCGTCACCCTTTTTTGGTATCTTTATTATTAATCCCGTTTTCCATTCTTTGGGGAACTTTTCCTCTCTCCAAGCCCTTTTCAAGAGTGGTTGGATTAGCTCTACCACTGTACCTGGGCAAGCTTTTAACAACTTTGGTGGAATATTGTCAGGGCCGGCGGCTTTGTGTGCTTTCAGTTTTTCTATGGCCATTTCTATTTCTTGCGTTGTTGGTTCGTTGGTGTTAATTCTCAGTTGGATATTGGGTATTAGGTTTTCTGCGTCTTCTGGTGGTGTTGGGACTGCACTTAGAGATTCGCTAAAATATTCATGCCATCTTTTGACTTGTTCTTGTGGCGCTGTAATATCTTCACCTGTAGCACTTTTTACAATTGGTTGGTGGGTAGTATATCTTTTATTGGCTAGTTGTTTAGTGATATTATATAATTGTCTCATGTTTTAATGTTCTACTTTCGTCTCGTTATTTTGTAGTTTCTCAATGTTGAACTTTTTTCGAATAGGTTTGTTCAGTTCTTTTCTATTCCTAGCTATTTTGAATCTAATTTCGACCATCATCAGTTAGTGATCACTGGCCGCATCTGCGCCTCTCCATGATCTGACATCTAAGAGAGATGTTCTCCATTGCTTGCTGATTGCAACGTGGTCGATTTGATTGTAGGTGCGATTATCTGGCGATTTCCATGATACCTTGTGGATTGTTTTGTGTGGGAACAAAGTCCCTCCAATGATTAGGTCATGATTACCACATAATTCAATGAGGCGTTCGCCGTTGTTGTTTCTCTGGCCAGTGCCATGCTTTCCGATAACGTGTCCTAGGTTGGTGTTGTCAGTGCCAACCTTGGCATTGAAGTCTCCCATCATTATTTTTATATCGGATCTTTTAATTTGTTCTAATGTTGCTTCAAGGCATTCGTAGAAATCCTCTTTTTCTTGTTCTGTTGCTTGTTCTGTTGGTGCATAGCACTGAATCAGTGTTACCAGTCTTAATTTGGTCCTAATTCTTGCAGTGATTATTCGCTCTGAAACTGGTTTCCATTCCACAAGAGAATTTTTTGTGACTTTACTAAATAGAATTCCTACTCCATTTTCATGTCTTCCATTTTCATTCATAATGATTCTATGGTACAGACAAACTCCACGAACAGTTAAGAAATCTCTTTCAAGACTGCTTGAATGGGGCCGAATTACCAAAAGAATGGAAATTATCTATCATGTCAACTATCCATAAAAAGGGCAGCAACGATCAGTGTGAAAATTACAGAAGAATTGCGGTAAATAGCACAATAAGTAGGATGTATGGGAAACTTATTAAGAACAAAATAGAAAATGACTACAGAGATTACGAAGCAGTACGCAAATTATTGAGAGAAAAATAGCCATCAATAAAGAAGTTCACCTGGTGTATGTAGACTTACAAAAAGCATATGACAGTGTACCCCTAAGTAAACTATGGTCAACCCTACAGCAAACTAACATTAAGCATGGTCTTATCAAAGCAGTTCAAAGTCTGTATAATGGAACGACTGCACAAATTAAAACTGGATCAAGGATATCTGAAGGATTTAAGGTCACGAAAGGACTAAAGCAGGGTTGCTGTATTTCGCCTACCCTTTTCAAAATTTATCTGGGACAAGCACTCAAGCTATGGAAAAGAAAATGTAATGGCATGGGAATCCCTCTCAATGACGAGACTACACTGTACACCTTATGTTTCGCTGATGACCAAATACTGATTGCCCAGGATCATGACGACTTGAGTTACATGACTCGGAAGCTAATAGAAGAATATAACAAATGGGGTCTCGAAGTCAACATTAAGAAAACTGAAGCCATGTGTATTGGAGGGACAAAACAGTCCATTATATTAGACGATGGGGTAGAAATTAGAAACTGTGATGAATACAAGTACTTGGGTATGAAGATAACTCAAGATGGAACACTCGATGCTGCTATAAAAGACAGAAACATACAGGGTAGAAAGCATATCCATGATGAACGGCATTCTGTGGGACCAAACAATATCTAAAGCGAACAAACAACTCATATACAACACCATACTTAAAAGTGTAATCACATATGGCAGTGAAGTTTGGCCAATGAAACAAAGAACAGAGAAACTGTTACTAGCAACAGAAATGGACTTCTGGAGAAGAGCAGCAGGCAAATCAAGAAGAGATCGGATACCAAATGAGAGAATACGAGAAATGATGGGAGTCAAGCATACAATAGTTGATGACATAAAAACAAAACAGTTAATATGGTACGGCCATGTACAGAGAATGCCAGATGACAGGATTCCAAAACAGATTTTGACGTGGACACCACAAGGGAGAAGGAAAAGAGGAAGACCGAGAAGAAGCTGGAGAGAGGGAATTGAAAAAGAACTAGAGGAAAGAGAAATCCCTCCAGGCCTATGGTTGAATAGAGAAGAATGGCGGTTAGGAGTCGGAAGGCGTCGGAGAACGCTGTAAACCGATAGTAGTAGTAGTAATGATTCTATTAATGATCCCTGGTATTCGGAGAGTTAAGATAATTCTGATGAACAAATATATAAAAAATGAAAAATTTTGGATGGTAAAACGACAAAATATTATGGGGTATGTACAGAAACAAATTTTGGAAAAAAACACTGGAAAATGGCAATACTACTTTTCACATATTTATAGACTACAAAGCAGCCTTCGACTCTGTAAATAGAAGAGAAATGTTCAAAGCAATGAAAGAGCTAGGAATACCAAATCAGTTGGCAAATTTAACGAAAGTACTCTTGAAAAAGTTGAATGTAGATTACGAATTCAGGGGGAACTGTCTGAACCTTTTAAAACATAACGGGCTGCGCTAGAAAGACCCTCTCTCCTGTATACTGTTCAATCTAGCTCTGGAAAAAGTAATACGTATGTCACAAATAACAACCACTCATTCAAAATATAATAAATAAGTGCAAATTATTGCCTATGCTGATGATATCAATATTGTTGGGAAAACGGAAAACGCTGTAAGAGAGGCGTCATCATCATCATCCAACCTTTATTTATCATGTCCACTGCTCGACATATTCCTTCCGTAAACTCCCCCATTATTTGCGATTTTGTGCTCTTTGTAGCCAATTTTTCGTGATACGCCTAATGTTTGTCAGCCCAACGTGTAGTTGGTTTTCCTCTACTACCTCTACGAGAGGCGTATGTAGCATTAAAAGAATCAGATACAAAATTGGGTTTAATAATAAACACCAACAAAACGAAGTATATGAAAATAAGCACGCAACCACAAATACTACGACCATTTGTTATAGAAAACGATGTCATCGAAGCAGTGAAAGATTTTGTATACTTGGGAGCGCTCCTTAATACTAAAAATAATACTACTCCAAAGATAAACTGCAGAATTTGCCTGGGCAACAGATGCTCCTCTTCCTCATCCTCCTTAAATCCAGAATTATATCGAGAAATACAAAAATAAAACTCTACAAAACAATAATATCAGTTCAGATACCTGGACTCTAACAAAAAATAATGAAAACGTGTTAGGATGTTTCGAAAGAAAAATACTAAGGAGAATTTATGTAGCAGTGAATGACAATAGAGTGTGGAGAAGATGATACAACTTCGAACTTTATAGAATATACCAGGAACCTGATATCGTAAAACTTATTAAGGAACAACGCGTTCGATTTTGCATGTCAGTTACGCGCGCGAAATCAATGTTCAATAACATTTGTATCAGTTCGACGGTAAAAATTCAATATCTTTTGATTCAAGTGGCCTATAGACAAAAATTATGATGCATTTTAAAGGTTAAGAGTCCTATGAAGTTTTTATATTTTGCTGCAAATAACTTCAGATTTTATCCAGGTGTTAAATAAATAAACGTGGCGCGATTTTTACCATTTTTTATAATTCTTACAAGATCAATACAATATTTTGCTTTCATTGACTGGCCACTATGAAATTTCAATGACTAGAGCCTAACCTAACCTAACTTAACGTAGGGGAAAGGCGTGTACCTTGGGACGGTTTTACCTTGGGACAATCATTATAAAAATGTAACCGTTGTAGCGAGAAATCTGAGAAATTTGTAATATGATGGCAACACTGTCTCCACTTACATCAAACATTCGCGTTTCCGTCAGCAGCCATTTGATGTGACGACAAGTGTAAAACGTTTTGGTGTCCGTGAAGTAAATTTTATCCATCTTTATAAAATAATAGGAAAAGCACGGTAAGAACTATTGGTTGAATTTTTTCGGCGTATTTCGTCTTTATATATTTAATGCTCACTGTAAACTATATTTTATGAGAAAAAACTTTACTTTAAATTGATGAGGTTAGATTTAGTAAAACATGTGCTTGGTTGTACCTTGGGACGTTGTTATGGTTGTACGTAGGGACTTGTCCCAAGGTACAACCAGATATTTTTCTTCACCGTGTTAATGTTAATCTTATTGTTGCAGATGGGAAGAAGTGCTACAGGAAAAAAAAGGGTGAAACCAGATGCAGAAGCATTAGAAGCAGCTGCCAATGAGATACTGGCGCATAGTCGACCTTTGAGAGAAATAGCTAATCTGTATGGTGTTTCAAAAAGTACTCTTGGTAGGCATATTCAAAAACATAAAGTGTCTATGAAAGCGACTTTCAAGTATGAAGCGAATAATTCAACACGCAAAGTCTTCAGTACTGAACAAGAAAACGAACTGCTCACTTACATTATCAAAGCTGCACAGTGGAACTATGGTGTCACTGTTGAAGAAATGCGAAAACTAGCATATCAGTACGCCAAACTCAACAATGTGAACTACCCTGAATCATGGGATAATAATAAAACTGCTGGTAGACAATGGTACCGATGTTTTAGAACTTCTTATAATAACAAAATATCTCTTCGGAAGCCTGAAGCCACAAGCTTAGGTCGAATGGCCTGTTTCAACAAGCCAAACGTTTTAATATTTTTTGATAAATTGGAAGAAATTTATTCGAGATTAAAGTTAACACCTCAAAATGTGTGGAATCTCGATGAGACCGGCTGCCCTACTGTTCACAAGCCAGTTCGTGTGCTTGGCGATATAAAAGCTAAGCAAATTGGAGCAGCTACTTCTGGCGAGAGGGGTATTAATGTTACTATGATAGCCTGCGTTAGCGCTGCCGGAACATTTATTCCACCAGGTATAATTTTTCCACGTGTTCACTTCAAAGAGCACATGATTAACAACGCACCACCTGGAACTATTGGTATGGCAACTTCTAGTGGTTGGTCCAATGCTGAATTGTTCGTTGAATATCTTCAACATTTCATTTCAGTTGTGAAGCCATCTCCTGAAAATAAAGTGTTGCTTATCCTCGACAACCACGAAAGCCACCTCTCATTGGCTGCTATACACATAGCTAGGGATAATGGAATAGTAATTTTAACCTTTCCTCCGCATACCAGTCACAAACTTCAGCCGTTGGATAGGTCTGTGTTTGGGCCATTTAAAAATTATTTCAATAATGCTAGCAAAGATTGGATGCTGAACCATCCGGGAAAGCCTATATCTATTTACGACATGTCAGAGCTGATAGGAAAAGCATTCCCATTGGCGTTTACCCCAAATAACATTTCGTCAGGTTTCAAAGTAGCAGGTATATGGCCATTTAATGCAAACGTGTTCGGAGACCATGAGTTCTTACCAGCTGAGGTGACCAACAGGCCATATGAACCAAAACAAACTGATATTGAAGAGACAGAACTTATGGAAGTTGATGAAGCCATACCATCAACAAGCAGTGCGCCATGTTCCACTACTGGAATGACCCCTGAACAAATTCGCCCATTTCCGAAGGTTCCACCGCGTAAGACTGGTGGAAGGGGAAGGAGACCGGGAAGATGTATGATTGTCACAGACTCACCGGAGTTGCAGAAAATCAAGAGCAGAAAATTAAAATATGTAAGCCAGTCCCGAGGAAAAAAGAGGCAGTCAAAAGAGCACTAGTTGTATCTTCTTCTTCGTCTGAAGATGAAGACGAGCTCGAGCTTAAAGACATCTCTGATGGAAGCAGATTTGACTCAAGTTCCGAAGATGAAGATGTTCCTGATTTCTTTCCATCAGACAAAGTTGCACTCAATTTTACCATTGGCAGCTGGGTTGTGGTAAAATTTGAAGTCACTGGAAAAGCTACATCCACTGATGTTTACTATGCTGGTTTGGTTCAAGAAAGCATAAACCAAGAAGTTACTGTGAAGTTTCTCCGAAAACGGAAAGTTTATTTTGTCTTCCCAAATGTTGAAGATATTGCCGTCGTGAAGCATTCAAGCATAGTGAAAGTGTTGCCTGTGCCCAAAATACGGCGAGGATTTCATTCATTCAACATTGCCTTTCCACAAAATATTTCTTTTAAATAATATATAAATACAATAAAATACTTTTATTGGTTTTTTCATCATTAAAAAAGTTATTTCAATATTTGTTTTATTTATATAAATACAGTCAGTTCATGTCCCAATGTACAAACAACACTGTCCCAAGGGTAAACCACAGGTTGAACCTTGGGACTAATATCACTGTACACTTATATGGTAATTACTGATTTACTCGTTGGTTATTATCGATATTTTTAATATCAGTCCAGTGCCTAAATCTTCATTCTTTTACATGGATCAAATACATTTCAGTTTCAGATGAAAGAAAAAAACATAAAAATTTAAAAGTAAATTTTGTCCCAAGGTACACGCTTTTCCCCTATAGCATGAAATTTTAGTTTTGAGTTTTGGCAACAAATGTGAGGCATTTTTACACAACAAACGACCTAAAATATTTTAAACTTGTTTTTAAATTACGCTAGTATCTTTTTAAAATAAAAACAAAACTTCTGCAATATACTACACCCAAAACCGTCTTCTTAAATGCATTTCCCGTGACGTGTGATTGTTCGTAATGTAAAACATTAAATTCTGCGTTTTTTATTCATATCTCAAATGCCTCATATTTCTTACCACATCATCATCATCATCATCAACTAGCCTCTAACGTCCACTGCTGAACATAGGCCTCTCGCATGCTTTTCCACTTAGTCCGATTTTGCGCCATCTGATTCCAATTTGTAGTCACTCTTTTTATGTCATCTGTCCATCTCGTTGGGGGTCGACCTCTATTTCTGTAAGCTTGTATTCGGGGTCTCCATTCCAAAATTCTTTTTGTCCACCGGTCATCAACTGATCTTGCTACATGACCTGCCCAGTTCCACTTTAGTGTTGTTATCCTTTCAATAACGTCTGCTACTCCTGATCTTTTGCGTATAGTAGCATTGGGTATTCTATCACGTAGAGAAATCCCTCCATTGCTCTTTTCGCAACTTGTAGTTTACTCACTGTTGTTCTTGTGAGCGTTAGGAATCCACATTGGAATCTTAGACCTAAAAATATCCTTCATCCTTCCAAATGCAGCCCAAGCGAGGTTTATTCTTCTTTTCAGCTCGATTGTTTGGTTGTCTCGACTTCTGATTCTGATCTCATGGCCTAAGTATTTATAGGAGTCAACTGGCTCAATATCTTTGTCTTCTACTGAGATGTTTTTGTTGTGGACTAAATTTGTCATAAATTGTGTTTTTGAAAAATTTATTTTAAGACCAACTCTTTTTGTGGCAGTATGGAGTTCTTGGAGCATTATCTGTGCCTGATCAAAGCTGTCTGCAATAAGAACGATATCATCTGCAAATTTAAGGTTATTTAAACATTTTTTATCTACATTGATGCCCTTTTCGTTCCAATCTATTGTTTTACAAGCGTATTCTAGCAAAGTTGTAAATAATTTAGGAGACATGTTGTCTCCTTGCCGAACGCCTCTTTCAATACGAAAAGTTTCAGTATCTTCATTAAGTTTTACACAGGCTGTAGCATGTTGATAGATGTATCTGATGAGAGATATGTCTTCTTCTTTTTGTGTCACTCCTATCGGAGATTGGAAATCATCAAGGCTATTCTGACCTTGTTTACGGCTGATCTAAAGAGTTCATTAGTGGTGCAGCCAAACCACTCTCTCAAATTCCGCAGCCATGACATTCTTCTACGGCCTGGATTCCGTTTTTCTTCTATTTTTCCCTGCATTATATTTTGAAGTAATGCGTATTTATGTCCTCTCATCAGGTGACCAAAATATTCGAGTTTTCTTCGCTTTAGCGTTAACAAAATCTCTGGGACTTTTCCTATTCTTCGTATTACTTCACAGTTTGTTATTCTTTCAACCCAACTAATCTTCAGCATTCGACGGTAGCACCACATCTCGAAACTTTCAATATTTTTCATGTTGTTCTGTTTGAGAGTCCAGGCCTCTACACCGTATAATAGCGTGTTAAATACATAGCCTCTCAGCATTCTTAATCGTAGAGGGATGCTTATATTTCTGTTGCAGAAGAATTTTCTCATCTTTATGAAAGTGGCCCTGGCAATTTCGATACGTCTTTTTATTTCACTGTTTTGGTCTCCAGTTTCGTTTATTAAAGTTCCCAAGTATTTGTAACTTGATACTTTTTCAACTTGAGTGCCGTTTATACTAATATACGCTAGTTGTGTCATGTTTTTACTGAAGACCATATACTTGGTTTTTTTAATATTGATATTTATACCATAATTGTTGCAAGCCATATTTATGTCTGTAAGTAATCTTTGTAATTCTTCTACTGTTCTTGCAACTAGTACAGTGTGTCCGCGTATCGAATATTATTTACAATCTCTCCATTAATTACGATTCCTCCGTTTGCTTGTAAAAGGGCTTCCTGACAGATGCTTTCACTATATACATTAAATAACAGAGGTGACAAAATGCAACCCTGTCGTACTCCTCTACGTATTTCTATTGCTTGTGATGTTTCAGTTTCTATTTTGATGTTAGCTTTCTGATTCCAATATAGATTGAGAATTATTCGCAGATCTTTATTATCTATGTCCTTCCTTTCAAGAATCTCTCTAAGCTTATCATGGCGTACTCTGTCAAACGCTTTTTCAAAATCGATAAAACACGTATGCACCTCCTGATTAACGTCTAGGCATCTTTGTGTGAGAACATTCAAACCGAAGAGAGCTTCTCGAGCACCAAGCCCTTTTCTGAACCCCATCTGTGTATTACTAATATCTGACTCCAACTTTTGATAAACTCGGTTGTGAATGATTTTTAGAAATATCTTTAGTAGATGGCTCATTAAAGATATTGTTCGATGTTCTGAACATTCTTTAGCATTAGATTTCTTTGGCAGTGTAACGAATGTAGACAACAGCCACTCTTGAGGTATAATGCCAGTATTGTATATTGTATTAAATAAGTGCAATATTATACCTATTGATTCATCATTCAAGAGCTTTAGCAATTCGGTAGAAACCTCATCCGGTCTATTTGCCTTCCCAGTTTTGGAATTTTTAAGTGCCATTTCTACTTCAAATTTTAGAATTTCAGGTCCCGTTTCGCCATATATCAGAACAATGTTATTTCTGTTGTCCTCAAATAATTCTCTTATGTATTCACTCCATCTATTAATTTTCTCTGTTAAATCTATAATAATCTTTCCATCTTTGTTCTTAAGCAAACTTATTTGACGTCTTCTTTGGGTTCCTGTAATTTCTCTTACTTTTTTATGTATATTGAACGTGTCATACTTTCTTACATAGTTTTCCATTTCTACACATTGTTCTGTAATCCATGATTCTTTGGCATTTCTTATTCTTTGCTTTATGTTCTTATCAACCTCTTTGTATTTTTCTGCATTATTCTTCATTTTACGTCTTTTATCCATTAGTTCTAGAATGTCTGGTGTCATCCACACCTTATGTTTCTTTGCAGATTTGGTTAGGTGTTTCTTTCCCGTAGTTCTTATTATAGTATTTATATACTTAAGTTTTTCATCTATGTTGTCTGTTCTGCGGATTTGGCTTTCTGCTACACTGAGGCTGGTGTTTATTTCTTCTCGCACTGTTTGTCGTAGATGTTCATTTTTAAGCTGGCTTAAAGATAGAGATATGTATCGGTGATTTATTCTACATTGTGTTAGAGCTTGGAGCATTTCACTTTGATTGACCGTATCAAATGCTTTTTCAAAGTCGACAAAGACAAGTATCAGGGGTCTATTATATTCAATGGTTTTTTCAATCAACGACTTAATGTTTGCTCAACTCAACAACGTTTGCAAATGATCATTTGTTCCGTATCCAGCTCTAAATCCTGCTTGCTGGCAAGGTTGATAGAAGTCTAGTTTTGATGTCAACCTATTAGTTATTATCTTCATAAACAACTTATAAACGTGAGATAACAAGCTAATAGGTCTATATTTCTTTAGCTCTGTTATATCTCCCTTTTTGTGCATGACTACTATAACAGCTTTATTCCACTGAGATGGTGTAACCTCGTTTGAAAGGCATAAGTTATATAATTGCATCAATGCTTTCAATACTGTCTTTTCTCCTGCTTTAGCTGCCTCAATAACGATTTGATCATCACCAGCTGCTTTATTGTTTTTCATTCTATTTAATGACTTTAAGACTTCTTCGTTTGTTATTTCTGGGATATCCTCTGAACCCACATTCTGGACTTTTCTCAACTTGGTGCCGTCTTTCTTCCCCCTCTCTCTATATAATTCTGTGTAAAATTTTTCAACTACCTTAATTATCTTATCTTTATCTGTTACCACTTTTCCATTTCGATCTGCGAGCTTAACAATGTTCTTCTTACCTAGAGCTTGAGAGACTACAGTAAAGGCACTGATCTATGCCCTCATAAACCTGAAAAGGTAGCTAAGGAAGCAGCCATGGCCTGTGAGCATTTGCGTCAGATAATAATCCGGCTGCCTATGCCCACAGTTCACCCAGTTTTAAAGTTTCGGGATTAGTAACTCCGTCTACTCCGCTACATTACGTGCTGCCTCACACTCATGTTGCCACTGACCAATTGAAACTAATCTTTCGGCCAGCCTTATCTTAGTCATCTCTCGCTCTCCAATGTTCCGTCCCCTACGATTATGAACCCTGGACCTTTCACCTACCAGCACATGTAGTCATAACTCATAACTGGAGTAACTTCTTTCTTCTATATCTTCAACTAGTTCACATTTACAAACTTCTTCTTATAGTGCCTTATCCAATTAGTGAATGTTTATCGACAATTCTGGCACACTCCTCTCGATCTTGTGTGGCTCTAAAGAGTGCATGAGCATAGGGGTTTGTCCAATCTCTTATGTTTTTAAACCATGAGTATTTCTTTCTGCCGATGCCACATTTTCCTTGTATTTTTCCTTCCATAATAAGTTTAAGAACAGGTATTTGGAATTTTTCGAAATATATAACCCAGATAAGCAGTTTTTTTCTTTTTTTTATTGGCAGCAATTCTCGTTCTCTGCCCATTTGATTTAATACTTCGACATTTGTTGTGTAATCTGCGCAGGGAATTTTAAGTAGTCTTTTAAATAACCACATTCTAAAGGCCTCCAATCGGTTCATCACATTGACGTTTATGGTCCAGATTTCTACACTATATAGCAGTAGGGAGTAAATGTAACATTTTACAAAGCGATATCGAAGCGTTAAGTTAAGGCTGCTATTCCTTAGCAAGGTTCTCATATTAGTAAATGCTGTTCTGGCTTACTCAATCCTTGTACGTATCTCTATGTCAGGATCTAGATCTTCAGTTATCCAACTACCGAGATATCTGAACTTGGGGACCTTATGGATGTTCTTATTTTTTACTCTTATATTTAATTGCATATTTCGTGTTCTACTAACCACCATTACTTTCGTCTTGTTTATATTAATCTTCAAGCCCAGTCGTTCTCCTTCAGTGTTTATTCTATCTATTAGTAGCGCTTCTTGGCTATCAGCTATTATGACTGTATCATTAGCATAGCGAAGATTACTAATAGTCTGTCCGATGAGTTTGATTCCATCTTCAGTGTCACTTAAGGCTCTATCGAAAATCGTTTCAGAGTAAAGATGAAAAAGGCGGGGTGACATAACACAACCCTGTCGTACACATTTTTCGATTGAGAAATATGATAGATTCCAGTCCTACTCTCACAGATTCCACTTGATTCATATAAAGGTTCTTTATGATTTTAAAGTCATTATCATCTATCGAACGTTCTTGGAGCAATCTTACTAATTCTGAATGACTAACACAATCGAACGCTTTCTGGTAATCTATAAACCATAGGAAGACTTTTTTGCTGATCACTGCATTTCTGAAGTAGGACAGTTAAGCTATAAAGTGCTTCTCTTGTGCCAAATTCTTGTCTGAAACCGAACTGTGTGGGGCTAATGTCTTTTTCACATCTGTTGTATATTCTTGTGTGAATTATCTTTAAGAAGGGTTTTAGGACCTGGATGATATAGCTTATCATTCGGAATTTGTCGCAACTATTAGCGTTTGGCTTTTTTGGGATTGTTATAAAGGTTGATTGAAGCCAGTCCTGTGGTATTAGACCGGACCCATAAATGTCATTAAAAAGATCTACCAAGGCGTCTATATTGTCTTCACTCAACATTGTTCTCGTACACTCTATGTATATATCGTCTGGGCCTGGTGCTTTTCTCCATTTGCTCTGTTTGATTGCCCTTACAACTTCCGACTTCAATATTTTGGGGGAGGGTTCACTTTTATATTCACTTTCAGAGTTTCTTCTAGTGTTGTCTAAGTATAGTTGCTGTGTGTGGTTTCTCCAATGTTGAAGTAGATCTTTGGGATCAGTAATTAATGTATTGTCCTGCACAATACTGTTAAAACTGCAAGGTTTTGTATGACCTGTCACTTCTTTTACGAGTTTATGTATGTTAAAGTGGTCATGTTTTTCTTGAAATTTCTTCATTTCTTCACACATCCCTACCAGCCAATGTTCTTTAGCTTTGCGACACTCTTTTCGTATTTGTCGGTTAATCTGCAGATGTTTGGTTCGGTCTTTGTTTTTAAATGATCTGCGGTCGTCCAGCATTAATAATATTTCATCAATCATCCAATTCTTTTTTTTGTACTTTTGGGAAGCGATCAGAGACTTGGTGGTAGTTACGATAGCTTTTTTAATGCAATTACATTTGTCTTCTACACTGGCCGGTTGTTTAAATCTTGCCGTGATATCCGCTATTGCCTCATTTAATTTTTATGTGACTTTTAGTTTAACGCAAGCTGTTTATATTAATTTTCTTTATTGATTTTCTTTTAATTTTCTTAAGCTTAATTTTCAATTTTTCTACTACGAGATTGTGAGAACAGATCCCATGTCTGTTCTAGGGTACGTTTTTACTCCTTGAAATCCATTTCTGTATCTCTGATTAATCAATAAAAAATCAATTTGATTTCTTACGATGTTGTTATGGGTATGTTGTGGAGACTGCCAGGTGTAGAGTCTCCGAGGTGTCAGTTTGTACCAGGTAGTCGCAGTGACTATTTTTTCTTCTTCACAGAACTGGATTAGCATATCACCTCTCTCGTTTCTATTTTCCCAAACCAAAGTCACCCACGATATCTTCAACAAGTCCTCGGCCTACCTTCACATTGAAGTCTCCCATGATTATAAGAGTCTAGTTCCTCTTGATTAGTTTTATTCACTCCTTAATCTCTCTGTACAATTGTTTTCCTCATTTTCAGGCTTGTCCAAGGTTGATGCATGGATTTGTAGAATGTTGAGGTCAACAGGATCCTCTTGGACTTATAGTAGTGCTGCTCTATCTGAGTATGCCACGAAGTTCCTTACTGATTTGTTTGAGGCTGTGTTAACTAGAAATCCAACTCTGTTATAATTATGGGGTAGGTTGTTTCCTGAGTAATATAATGTAGCTTTTTCTTTAGTATATTTACCACTGTTAGGCCATCTGGTTTTGCTAAGTCCTATGATGTCTAGGTAGCATCGTTCCATTTATTGTATTATGTTGTCTAGTTTTCCGGCGGTGTAAAGCTTTAGCTTTGGGGTTTTCCCACTTTCGGGTGGTTCCTAACACTGTTAATTCGAACTTCTGAAAAGTAAAAATAGACAAAATTAATATATTTACAACTCTTAAAACATATTAACATTTTATTACTTGAACTACAATACTTGTGATTATACATTTCTTTTAAGTTTTAAGTACAGCTAAAAAAAGGATATTGAATATAAAAAATATATAACGTGTAAATAATTCCGGAAGTTTCAGAACATTAGAAAGGATAGTTGTGTGAAAATTTGTATCTAGTATATTTAGAAATCACATATGCGAACGCCACTCACTTCTTTAATAAACTGAATAAGAATCTGTACCTATTTCTGCTCAAAAATCGGAGGAATGTTACCAAAAGTGACTTTAGAAGAGTCACTTTGTATTTGGAAAGTTTTTGAGACAGCACCAAAATATCACAGCCTCTATTGAAAGGTCTTACTTGTCATACATCACGTGTTATCTATCAAATGTCACTTGTTATTTGTCTCACGTCGTCTGTCATCTTACAAATATCACTTGTAATTTGTCTTATGTCATCTGTCATCTAACAAAGACTTTGTTTTATAATTTTGTTTAATTTTTCCAAAGTTTAACGCACTATATCTTAAATAACTGTTTAGATTTCTTTTTCAGACTTTTACATATTCGTTTTTCTTGTTTTTGTTCCATATAAAAATTATCCGACGTTGGAGATTAGAATTTGAATCTATTTAAGCTGAAGTTACACAAAGTTATGGATATTTTAATGTAGGTAACTGAATTTCAAAATTTCAAAATGAAATTATTAACATAGCTGAAAATATTTTTTATTGTTTCTAATTTAATGAAGAGCAATATAATGGTAGATTTAGTAGATTATCATGACCTTTTTGGTCTCGGTTATAACCCTGGACGAATGTCTGAAGTAGGAGAAATATGCCTATGATGGCATGCTGCCTTTGATGGCACACCACGTGTAATTTGTAAATCGTTTCCTGTCGAACGATATCGACTGCATAGACATGCGCATAGACAGTGTTTTTGCCGCAACAAAGTAAGTATGCAGTTTTGATTAGTATTAAGCATCAGTAGGTAATGCAATTTAACTTCTGCCATTGTGGTGCTAGAAGACAATACTCTGCTTTAAATCTGATGCGTATTTGCCTATGACGGTGTTCCAATGATGGCACAGTATGCCGTCATGTGCACATGTTATATGCCATCAAAGGAAAATGAATAATAATTGCAGAAAATTTCAAAAACTCAACTTTTTATTTATATTAAGGTAAAAGTAGATAAGCAATACCAGTTTGTAGAGTTTTTTAAACAAATGTGGAGCTTTTAAATTGCACAAAATCTTCAATAGTGAATTTAAGTGTATATCTGAAATATCCTTAAAGGTTTAGTACAATCCTTAAAAATTGGATTATTGCTATCTAGTTATACCTTAAACAGTCGAATATCTCCTGATGTCAGATGTAAAGGCTTTGTTTTGTTGTAGGGCCTTTGTTAATATGGCGTCTACCAAGAAACATAGGCAGGAGTGGTCGGAAGAAAACATGAATATGGGAGAAGATGGGATGGGTGTTGGCTTCCAAAACTTTTAATGTTCCGGCTACGACACTCCGTAGACGTTTTGCAAACAACTCCGGTGGAAAGAAAAGGAGATTTGGGTGGCCGAAGAATTACACTACCTCCTCATCTTGAGCAATAGTTAGCTACTCGTGTGATTGATATGGAAACAAGATTTTTTGGTCTCACAACGCAAAAATCTGAGATGATTAGTTTTCGAACTTGCTGAGGGAAATAACATCAAACACAAATTCAACAAAACGACTCGTCTTGCTGGATAGAAGTGGGTGAGGTTTTTTTTTAAAAGAAATAGTACCATTTCACTTAGAATACCAGAAAATACATCTCTCGCGTAAGCACAAGCATTAAATAAGAACAATATTAAAGCATATTTTATCTCTTTAGCAAACGTTTTAGATACATACAATTTTCAATCCGAAAATATATTCAACGTTGATGAATCAGGTCTTAGTACTGTTGAAATAAGGCCTGAAAAAGTGTTTGCAAACAAGGGACGGAAACAAGTTGGAGCACTGAGCAGTGAGGAAGGAGGCCAGCCTTTAACAGTTGTATGTTAAATGAATGCAATTGGTAGTTTTGTAACATCTGCATTTATTTTTCCCAGAGAAAGGTGCAAAAATGAATTAATTACCGCTTCCCCACCGGGAGGTGTTGCTTTTTGCCAGGTGAAAGGGTGAATGTCTTCAAATATTTTTGTTCAATGGCTTAAACATTTTATTCACTATACCAAAACTTCGAATGAGAACAAAATATTATTATTGGTAGATGGCCACAGTAGTTATAAGGGACTGGAAGTCTTACAAGTTGCAAAAGAGAATGGTATTGTACTTTTCTGCTTTTCACCACACTGTTCCCACCGGGTGCAGCCACTCGACGTAATCTTTTTTAGTCCTTTACAAACCGATTCTAACCAAGAGATTCATAATTGGTTAAAACAAAATCCTGGAAGACTCGTTACGCACTTTCAAGTTGCTGGGTTGTTTAAAACAGCTTACCTTAAAAGTGCTACTCCTGATAATGCCATAAATGCCTTTGCCAAAACAGGGATTCAACCATTTCAAATATCAAATTTCCAATATAGAGATTAAATCCTGATATTTTTAAGGAATGGATGTTCGCTCCATCATTGGTTACAGATAAACCTATGGAGAGCAATCAAGATCGCACTCAAAACATCCATCTAAACAATCCAGATTATAATCTAGAAGAAAACCTAGAAACTGGACAAAATCTAAAGACTGCCAACGGGTCCTTCTAGAAAATACTGAACAGGATACTCTTCACATAACAATCCAAGATTTATCACTCATTTGAAGTGTTTCGCAGTTTTCGCAAACACAAAAAAAAACAGAAGAAGCGTGGAAAAATGGGGGTAATAAATTTAACCCATGAAATTCAAGAATTGAAAGATAAGGTTATTGAAAAAGAAAATATAGAACGAAGAAAACTGGCCAATAAAGTTAAACGACAAATAAAACCGAAGATATAACCTAAAGGAAAAGCTACATATAACAGTGGAGGGGAACGGAAATCTGTGGAAGACACTTTTCCTGTAAAACGAACATTATACCGAATGGCAAACGGAGGGATAGAGAGAAATGATGAGAAGGAACAGGAATCCGCGAGCGATAACGAAAATTTTAAAGATGCTGATTCCAACGTCGCTTGCTTGTTTTGTAATGGCCTGTATTTCCCTCTCAAAGTCCAAAGAATGCTGGATTAAATGTCAGGAGTGCCAATTCTGGTGAATGCGCTGGGGTCGATAAAAAATGTAAGATATTTTATTGTGATGACGTATGTTCTTAATTGTTTTAATGTGTGTTATTTTTTTATTTGTTGTATTATTGTTCCCTTTGAATAAAATGCCGACAATTCCACTAAAACATATTTTTTTCTATAATACTGTGCAGTCATGCCACCATAGGCAAGGAATGTACCTATGATGGCACACTTGACATTTCTGATATTTAAATTTTTTAATATAAAAATCCACATTTCCTTTGACCTTTATATGTTTAATTTATATGTTATATGTTATAATTTTAATTGGTACATTCAACTGAACTAGAAAAAAAATTGTAACAAATATGATTGTAACAAATAAATTAATAGTTCATTCTTTTTTCAATAATAGAGATTTACTGATCTAGACAATAAATTTTATCATTTAAACAAATTTAATTTTAACTACAGGTTCATAAAAAGATATTAGTTATTACTACAAGTAAATAAAATTTTATAATTTCACAAATACAAATTACATTAATTTCGGAACACATCGACACCTTGTCACGTCCAGCTGTCTTCTTAAATTAATTTCCTGTCACTTCAGCCAGTTGGTCGGTGTCGTTTCAACTGACAAGTACCACGTGTTAATAATCGAGTAGGGAGACATGTAGTCCCTAAAGTAACTTTAAAAATCCTATCCCTATCCATTGTCATCGACCTAGAGCAGGGGTGCTCAAACTTGAACTGCTGGCGATCTACCTCAATATTTTTAGACTAGTTACGATCGACTCTGAGAGACTGCAAGTGTGTGTGATGCAGGGTTGTCGTACATACACGATACACCCTACCTATCTAGGTAGGCCGTACCGTAGATATAGATATTAGCTTTCTGCACAATATAGGTACATTAATTTAGTCAAGGTTTGGGTTAGATTTAGTTAGGTTCTTCTCTACAATATCAATGAAAAAACTCATAGTTATTCAAAATTGCGAGTTTATTTGTTATTACAAAACAAAAGAGTTACATATGGTGTTAAACTTAACTAAGGAGTGGCTTTGGATATTGAAGCGTGGCACTGCATGTCCTCAGCATAGTTTTCATAAGATGGTACGTAATCACTGAGTGCTAATCGCAAGCATGATGTCATATGATCGTCAGTTAGTCGATTGCGATATTTTAACTTAATTATCTTCATTTCAGAAAATGCAGACTCGCACAAGTAAGTTGACCCAAAAAATGCCGTCAGTTAAAGGACGATTTGCCTTACATTCGGATATTTATCTTCAGATATAAAACGCCAGAAATTTGTATCAGATACTGTAACTTTGAGATGTATATCTGATATAATCTGCACCAACTCATTTTCAATAGAACATGAGTTCATATTAAACTGACTTGCTATTTCAGTAGCTAATTTTTCAGTACCTAACCTAACCTAACCTAAATGTTTTTACATGAAAAAGGATAACTCATAAATGATGCTATATTTTCCAATTTACTGCAATCATAAAAACGCATTTCGAATTGTCCCAAAATATTTGATAATTCAGCCTCATACGTATCATAATTCAACTGAGGAATCCTTGCTTTCAAAGACGGAAAATGTTTCACATCCTTTCTTTTCAGTTGATCTATCATAAGTTGCAATTTACTTTTGAATGCGTTTACTGCGCTAATCATCTCAATAATAGTTTTTCCTTTACCTTGAAGCTCCAAGTTAACGGTGTTTAAGTGCATTGTGATGTCAGTCAAAAATGCCAAATCATTTAGCCATTTTTCGTTTTTCAAAATCTGAGTGTCATCACCTCTTTCGTCTAGAAAAGCTGTTATTTCGGGCAATAATTCTTGAAACCTTTCTAGGAATTTTCCGCGACTTAACCACCTGATGTCGGTGTGAAGAACTAAATCAGTGTGTTCAGCTGACTGCCTATCTTCCAACTGCAACTACCGCCGTTGCAAGCTACGTGCACGGATGGAATTCACAATTTTTGTTGCAATGCCATTAATTTCCTCCGTGTTTAAAACTTTTGAACACAAAACTTGATGTATAATGCAATGGAATGAAAAGCATGAAGGGAATTCTTCATTAGCTCGACACAATGCCACAAAACCGTTTTTGTTTCCAGTCATTGCTGGTGCTCCATGGGTTGTAATGCACATTAATTTATATATTGGTAGCTCGTAGTTTTTTACAAAATTTAAGAAAACGTCATATATATCTTCGCCACGGGTCTTTCCCTTCAGAGGAATGATTGTTAAAAATTCTTCCTTACCCAACATGTCATTGAATACCATCCGAATAAAAATACACAGCTGGGCAGTGTCTGTCATATCCATGGATTCGTCGAACTGCAAAAGTATGTACATTCCATGATATCATGTTTTAGTTTATCTGCGATGTCTTGACTAATGACTTCAATACGCCTTGTGACAGTCGGACGAGATAACTGAAGTTCTCTAATAGCAGACATGATTTCTGTTTTATTTTTAAAATCTCCAAATAAGTTTCTTGTGTTTCGCCAAATATGAGATATTTTAAATGACGCGATCGTAGCAGCTTTTGATTATTTGGCTGGTCTTGTGAACATGGATTGTTCTTTTTTCAAATAAGATATCAAATCACTTACTTTTCGTTTTCTTAATTCACTCTGTGGCAGAAAATCCTTTTCATAGTTTTTATGAACCGTTTTATGATGCCTCTCTAAGTTACCACGCTTAGGTATTGCAACTGACGCACGACAAATAATACAAATGCACTTATCCTTCACCATAGAAAAGAAAAATTCTTCCTCCCAATCCTTATTAAAATGATACGTTTTAGATTTCTTCACTGCACTCATTTTCCACTATTTAATAATAAACTTTGTATTGACGTAGGATCGCTATCAAGTTACAATTCAGAATAACTCCGATTCCTGCAGGCGCAACATTTATATCGGCGTGAACGAAAGTCTCGAATGTTCCCGTCAAACGCGCTGCCCGAAACTAGACTGTACTGTCTCTCGTCTAGAAACAACACGGCTTTTCTTTAACAAGTGCCGCGCGTTCCTTTGATAAAGCCACCTTTTGCCGCAAGCAGTGTTATTTTATTACGTAATACATTTTTGCAGTTGATAGAGTATCATCCCAAATTTCATTAATAATTATAATAAATATTGAATTAATAAAATAATTAGTTAAAATATGTAAATATAAAATATACTGTGTGGACAGTATTTTGTTGTCCCCACTTCTTTGAATTGCAATGAGTCAAGCATTCTATGTATTTGTATAGTTCAGTATTAATAAAAACGTTTAACTCTGCTGACAGTAGTTTAGTTACCTACCTACTTATTAAAATTTTTTTTCTTCTCGAGATCTACCCAAAAAGCACTCACGATCGACCAGTCGATCGCGATCGACCTTTTGAGCACCCCTGACCTAGAGTCAGAACATTATTTACTGTAACATTTAGAATGCTGTAAATCTTTACATGGAGGTCTTATAGACAACTTTATTGTTAACTACAAGTACACAAGGCACTGAGGATGATCTCTTCAAATCGAAAACATTCTGCCAGAACTTAAATGTTGACGACACTTTTATAAAGTTTTAAATATTTGTTTTTATACCACAATACACATGTGTGAAGTGTTTTAACTTCTGTGTTTTTTTTAAACGATGGTATACAGCCAACTACGGGGTTTTTTCCATTAATTTTAATTAAATATGATTATTTATTTTAATAAAAAAAACGAGAGGTGAAGTTAGGTATGCCATCATAGAAATACTTCCCCTATACGGATATGCCCATTCAAATAAACTCTTCTAAAGAAAATAGTCCCCAGAACGTACGTCAAATTTGTGTCAATTTTATTGTCGTGTATTTAAAATGTGTAAATAAAATGTTTAAGCTGAAATTTTATTTGTATTATCTGAGGTTTTATCGTTAAAGTAACTGTTTATTAGTGAGACTAAGTGCTCATCTCGCATTCCTCATCTTTTGTCGGCTCCTTTAGGCTTCCCGCCGTAATGTTTCACTTGTCAAAATAAAAGCCGTAAAAGTCACACAGAGCGTCGCCTTTTTCGTGTATATTTATTCGTCTAAAGCAAATGCACGAATGGTGGCTTACTCCCTCCCCTTCGCGGCACCTCTGACCCACACGGCGCGCCACCCATCGTCCCCTACATATGTAGCTTCCTTTGAAGTTGCCGTTTTACAACTAGCGACGGCGGAATATTGTTTGCGACAAAATATAAAAGCCACATCAGACGGAATTGATAAACATTAAAAATTTATAGACTCTGGCGGAAAGAAATGGAACGAGGTGCCTTTTGGAGCCATCAAAACGGCTGAAAGCCCTGCCTTTTTGATGCTAGATTTAGTTCGAAAAAAGTCAATTAGGTGGGGTTGTTTCCGTTTGATCCTCTTTTAAACCGAAAGGATTTTTTCTATTTTCCGAGCTGAACGGTATAATTGTGCGATAAATGATCGAACGAAGCTATTTATATTGAGTGGAAGTTTAAAAATCTGTTAAAAAAATCGTTTAAAAACATTATCATTATGTTTAAGGAATATAATGATAGTTGTTATTACAGATTGTTATTATATTATATATAGGTATACCTATATATTAAAATTTTGAGGTGCGCCAAGCAATTAATTAGCTAATTAATTAATCAATTAAACTTATTTTAATGATGCAATGATGATTCTATCACACTATTTAATTCTCTTATCCCAGAGTTATACTCGTGCTTCAATATCTATGCTTTACATATGATAGGTAAGGTCCAAAGAATACCGGAATAATAAAAAACATATATGATACAATATTATATATTGAAATAAAATTCACACTCAAATATCCTCAATAAAAAAATATCTCATATACTGATTCTCAAAATTTTGTTCTACGTACGTGAACCTTCAAACATTAATGGTACATACAATATAAATTTAAATTTCAAATCAAAATTGTTGTTATACACTGCACCCCAAAATTAATGCATAATTTTAAAAACCCTGGTAAATTAAATAATTTTAATGTTTCGATTTTTGTGCTAATATATTATCGTTACCCCCGGTATATTGTAAAATTTATCGAAAGATCGCTAAAAAACGCTGCTGTTTTTATCATTTTTTTGCAAAAAATTAAAAACATGCTAATTGTGCTTCATTTTATTTCGAATTTAGTTGGGTTGGATTTCGTTGTGCTGAACATTTAAAGGGGTTTTTCAAGTTTAATAGGTGTTTTTTCTTTGAAATGAACCACCCGCAGCAAGAAAATCGAAATTTGTCAGAAAGTGACTGTTTTAGAATCGTTACTCTTTGCGAAGAAGGATACACTCAAGTAGAACTCGCTGAACGTTTTAACGTCACCCAGTCAACAATTTCAAGAGTGTTAACACGTTTTTCTGTTACTGGAAGTAACTCGAGAAGACCCGGTCAAGGCCGTAAAAGGGTTACAACTCCTAATCAAGACCGGTTTTTGACACTTCGTACACTGAGACAAAGGTTTGTTTCCAGTACTTCTCTACAAAATGAATTTTTGGATCGTTATAACTTTAGAATCAGCCAAAATACAATTAGAAGAAGACTTGCCGAAAACCACCTACACCCTGGAAGGGCACCAATTGGCCCATTATTGACCAGAGACCATAGAAGGCAAAGATTGAATTTTGTTCGTGAACATGTTAATTGGAATAATGACGATTGGGGAAGAATATTGTTCACCGATGAATCCAGGTACTGTCTTTTTTCTGATGACAGGAGAAACCGAGTGTATACAAGGCCTGGGGAACGCTACGCACAGTGTAACACCGTAGGGACTGTACAGTATGGCGGCGGCTCGGTAATGGTATGGGGTGGGATTAATTTAGAGGCTCGTACGGAATTTGTTAAAATAAATCACGGTCGCCTTACATCGCAGAGGTATATAACAGACATTTTAGAAGAGCATGTCGTGCCATTTGTTACTACTAGATAAATGCAACAAGAACACAAACAGTAATTTATCAATTGACTTTTAATAAATTAAATAAAAGTTTTCTCTTCTTCTTTTTTTAATTGTTTTTAAATTTAGTAATTTTTGTATACACACAGATACTGGGGTCATACAAAACAATATCATAATTAATTGTAATATTTTTAGAATTATGACCTTATTTCTTTAGGTTAATTGAAAAAATTTTGTGTTGAAACATTGACAAGTTAAAGTTTCACTTCTTTATGATATTAATAAATATAAAATAATTTATATAGCCACAATACATCTAATGATAGGCCTATAATTTGGTACTAGTATCTAATAATAAAAACCACTGAATTGTCTTGGGAAAAAACTAATGACGATATAATAAAATTAAGAATAAAAATGTCAGAAATGTGTGTATAATAAGTAAGTGTTTGTGATTGTAAAGCAATTTTTAAAAATTTTAAATATAGGAATAAGTTTTATGTAAAAATATGACAGACTGTGATAAGTTTTATCGACATGGTAGAAAATCATTGATGATCCAACCTCATTAAGTTTGTAAGTAGCGAATCTTTAATTAATTATACAAACTTGTAACAAACTATTCATCACATTTATAGCTCCCTGATGAAGGACATAACCATGTCCGAAAGCTCGGAATAAAAATTTAAAAGAGTACACGTATCATTTTTATTGCTGCAAACCCAATATTGAAAATTAAATTTACTTCCTTGTTGTCAGCAAATACTTCTAGTTCATTATATATATATATATATATATATATATATATATATATATATATATATATATATATATTCCTAAAAATTTCGGCAGATAGTACAATTAAACCTAAAGCTAAGATTAATACTATTACAAAAATTAATATTAAACAAATCATAAATAAATAAACATAAATGACAGTGGGAGTTTAATAGACGGGAGGAGCGCCGGTATTTTCTTTATGAGAGGTCTCCGTATCTTCGTCTTCGTCTCTCATAGACTCTTCGATACTACTTCGAGTATCTGAGATAATTTTGAACAAAAATGTTTATTAGGACTTTTTGCGTAGAATAAACCGTTCTCTAGAAAACCACGCTGAATCGACCGGCGCGGCGATTTGAATGCAAGTTCCGTTAGCGAAATCAAAGTTAAATAAAAATTGTAGGGGAACATGCTGTACCTAGGGACGGTTGTACGTAGGGACAGGCTAAATGAACGCAAACCAAAATATTATACAAACCTTAGATTTACATAATATATCGGCAACAGTATCCCTCTTTATGATATTCAGTCGTGCACACGACTGAATATCATAAAGAAATATCAAAATCGAAAAATCGAAAAACCGAATACAGTATTTCATCGAGAAGGACCAAACTTACTACTGGCATTTGCAGACGATATAGATCTAATAGGAAACACGCGATTAAGGATGAAGGAGACTTTCGTAAGGTTTGAGAAGGAAGCAGAGAAGATGGGGCTCCAAATCAACGAAAATAAGACGAAATATATGTATATGAGCCGCAATAACCAAAGCAGAGACAAAATCGGTCAGAACATTACCATTGATGACTTTAACTTTGAGCGCGTTAGAGAATTCAAGTATCTTGGAACAACAATAACGGATCACAAGAAATAAACAACAGGATTCAGGCCGGCAACAGATGTATTTTTGCCCTCCAAAACCTTATAAAATCAAAACAACTAACACGAGGTACGAAGATACAGGTCTATAAAACAATCATACGACCCGTTGTGATGTATGGAAGCGAAACGTGGACGATGACAAAGGCAAATGAAGAGAGACTACGTGTTTGGGAAAGAAAAATCCTAAGGAAGATCTTTGGTCCGGTGCTTGATGAAGCATCAGGACAATATAGGATAAGAACTAATAAAGAGCTTGAAGAACTTTACCCAGACGCCAACATCATAAAAGAAATTAAGTCCAGAAGACTCCAATGGGCAGGACACCTCAGAAGACATTCTGACGAACGAACAGTAAGACTGGTGTGGGAGGAAGTCCCAACTGGAAGGAGACCACGCGGACGCCCTCGTCTCCGGTGGCGAGATAATATAGCAGGAGACCTAAGCACTATGGGCGTGGAGAATTGGATGGAGGTTGCTCAAGATAGAAAACAGTGGAGGCATGTTGTCGAGTCGGCTAAAACCCACGAAGGGTTGTAACGCCATGGAGTAAAGTAAGTAAGTCACACGTTCGTGAAGTGTTAACACAAGCTGTGGCCATTTTGTAATTTTTGCCAATTATCAATTTGACTGTAGTAAATAATCATGTTAGGGTGATATTAATCGTAATTTAGACTACCTAATCCACTAATCAAACCGTTGTATTTGGTGTGGCTAACGACTTATTCGACTGCTATTATACATGAGTCCCCCTGTTGTACCTAAGATAGGTACATGCATTTTGTTGTACCTGGGGCCGTCCCCAGGTGCATTATTAAAAGTATTAGTACCAAACAATGTTTTGTTTCAGGAGCTCATTATGCCAAGAGGTAAAGAAAAGAAGAGAAGACCAGGACCTATAAAAGTCAATGTAGAGAATGCTGTTGTTGTGAAAGCCAATTTGGAATTGCAAAGTCTGCATTAGCAAAACACATTAAAATTTTTAAAACATCAGGTCAAAACAATTTTATATACAGTTCGAATTATAAAGTCAAGCAAGTTTTTAATGAAGCCGAGGAAACGGAGCTGGTAAACTATTTTAAAACAGCTGCTAGAATGCATTATGGCTTAAGTTTAACAGACGTTAAAAAACTGGTATATGAATATGCAAAGCAAAAAAAAAAATATCTTGCTTGCTGGGACGATACAAAAGAAGTAGGAAATAATTGGCTTAGAGGTTTCCGAAATAGACATTGTGCATCTCTGTTACTTAGAAAACCCGAGGGTACAAGTTTGGCCAGAGCAATTTCATTCAATAAATAAACAGTTGCTATTTTCTTTTAATCATATAAAAATGCGTTGAGTAAAGGAAACTTTGAACCATCAACAATTTTTAACGTCTTAGCACCAAAAGGACAAAGGCAAATAGGAGGAATGACATCTGGAGAAAAAGGTGTTCTAGTTACTGTGATATGTTGTATTATTGCTGCTGGAAACACTGTGTCGCCTTTATTTGTGTTTCCGAAAGTGAATTTTAAAAGTCACATGTTGAAAGGGGCACCACCTGGAGCAATAGGAGCTGCAAATCCGAGTAGATGGTCAAATGAAGATGTATTTTTTAAATTCCTAGAACAATTCATATCATATGTTAAACCTACTTTGCAGGATAAGGTTATTTTATTGTTAGATAACTATGAAAACCATGTTTCCATACCCAATAGTAACTTAGCAAAACGTTCAAACTAACAAATATTTTTGAAAAATTTAAACGTAGAATGAAAGATTATGCCCTCAGTAATAATGTATTTTTTTATTCTGCGTTTAAATTTTTCAAATATTCTTATTAGTTTTCTCAGGATTTGAAACAATGAATGCATTTAAAAAGCATTGGCCCGAAATTTTGCGCCTACGCTCTTAAGTCTTTCTACAATAATGCAATGACTAATTGGATGAGTTCTCCTGGTAACGCGGGGAAACCAGTTACCATTTACGACGTAGCAGAGTTGGTAAATACGGCATACTTGAAGGCATTTAGTCCAAACAATATAACCAAGGGCTTTCAAGTATCACGTTTATACCCCTTAAATAGTGATATTTTTCCTGAACAAGACTTTTTACCATCTAACATAACCGATCGAGAGGATCCATATTTACACAACCTTTCATCAACCATTCCTATTTATTCTGACCCCGATCCACTGCATTGTGATGCTTCTGAAACAGACTCTAAGTCTTCATGTTCTGGTTTAACGTCATCTTCCACACCAGAACCTAAGTTGGATTTCAAGAACCAATTCCTGTTATGTCAAGTTTTATTTCACCATATGAGGTTCGTCCTATTCCAAAAGCTTTGCCGTGCAAAGGGAACGTTTCTAAGGGGCGTAAAAAAGGAACGTCTCTCATTCTTACCGACACCCCAGAATTTAATGAAATAAAAGAAAGTAAGAAAGACAGCATGGAAAAGAAGCGCAAAAAGGAACTGCAAAAGACAAAAAAACTAAAACGTAAGGTAAATATTGAAGAAACGTCATCAGAGGAAGATCAAATTGACTTTGAGATTAAAAGTGACAGCAGTAATTGTAATGACAATTCTTTGTCAGATTTAGAAATTGATTTCATTCAATTTACTCCAGTTGATCTTGAAAGGTGAAGAGTGCAGATTTTTTTGCAAAATCTCAGAATATAATTCGTAGAACAGTTTTACCATTTGTTTTCAATACATATTTCAGACCTTTACAAACAGTTTCTCACGACTTTTGATATAAAATAATTAGGTAAGCAGGAATTTAATAGTTTGGAGATTTTTTTGGGCCGTTTTGATAATTCACCACCCGATATGTGACACAAAAATGGCGATTGGGATGTGGTAAATAGAATGTGTAAAGCCACCAATAAGTGTTATTAGTCATAGAGTATTGAGTATTTGCCTGATAAAAGCATTAAGAGTTCATTATCTTTTAACGGATATAGTTTATCATTAAAGTGTGTGATATATACTGTTAAGATATGTAAAATTGAAAATAATATTGGTTTGCTTTTAATATATTTCAAAGTACAAAATAAAAGATATTTTGATGAAATAAAAGTACATTATCCTGGATTACCTGTAGTAAACAAAATTTAAAGATATGCATAAATTATTTTCTTTGTAAAATATATTCGAGTGACGTGAGTGAGCTTAGTGAAATCATGAACAATGCGAGCGGGTTTTCCAAATAGATGTGTACGTAGATATACAGTGAATAAGACAATCGAATAGATATATTTAGAAAATATAATTCTCCATTAGTTCGTAAGAATCTGTAGAAACCAATTAGCATATTAATAGTTTAAATTAAATTTATAATGTAGGTAAAATTGTTGTTTATTATCTAAATGGTAGATGGGGATAAGTGTGACGAACTCTGATTGGAAGAGATTGAAAAAAGTGGGATAGGTATGTAGGAATGAGAGTTTAGCTAGATTTTTGAGGGAAAAAAGTTGTTAGTTGTTTTCCAAGGGTGCAAGGCGAACAATCGTTGTTTTCTGGTGGTTACCCAGAGGTAGTAAGCAGTAGAAATGAATGTTTGTGAGTTTTTGTGGAGTAAGTGTATTTGACAGAAGCTGATCCAGTAAAATATTGTAAATCATATTTTTCTACTTATATTCCAAGAGTCACTGTATAGGCCAGAACGAGAGATTTAGCTAATCGAGAGGAGAAGAGGCTAGCATCATTTAAACGATACGTACATTTGAAGATCATTAAAGACGATAGGCTCGCAACAATTTGTTGTATGATTGCTGATTACCTAGGGGACTGCTAAGAATACATAGTGTAGGCTACAAGAAACAAGGATTTGAACAACTCATCATCAGAGAGATATTTTTACTATTCGTCAGTTTTTCCTTTATTAACAACACATTTTTTAACAATTGCTTTAGAAAAGATAGGAATATTTTGATCAGGAGATTTAGAACAACAATAATTTTGATTTGAAATTTTAATTTATATTGTATATACCATTAATTTTTGAAGGTTCACGTACGTAGAACCAAAATTTTGATAATCATTATATGAGATATATTTTATTGAAGATATTTGAGTGTGAATTTTATTTTAATATATAATGTTGTATCATATATGTATTTTTTTATCCCGGTATTCTTTGGACCTTACATATCATATATGTAAAGCATATATATTGAAGCACGATGAACCCTGAGACAACAAAATTAAATAGTGTGATAGAATCATAATTGCATCATTTAAATAAAAAAACATCAAAAAATGTACCTGATAAGTATCAAAGTTTATTTAAATAAGTTTAATTAAATAAGTTTAATTAATTAATTAATTAACTAATTAATTGCTTGGCGCACCTCAGACTTTTAATATCACATACATAATATTGTTTTACAGATTATTTTTTCCTGTATTGATCGATATCATTTTTATATTATTAAGAAAATGGTTTTCAGTTAAAAACATATACTAAGAACAATACTTTTTCGGTTTCTTTTTAAAAGGATATAAAATGGACTATATTGCCGAATATCGTTGGAAAATTGCGGAACGTGCTAACAAGTAGATGGCGTAATGCCGACACAACCATCATAGTATTTAATCCCATTTGCACGAGAAAAAGGCAATCGAAAAAGGAGTATGGCGGCAATGGCAAGTGGGCAATAGTGCGGAAAAAACTCCGCCATTTAATATTGATGGTTTCATCGGTTTCTCTAACGACTCGCCATTAGGAAAAAATCCATTTAGCGTGAAAAAAGAAGGAAGAAAAGCAAAAAACTTGGGAACTTCCATCGCAGTCTCCACTTCTAAGAGCTGCAAAAGTGTTGGGATGCCTCCTGAGAATAAATAAGTTGTTAGCGGCGTTGCCAATTGGGTTATATGATTAATTTGCGGTAATTTTAAAGGAATTTGCGCTATTCTTCGGCAATTCGCTTTATTGCGGATTTTATCCACTTGCAGTTCTAGCGGTAATTTGGATAAACTCATTTTCGCCCCGGGAAATTGCTGAAGGCCATTAAATTAAGTATTTTTGTTTAAATAGGCCTTTATTAGTATCGGTTTTTATAAAAAGATATTTAAGTAGAATTATAGTTTTTTTAAAACATGTTTTTTATTTGACTTTGATGCCTTTCTGGTGTTTTTTTAACTTCTCTCCTTCTAAATTTTCTCCTATTATTTTTAGCTGTTTATTCATTTCTATTTTCTCTTTTGTCTACAAATATGAATCCCATGTCTCATTAAGCGTGATTAGGGCCTTTCCTATTATATATAAAAAATATATAAAAATACGATGAATAGTCACAAAATCGATGAAGCTAAGACTCCATGGATGACAGATGAGACCCGGCAACTAATGGACAAAAGAAGATCGTACAAAAACAAAAATGTAAACGAATACAAAGCCACACACAAGGAGATCAGGATAAAAATACGGGCAGCTAAAGAAAAGTAGTACAACGACAAATGTTTAGAGATAGAAGAACTCCAGAGAAATCATGATAGTTTTGAAGTGCACAAAAAAATTAAAGAATTAGCAGGTATCAGACGGTCCAACAATAGTAACACCCTGGTTGATACGAATGTTAAAATAATATCTGATGTAAAAGGCAAACTAAACAGATGGAGAGAATACGTCCAAGAATTGTTTGAGGATGACAGGACACAACAAGATAGCATGAACGATTGCGAGGAACATGATATTAAGTCCAAATATAACTAAGGATGAAATAATACATGCAATAAATCTGGCAAAATCTAATAAAACTGCGGGACCTGACACAATTCCAACTGAAATAATTAAATTAATATCAGAAGATCAGATCAATGTATTAGTAGACTTATATAATACTATATATAATACGGGTATTATTCCGAGAGCTTGGCTCAAATAAACATTTATTACATTACATTACCAAAAAAACCTAATGCAAGGGAATGTAATGATCACCGTATAATTAGTCTAATGAGTCACACACTAAAAATATTCCTAAAAATTATCCATCTAAGAATTTTCAGAAAAGTGAAACAAGATATCACTGAAACCCAATTTGGATTTAGGAATGCCATGGGTACACGAGAGGCATTATTTGGATTTAACGTCCTCATGCAAAGATGTATGGATGTAAACCAATCACTCTATGTTTGTTTTATTGATTATAATAAGGCGTGCGATAAGGTCGGACACAACCGCCTTATACAGTTACTTAAAGAGAAACACATTTACAAAAAAGACTTAAGAATAATAAAGGTCGATTCAGACACATCAGTCACGTCACAGTCACGGTACCGAACCGGTCCTGTTTGGTCACAGAACTATCAACTATCTGACAGCTGGCAAACTGTTCGTCAACTGATGAGTGTGAATGCCGGCGCCATATTTGTATTAAAGAATATTTTGTTTGACGGATTGTTCGATTCGGCGCAATCACTGTGACGAGATGGTGACGAGACGTGACTGATGTGTCTGAATCGACCTTTAGTCATCTCTACTTTAACCAAACAGCAAAAGTCAGAGTCGACAGAGAACTTTCGGAGGAAGTGGAGATAAAAGAGGCGTAAGGCAAGGTTGCATACTCTCCCCCTTATTGTTCAATCTATATTCGGAAGAAATAATTAAAAAATCACTCGAAAATATAATAATTGGAATAAAAGTCAACGGCAGACCCATCAACAATATCAGATTATGCCGATGATACTATACTAATTGCAGAGAATATACAAGATCTACAGACACTTTTAGATAATGTAGTAAATGCTAGTGAGGAAAGCTGACTAACGCTTAATGCTAATAAAACAAAATTTAGGACAATTTCCAAAACACAACAACAATATAGTTTAAACATAAGAGGAGTTCCAATAGAAAAAGTAAAAAAAATACAGATATCTTGGTACAATTATTAATGAAAATAACGAGTACAGAAGAAATAAAAATGAGAATTGGACAAGCTAGAGCAACATTTATTAAGATGAGAAAAGTATTATGCAGTAGAGACATTAGTTTACAACTCAAAATAAGAATATTACGTTCTTATGTGTTTTCGGTGCTGCTGTATGGGGTGGAGACCTGGACCTTAAAGAAAGAGGTGAGCGATCGACTTGAAGCATTCGAGATGTGGACCTACCGAAGAATATTAAAAATAAGTTGGGTAGACCGAATAACAAATATTAAGGTCCTCAGAAAGATGACAAAGGAAATGGAAATCATGAATACGATTAAGATAAGAAAGTTACAGTTTCTCGGCCTCGTTATGAGAGGGGATAAATATGTGTTGCTACAAACCATAATGCAGGGAAAAATACAGGGAAAACGAAGTATTGGAGAAGACGCATCTCCTGGCTCAACAATCTGAGAAAGTGGTATAATTGCAGTTCCGTCGACTTGTTCAGAGCTGCAATCTCAAAAGTGAAAATAGCTGTGATGATTACCAACCTCCTTAGAGGAGATGGTACCTAAAGAAGAGGAAGGGCCTTTCCTGGGGTATCTGCCGCCGAAAATAATTTGGCTGCCCCTTCCCAAACAAATTGGAGGCACTTGCGGACGGAGCATTTGCGAACAAGACAAATTTGGAGCACTTGTGGATAAGATGAAAGATTAGAATTTTAGGTGAATAAAGTGTTAAGAAATAAAGGCATTTTCGTATAATGTTTTCAATTCCAATAGTCACTAAATAACAATAAAAGAAGTAAAAAAATCGTAAAAATGAACTTCCTTTGGTGAGTTATCCCAAAAAACATTGTCGGTCCAATTTTGCAACATCCCCATTTTGCATTTAGGGTCCTTCTAAAAACGTTGCAACTGACAATTTTCCATAAAGTGATGTTTTAATGTAAAATGGTTACTTATGCAGTTTAATATACAGTGGTGCTATTCTTTACTTGGTAGTTGAATTAAACTATTATAATTTTTAGTAGGTACTGAAATTTGAGGTCAATGTAAAAAGGTTACATATATAAGAAACATGGCAGAAACAACTGGAATCAGGAACAACTAGAATCGAGATAGCCCGCACGACATTTTTAAAAATGAGGTCATTCTTCTGTAATGATAACTTGCAACTTCAACTTCGAAAGCGCATGGTTAAATGCTACATTTGGTCAGCCCTTTTATACGGTGTCGAAGCATGGACATTAAAAATATCCACCATTAATCGTCTGGAGGCCTTTGAAATGTGGCTGCACAGACGTATACTAAAAATTCCATGGACGGCTATGCTGACAAATGTGGCAGTCCTTGAGAGAGCAAATGCTGCTCGTGAGCTGCTTGATAACATCAAATGTAGAAAGATGGCCTATTTTGGGCACGTAGTAAGGGGAGACCGATATAATATTCTTCAACTTATTATGATGGGTAAAATCGAAGGGCGCAGAGGAATTGCTAGAAAGCAGGCCTCTTGGTTGAAGAATATCAGAGAGTGGATAGGAATAAAGAAAGCTGAGCAACTCTTTAGAATAGCTCGAGACAGGAACAGTTTCGCCATGTTAATCGCCAACGTCAAGGGGACTTGATAGGGCACGTTAAGAAGAAGGCAGAAACAACGTATATTTCTCCAATGTGTAGTGTTTTAAAAAAGGCAAATAAAGGTAAAAAACGAAAAATACACTATGACCAATGGCAGCAGGTAAAGAATAAAAGGTTAAACGATAGTGGAAAAAGTTATATGGGCCACCAAAATATTGTAAAAGCCGAAAAAGAGTGTCCAAATGAGGTGAGTCTAAAAACGTTACATGTGTATACTCTAACCTTAATTTTTTCCTGCGTTTTGTTGTGTACTACAGCACGTCTGTTTTAGGATTCAACTTGTTCGTTAACTTGCAACTATGATGGTTGTTCCGTGCTTAACCAGAATTTGGAAATAAAAGTTAATATATTTAATCGGTTTTACTAGTATTCTTATAATGAGCAGCAGCGGTTCCTTGCAGAATGTATGGAGTTAAGAGAACCTAAAGGAAGGATTGTTCCTGAAGATATATCCAAACGCCAATGTACAATCAAGTATTCATTTCCAGTAAATATTATTGCGTCACAACGGTAGCAGGTATGTCAAAAACAAATTATATCTGAATTATAGTTTTTTCGTCTCCCGGGTTTGGACCGTGTCATTTGTGAGTGACCCAAAAGTGGGTTGAGATGTACCCACTTTTGGGTCACTCACAAATGACACGGTCAAAACCCGGAAGACGAATAAACTATAATTCTGACTCTGGCCGTGGAAGCCTACGATTTCAAATTATATCTGTTTTAAATTTACCTCGGCGGAGATTGCAGCTTCTTGCAATTCTTCTTTAAGAAAACCATTATTCAAGAAACTCAAATAAAAAGAAATGTCTTTTACAAGGTTGCAATTACACTTGTATAGGTCAATTTGTCATGACAACTTTAATTTAAGATTTGGTGTTCCCAGACAAGTTTGTGACAAAGTTTGTGACAAATTTGATATGCAAATAGTTGCAAGCCAGAATAATGAAGAGTTAAAGCAGCTACAATTTCAGTCAGAACTGCACCAAAGAAAAGCAGAAAAGGATTATAAAACGTTGGCAGAAGATACACAGGCAGCTATTGAAAATGAAAATTTGGTTGTTTTCTGCGTTAATTTGCAACAGGTCCTTTTACTCCTAATCTAAGCCATTAAGATGTCTATTACTTGAAACAATATTCTAATTAAAACTTTTGTATTCATAATATAGGAAAGAATAGAGCAACAAAGTGTGTTTCGCATGAAAGTGTAGGAAAAAATGGATCAGGGAAAATTTCCTCCGCATTATTTCGCTACATTCAAAACAATTTTGAAATCCTGGGTCCACATCAGGAGAGAAAACTTATAGTATGGTCTGATAGGTATGTAGGCCAGAACAACAATTAGCATATGGCAGCTTTATATCGTATGAACGTACTTGCCCAAAGATGTCGTGATATATCTGTAGACATATACTGTTGTTTTATTGACTTTCAAAAGGAATTTGATCGTGTTAAGCACTCTATATTGATCGAAGCTCTAAAAGACATTGGCTTGGACGGCAGAGATGTTCGAACAATTGCAAATTTATATTGGAATCAAACAACAGTTTTAGTAGATGGTGTGGAATCACAAGCTCTCAATATTAAAAGAGGAGTACGGCAGGGATGCCTCTTGTCACCCCTGCTTTTTAACGTTTACTCCGAAAGAATTTTCAGAAAAGCACTTTTTGAAAAACAAGAAGGAATACTTGTGAACGGCGAAGTCATCAATAATTTGCGATATGCAGACGATACAGTACTCCTAGCTTCTACTCAAGAAGATCTGCAAACACTACTTGATAGTGTCGTTGAGAGTTGTAGGGAGGCAGGTCTGGATCTTAACATAAGGAAAACCAAAATACTTGTAATAAGTAAACAACAGAATATAAAACCGTCTATATATGTAAAGAATACCAAACTTAAGCAAGTTGATAAAATCGTCTACCTTGGACAGCAATTAAATTGTAATGCAGAAAATCACGGCGAAATTAGATCCAGAATAGAGCAGGCTAGAGCTGCTTTTAGAAGGATGTCCAAGGTGTTATGTAACAGAGACCTAAAATTGGTATTAAGGATCCGCCTACTTCGCTGCTACGTGTTCTCGGTCTTACTTTATGCTGTCGAGTCCTGGACTGTGAATAAAATCGATCTAAATCGCCTTGAGGCTTTCGAAATGTGGTGCTATAAAAGAATTTTAAAAGTTTCCTGGGTGGAGAAGATTCGTAACTCCACAATACTTGAACGTCTCAGCAAGACTGCTGAGATCTAAAAAGCATCAAGCAGAGAAAGCTGGAATATTTCGGACATGTAATGAGAGGTTCCAAATATAGATTGCTACAAAATATCATGCAAGGAAAAATAGCAGGCAAACGCAGTCCAGGACGAAGAAGAACCTCATGGTTGAAGAATTTGCGAGATTGGTATGGTGTAGATACAAGCATGCTAGTTAGGGTGGCAGTGAATAATATTAAAATAGCTATGATGGTAACCAACGTTCTGAAAGGACATGGTACATGAAGAAGAAGAAGCTTTGTATCATTATCTTGTTTTATTGCGTTATTTCACAGAGGTCAATCAGAAATTTCTAGTCACAGGACACAGTTTGCTTCCATGTAACCGCGACTTCGCCATTATTGAAAAATTTAGGAAAACGATAACCCTTCATGATCCTCAAGATGTTGTAAATATGACTAGAAATACAAGAGAAATGAATCCATTTGATATTTTGGAAATGGAAGGACAATTTTTGGATGTGTCGTCGATTGAACTGCATATCTATAAACATCCCAATATCAAGATTACTGAAGCAAGATTGATTCAGTTTACTTACGTTGAACCAACTGCCATTCGTATAAGAACATGCCACTGGATGGACTATAATATAATAAAGACACCCAAAGGAAAGAGATCCCAAACTGCCTCATTACCTGTATACAACATAGTTGACCCTATCGATCTGCCAATTTTTTATCCTAATAAACTACCTTAATTAATGCTTCAAAAATAACTGATCTTTTAAAACTTAATAGATTACTTACCTCCATATAAAAGAACTTTTTATCAATCGTTAGATAGTGCAGATCCAAATGTTATGTAGGATAAACAGTTAAAAATTGAAAATAAAAAAACTTCATACATTTTTTGTATTGTTTATATTAATAAACTGTTTTTCTTTAATCTTAAATTTTACCGTACATTTATTTTTCCCGTAATAATTCTTTAATGTAAACTACCGAGTTTAAACGTTGTTGTAAAATCATGAATGTGTTGCTTGTGTGAGTCCATTTCAAATAGGTAAAGAAATAATAAATAAGACTTACTTACAATCAATTTAATTTAACTATCAGACGACCGGTTTCGCTTTCTACAATATGCAAAGCATCCTCAGGTCTCGATACAAAGTTAAACAAATGCTGAAATAATAAAAACCCGTATTAGGGTGTTGTCTAATAACGATAAACAAAGTAGATGTTGTAAATTACAATAATTATGCCAATATTACATGTCTGTGGTTTTATTTAAATGAGTAAGTTGAATAAAAAGTATAAAAGTTTAACAGACAAGGTAAGGCCCACAAATTGTTATAAAATAGTCTCTTCGATTGTAATAAGTTAATAAATGAGCAAATAAATAAAATAAACATTACTTACATGCCGGTACTCTATTAATTGATGGATGGTAGAACATGGTTGAAACTACTATGTATTGTTGAATGGAGAACTCAATTCTATTATTGAAGTTGTTTGACAGTAAACGGGAAGTTTTTGGGGAGATAGATTTGATCCAATGAAGAAGAGATATGTGTGTGATTGTTTGTTAAATGAAAGTGATGTAATATACCATTGTGTTATTAAAAGTTATTTATACTTATTCGAGAGATATATTTTTGAAATGTGTGTTATTTATTGAGTAACTGTTTTATGAAGGTGACAGTTTTATGACAATTAATAAGTTTAGATGTAAAAATTGTGTGGGTGTGCAATTATTTTCCAACTTGTAGTTATCAAATTACTTTGATAAAGTTCTATGGGCAATAAGTAAATTATTGAAAAGTCAAGTAAATAAAATATTAAAATACAAACAATTAAGGACAATTTAAACACACTAAAACAGAAAACACTTAGAAGGGACGAAACAAACATTGAATTTAAAAGGGGGAAGGGCTTTAATGCACTACATCTCAGTCTTGGGCACAATGAGTTTTTTTATGTTTTATCTATTAGATTTTAGTGGTAAATTTGACAGATGTAGGTTAGCATGTGACAGTTCTTCTTCTGTTTCTCAATACTGTAAGTTAAGTTATCTAGTTTTATGAAATATGCTGTTATTAATGAATGTCTATAAATTGTTTCAATTTAGATATCAAAAGTAAATTGATGTGTTTAATATTGGCATACTTTAACAATCTTTAATTAATCAAATTTAATGTAACAATATGGATAATTGAAATTATTGAAATACATCCTACAATATAACTAACTCATTTCAATTCATCAATCATCCTATTTTGTGATGTAATTTACAATGGTATATTACATCACTTTCATTTAACAAACAATCACACACATATCTCTTCTTCATTGGATCAAATCTATCTCCTCAAGAACTTCCCGTTTACTGTCAAACAACTGCAATAATAGAATTGAGTTCTCCATTCAACAATACATAGTAGTTTCAACCATGTTCTACCATCCATCAATTAATAGAGTACCGGCAGTAATGTTTATTTTATTTATTTGCTCATTTATTAATTTATTACAATCGAAGAGACTATTTTATAACAATTTGTGGGCCTTACCTTGTCTGTTTAAACTTTTAAAACTTTTATACTTTTTATTCACCTTACTCATTTAAATAAAACCACAGACATGTAATATTGGCATAATTATTGTAATTTACAACATCTACTTTGTTTATCGTTATTAGACAACACCCTAATATGGGTTTTTATTATTTCAGCATTTGTTTAACTTTGTATCGAGACCTGAATATGCTTTGCATATTGTAGAAAGTGAAACCGGTCGTCTGATAGTTAAATTAAATTGATTGTGAGTAAGTCTTATTTATTATTTCTTTACCTAGTTGTTGTAAAACGCTTCAAGTACATAATTAATATTAGTTAGATTGAATGTAAAAACGTTACATATGGGTATTGTTTGGGAAAGTATGTATTTTTACATTTAATATTTTTCTGTGACGGTACTGTAATGTGATCTAATTTAGTGCTGTATTCTAAAGACCCTTTTAAAATATATTATTTCCTGTTCTTTCGTAAACCTTAAACTGGCTATCTCCTTTGTCATGTTAAAGTACGCAGAATTTGGCTTTTTCCTTTGTATTCAAGATAAAGATTCAAATACAAAGATTGAAACAAGTGGTTGATTTATGGCATGCCCGGCCTACGAGATGTTGACCATCCAACGGTTAGAGGGGGTTTTTTGCCCTAGTGACGCTCTTAAACTCAAGATTTTGACTTCTTCGTAAGACTGTGAAAGATATGCATCATTGACCGGTCTCGTGTTGTAGCCTGGGCGACGCTAGCGGCGGTATCACGACCAACTCTTCATTTCTGTTAAGACGACATCAATATTTTCAGAGGGTAAGTCCATGTTCTTTGTACAAAACATTGATAATGAGTAAAATCAGTTAATTTCATAATTTATTCACAATTGATAGTTTCTATTTTCGCTAATTTTATGCACAAACAAATATTGCATTTTTTCTTTATAATCATTTTCTTTATTATCATTTAACCAGCGACCTCTTAAGTTTACTCTTAAACAGGTATGTGTAACGTTTTTAGATTGAACAAGTTTATTACTGCCTAATAGTATTAAAGTAAATTTTAATAAATAAAAGAAAATTGATATCAATCTTTACCAATATGTATAAGCATCATATAAACATATTATAAAATTTTTTATTGTAACAGGGAAAGTTTCTTCTGAAAGTTAACCAGAAAAAATGCTCCTGGTTAAAGAATGTAAGAGACTGAACTGCATGACACACATTCAATACTAAGAACAGCTCAAGATAGAGATCACTTTGCTGTATTTATACCCAACCTTCACTAATACAGAAGGCACCTTAAGAAGAAGAACTCTTACATAATTTTAATATTTAACCATTTCACAGTAACACGAGACTTTTCTGTTTTATGAAATTCATATATTATTCAGTGAATGTCCCTAATTTGATATTCAGGCATATTTGTAATTGCAGATGTGTAATTGCAGGGGGAATGGGAGGCACACACTACAAAAGCTCAATGGACCAAAACTCTAATCCCTGATGTAGTGGCTTGGTACAACTGTAAGTTTAAACGGGTGAATTACTATTTTACATGGATGGATCTTTTAGATGGACATGGATCTTTTAGATCTTACACATACGCCATCAAGAAAACCAACGATGACATATGCTCTACATGCGGTGAATGGGACGACGCTGAGCATTGCATCTTCTGGTGTAATGTCTTCGCCTCCGCACGAAATAGGCTTCACAACAGAATAGGGTTGACAACTCCCAACAATATTCTACAGGTAGCTATAATCAACAAGGAGAATTTCGAAATCATAATAGATCACATAACGGAGATCATGAAAAGAAAGGCTACACTTGAAAGGGCTGAACAAGCCAGGTGAGAGAGGTTTTTTTTCCTCAGACTACACAATAAATTCGACATAAAGGTGCAACTTTTCTCTTTGTTTCACCTTCTTCTTCTTCTTAATTCTATAATACCGTCAGTTTTTCGAACCCATTTCTTCCTTTTCCTTCTGAAAAGGAATCAGACCCTCCCCTAGATGTGTGCCGTTATTAGGTATACATTGTAGGACAAGCCCTAAGACCTTCCGCACGAACACCTTTCCAGACTGCGCAGGATGTCCCCATGTTTCGTTCTCTAATGAACTCGTCCGGGGATATTCAGCGTCGAAGAGGGGGTGGTTTTAGTTGGTAGGCGACCTGACAGGGGCGCACGATGGGAGGCCCGGTTTTTCATGTGAACTCCATGCCGTTCTCGTGTGGTCCTGCCTTTCTTGTTGAATCCAATAGTACTAGGGACACCTTCCCTAGTCGGTTTCGAACCTTTCCACCTCATTCCAAAAAAAAAGAGTCGTAATTGTTAATTTCTTAACGAAGTTTTTTCTTGAACTAGAAAATGTAACTATTCCAGTTGTTTCCATGAACTCTTTATCCTCCTTGAAAATTCTTTTAACGATAGTATAAGAAATGCCTGTAAAAAATAAAAACACCACTTAATATTTATTTATATACTTGTATTTATTACGACTTTTCTGCCACTTTGACACCAAATCAAGCTTTTCATACAATTTAGAAATACTGTTAATACCGAAAAAAATATTTGCATTTGTTTAAAAATAATATCATTTTAAAAACTAGGTTAGACATTACATGAAATTTGCATCTTTAAAAGGATTTCTACGCATAATTAACGAAAACGAAATTATCTTAAAATTTTCAAAAATTTGATAAATGTGCTAAAGATCAGTATATTTATTGTAATGAAAGATACCAAGAATTTCTTATTCTTATTTCACAAAATTGTTATCTTTTTGTACATTTTTTAGTAAGCTGGTTTTTATATACATAGAAAAATTAAAAAAAAACTTGAATGTAAACATATTCAATTTAAACACATTCAACATAATCCTAATATTAATTAATTACAAATATTTTAAACAAAACTTTAACTTAAATATGTATATACAACATTCTTAACTACTCTGAAGGACTTGGTGGACAATATTTCTCCATTCGCTTCTATTTTGTGCTTTTCTTTTCCAGTACCTCACCATCACGTGTTTAAGGTCTACCTCCGCTTTATTAATCCACCTCGTTCTGGGTCTACCTCTTCTTTTGGGGCCGATTAGTTTTCTGGTTATTACTAGTTTGGGCATTCTGTTGACTTCCATTCTTTCCACATGCCCCAACCATCTGATTCTTTGTGACTTGACGAACTTGACGACAATCTGTAATTACTAAGAATTGCAACAATATTATTGTAGATGACACTAGTACATCGTACATAGATAAATTAGTACAATAAGCGCTTATATCTAAAGTAATTAAGGGTTATAAATTATTTGTGTTTTAGTGTTAAATAAGTGAAAATAAATTAAAATAGACATAACTATATTCTGTATATCTTTCTAATATATCTGGTATATTTTTCTACACATTTTACTTTTTAGTTTCTCAACACCACACCCTGTAGAATTCCGAGAATCTCATCGACGTAATCGTTTTTCCGGTGCTTTCTTTCACTCGAACTGGAAGAAAGATCCAAAAATATAAAATATATATTTTATATCGACCGGAAGAACAGAACTCGGACACGTTATTGTATCAAAAGTTTTCTAACTGGAAGGTAACGAAGCGAACGGCTTACTTTTTGCTTTCGGTCGAGCTTCTGGCGCTTTTTTTCCTTTTTGCTTTTTTCCTCGGTGCTGTTGCTTTCTTTCGCGCGTGTATGACTGCCTTATCGTTCGGGAATGTAGTTCCCGAGTCAGATCAATTGAAAAATTGGTCCGTCCACGACTGCGGATCCGTAGTTATAAATTTATTTATGCTTTTTCGATATTATTAAAAAAAGGAGCAACTTCTGCTTAGAACAATATTATAAAAATGTAAAGCAACTACAGGGTGGTACAGTACAATCAAACTCAATCTGTTTGACGTAAAAACTATAAGAAATGGTTTATAGCGCAGACCATAGTATAATTATTTATTTATTTATTTATTAATATACAGGATTACCCCCATAAAAAATATATATGCTAACATACAGTATAAAATTAAATCTCTGTAATTGCTTACAAACTAAGTAAAATTAAAACCTAATTATAAATAAAACAAAATATTAATTATATAAGAAAGAAGATGAATTAAAATAAAAAGTAACTATAACTTGCCAAGCTGGGATGGTGAATGTGATAAAGTCATTCGTTATAGAAAAGTAGCTTTAGATATTTATATCGTCGGTGATTCTGCAAAACCGCGTATGAGAATTTTTTTCAAGAAATTAGTTTTTTGCTCTGTCAGAAACTCCGTTAAAAATACACATTTTAACGTAATAAAAATATCAAGAAACCCAATATTTACATTAGAACTGGCAACAATTCATAACCTCCTATCAGCCTTCGACGTGAAAAAACGTGTATGAGCTAGTTCGTTTGACAGTACGCTTATCTCTTCGTTTGTTTTTAAAAATATTTCTGTAAATAGTTGCACAAGTATCTTGAAAAAGGTAAATTAGTATAACATAGGATTGTATTGTACTGAATTTAAATGTATATTTCTGTTTTAATAAGGCATAACTATAAAAAGCTAGTTTAAAATGTTTACGTCTAATACGTGGTTTTTTCCCGTTAAGAAATTTCTCATACATGGATTTACAATAACAATTTATTCTAATACGAGGTTTTAACTAACACTTGATTTGGTGATTTTAACATTTTAAAAAAGAAACACTTTATAATTTTACCAATAAACGTGATATTTTCCAATCAAAATTCACTAAAGGAACAAGATAAATCTCACAAAATTGTTTTCTTACTATTTAGTTCGGTACTATCCGTTATGTTATGTGATTCCCCGCCCACATTTCGATCTGCTACTCTCACAAAAAAATATCCTTTTGCATTTTTAAATGTTCCAATTTACGTACATATTACAAACATATTTTTTTTTCAGTTTGACGATGGCTGAAATCTCGGCCAGGAGTAAAAAAATTATGCAGATGGCTACAAGCATTATAACAACTGGAACTGATGTGTTTTTCGAGGAATCTAACAATGAAAGACAAATGATTTTAGAGGATGTAAACTCCACAAATCAGACAAATATGCTAGTAGATTCTTCCGACGTTAACATTGATGAACTTCAACAAGTTATTCCAAAATATTTCACAGATGACAGCAATGTACAAATATAAATAAAAGAAACTCCAACTATTTCTGACAAGGTCTCTCAATGGTTAGAAGAAAACCATCGTCAACAACTGAAGAGCACAACACAACAATTCACAGTTTTAAAAAATGTTATATTTGATATAGAGCCCGCACTAGTCTTAAATAATACAGATCGATGTGAAGTTCTGGACCCCCTGGAATTTGTTCCAACAGAAATTATACAAGGAGAAACTAGTTCCGAAAATGAGTTAGATGCTATGGTAAATCAAATTGTAATTACAGAAAATAACACAGGTGAATTGATATCAGATGAAGCATCTAATGTGGAAAAAAACGGAGTAGAGCAAAGAGAGAACGCGAAAAAAAAATTACGTCTACACGGTGAGGGATATGAAGGGCTTAAAAAAATTGGTGGAAAGTATAAGTACATAAAGTGTGGAAATGAACGAAAACTTGGCCCAAGGTGCAAGTCAAATAAATGTAAGAAAACAGGAAGGATTTGCTCAGGAATTTCAGATATTACTAGAGATCAAATTTTTAATACCTTTTGGAAATCAATGACATCTTGGACAGCACGAAAATCATATATTGCTACTTTAGTGGATGTAGTGGATAGCAAGAAAAAAAAAGGAAGGATCTAGAAGATCAACGTCTTTTTATTATTACCTAAAAAGCAATAACAAAAAACAATTAGTTTGTAAGACAATGTTCCTTAATACTTTTGGATTAAAGGAATGGTCGGTTAGAAGCTGGTGTTTGTCAGCTGAACATAAATCAGGGATGCATGCCAAGGAAAATAAGCAGCTTAGTGAATCACGAAAAAGGGTTTCTGCTGACGTACAACATAGTAAAAATGTACTAAAAGAATACCTAGAAACAATTCCAAAACTACCAAGCCATTACTGTAGAGCTTCTACGGCAAAATTATACCTTGAACCAGTTTTTCAATGTAAAAACGAAGTGTTTAGAGAATATGTAAAATTTGCGAAAGAGAAAAATATAGAAGCTTTGAGCTGAAATTCGTTTACTGCAGAATTTAACAAGCAAAACATAAGTATATTTCGACCAAAGAAAGACCAGTGCGATTTATGTATGGCCTATGAACATGGTCATGAAACAAATGAAGAATACGAAGCACACCAGAAAAGAAAAACAGAAGCAAGAGAACAAAAGAAAAAAGATAAAGAAGCAGCCTTATGTAATCCAGATAAGACTTTATTGGTCACTGTTGATATGCAAGCAGTAAAACTTGCTCCTTATTTGCGATGTTCTGCTATGTATTACAAGACAAAGTTATGTGTGCATAATTATACTGTGTTTAATTTGGCTACAACAGATGTACACTGCTTTCTATGGGATGAGACCCACGGTTCATTAGAAGCTACAAACATAACTTCGATTATTTACAGTTTTTTGGAAAATTCAATTGCGAAGTGTCCCTCCCTAAAAGAAATAGTTATATATAGTGATGGTTGCGGTTACCAAAATCGTAATGTTGTGTTGTCGAATGCCTTGCTAAAATTATCAATTGAAAAGAAGATCACCATAATTCAAAATTTTTTAGAGAAGGGACATACACAGATGGAAGTGAATAGCGCACATAGCCTCATAGAGCGTCGTTTAAAGAACAAAGATATTTATCTTCCTTCCGATTATATTCGGATTTGCAGAGAAGCTCGCCCTGCCAAGTCCTTTGTTGTGAAGTATTTTCATTATAGTGATTTTCGCAATTTCACAAAATTGAAGTATTACAGCAGTATCAGACCAGGATATAAAGTTGGTGATCCTACTGTATCAGACATTCGATGTCTGAAGTATGATATCAGTGGCCAAATTAAGTACAAATTAAACTTCTCCGACGAATGGCAGGATTTTACAAAAAGGCCCAATCTGGAGCAGATGCACAGCATAACACCTAATTACACTGAAAGATTAAAAATACAGCAACAGAAATTTAACCATTTACAAAGTTTAAAAATAGCAATGGATTCCGAATTCTGGGAATATTATGATAATATACCCCATTAGTGTTTAAGTTTTGTTACTTTTTTATTACATAAAAATATGTCTCCCTTTAGTAGAGACATGTATATTTGGTTAATAAACTTATTTTGCTAAATTTATTATTATTTCAGGTGAGCAAAAGCTCGTATCAAAACTTTATTGATACTTTCGCGACCTGCAAAACCTAGTATGAGACCAAAGGAAGACATTTTACAAAAATCTCTTAAATACCTTATAAAATTTTGTCAGAAATTACCTTTATTACTAATTAGTATCAATATATAAGTCCTTTACAAAAATAATGCTGTGTTAAACCATTTTTTACCTCTCCTGTAAAGTTTACTTAAAGTCTCATACGAAATTTTGCGGAATCACCGACGATATAAACAATAGTAATATAGAAAATTATATACAGGATAAAGAAAAAATGGCAACATAAATTTTTTTTTATAAAACAAGCTAAGAATTAACACCTGCGCTAAACTTAACAAAAATACCCCGTCTAAGGAAATATGGCAACAGGCAAAAAAAGCAAAGAATTCCCGCACCTAAGCCTAAATGCAGTAACTATGACTGGATAGAAACTTTTTTGCAAAAATCACACCATGTTCAGTAGATCAGGAAGTAAAGGATTTAATAGATAATACAGATGTTCAAAATGATATATTTATTTATCCTTAGAAATTTACTGAACTACAATTTGGATTAAAAAGTACCAGTAACATAGCTCCAGGTATGAATCAAGGTACATACGATATGATATGGAATTTACCAACAGTCATCAATCCCCAAACCACACAAAAATCCCAAACTTGCAGAGTCTTATCCGCAAATTTCCTTGTTGTCCTGTGTCATGAAAACTTTTTGGCGGATTATTAAACACCGGTTAAAATTTCAATTGACCAGCACTGCCTTTTTTCCGTTGGAACAATTTGGTTTTAAAAAAGAGTTTAGAACTATTGACGCAAGGTAGCAAGGTTACGGTAGCCTAGGTACCAGAGCACGAGGGTCATAAGGGCAATGAAGAAGTAGATAAAATGGCCAAACAAGGCAGTAACAAGAACGGATACAAGGAAGTGGGTAGCTCACAAATTTCTGAAATGGTAGAGGAATTCACCAGGACAAAGACACGCGAAACAGTTTATTACAGAATATTTGCCAAAATTTACGGTAGACCTAAGCAAAGACAGAAAAACAGTCAAAGCCACAGTAGGTCTTCTAACTGGACACTGTAAGTTGAATAGGTACTTGAAGCTGATGGGATTATCAGATGATGACCTGTGTAGATTCTGTCACCTCGAAGAAGAAACAGCAGAGAACATTTTATGTCAGTCTGATAGTCTGACAAATGTGCGGTTCTTTGCATTAGGAGAAGAAAATCCACCGGCAAATAGCTGCATGGACGGTACAGTCTCTAGACTTTATAAAAAGCTACTAGACTTTATAAAAAGGGTCAGGCTATAGAATGTTATCTAGGACTAGGACCACAATAGATCTGAATGAAAAGGTCGCAGTGGAATAGGCCAAAAGGACACTTTTCTAAATCTATCTCTCTATCTATCTACTATTGACGCAGTTTTTTATCTAACAACAGATATTCAGTTATGTTTTTCAATTTCTCGGTATAAAAGGTGCCTACGATGCAATTATGTTAATGTTGTCTTGTGCAATCTTTTAACACAAAGAAAAGTTTATGTAAGGTCAAATAACAATTCTATAATAGGTCCCAGACGATCATCCACAGGTTTACCACAGGGCTCCGTTATCTCTCCTCTTTAGTTTAATATTTTTACAAAAAAATACACGATAGAAAAAATAGTTATTATATTATACGGTATGCTGATGATTTTGCCGTTTATGACAATAACAAAAAATTAGAAACAGGCATAACTGAGCTGACGTCACATATACAACTAACTACTTTGAAATTTGAATAGATTAGGTTTTTCCTTAACCCCTCAAAAATCTAGTGTTACCATCTTTCTTATTCTTCTTGTGGTGCCTATCCGTTATGGATGTTAGCTACTAGCATGGCAATTCTAACCTTATTGGCCGCAGCTAAAAATAAATAAATAAAATAAATAAATGAATAAATAAATAAATAATAGCTTTATTACCAAACAGTTTCCCATTTCTAGGGTAAACATTTAAGATAGATTTTTAATTAGTATACAATCATCAGTAGGTGATACAAAAATATCAAGTAAAAAAATAAGTGTAGAAACTAAGTAGGTGAAAAACAAGATAAAGAGTGAAAACAATATAATTAAACAAATCACTATGTAAATAAAAAAATACACACAAAAAAATTAACAATCTAAGTTACACCATAAACCAATGCGCTATCAACCAGATGATTAATTGAGCATGAAAAAATATCACAACGGTTGCATATTTTGTTATAATTATCGCACATAATATAAATGGGTGACTTCAGTAACATATTTGTTCTCGCACGTGGACAAGTAAACACGATAGTCGACCTGGAAGTAATTCTTGGCACATTAAATCTAATTTGACCTAATATATCACTGCAGTCAATACAGTTGTGTAACAACTTATATAAAAATAAAACCGAAAATATAATTCTTCTACACTCTAAACTTACAATATTAAACCTGTTACATAATAAATCATAATCATTACCATGTACGGGATATACTCCATCAACCTTAAATGCTAAATATTTTAAAAGTTTCCGTTGTACCTTTTCATTCTGTTGCATAAAACATTTATAAATGGGATACCAAATTAAACTACAATATTCTACATAGTTTTGTTCGCACCAGCGATATATACAGCAGTTTAATCGGTCTTATATCGCTAAAATTTCTACAGTTTCTGATGATAAAACCGTACATTTTCATGGCATCGGATACTTTTTGCTCAATATGGTTGTTAAAGGTTAATTTTGAATCAAATATAACTCCTAAATCTTTAATGCTATTACCTTTTTCAATATCTGACCCCTGAATTACATAATTAAAATCAACATTTTTTTCCTTTCTAGAATAACTTACTACTTTACACTTATTGACATTAAGAAAAAGTTTGTTTTTTATACACCACGTATGTATATAATTTATGTATATAAAGGAAATAGACCTGAAGTGGTCAAGGAAAACCATTTTCGTAATTTCTGGAGCCAAAAGAAATTCTTCTTCCTGGTCCCCTCTTTTCGTAAACCTTTCCCTGTAATATAAGTTGCAGCAGGTTATATCTATGGTTTACGTTTCGCATTATATGTCCAAGATATTCTAGCTTGCGCTGTTTCAATGTGGATATAATTTCACATGTTTTATCCATCCGACGTAGAATCTCAATGTTTGTTACTCGGTCCACGCAGGAGATCCTCAGTATCCGTCTATAACACCTCAAACGTCTCGAGTTTTCCCATGGATGCCTCGGTTTGTGTCCATGATTCAACCCCATAGAGCAGCACTGTAAACACGTAGCATCTCAATAAATGGATTTTTGTTTTTAGGGTAGGTCGTGGCTCTTGCTTATTCTGACAAACGCTGACCTAGCTTTTTCAATTCTCTGTTTTATCTCAACTGAGTGGTCTCATCGGCTGTTTATGGTGGTTCTTAAATAGTAGTAACGGAGCACTTGGAGTATTTGTTGCTGATCTACCAGTAATTGACTAGGTGGAATTTGCTTCTTACTGATGACCATGTAATTTGTTTTCTTGATGTTAAAATCAAGCCGTACTCCTGACTGATTCTCCACAACTGTGTTACTAGTGTCTGTAAACCTTTTAGACTGTGCAAAGAGGATGGTGTCGTCTGCATATCTGATGTTATTCAGGCTCTCACTATTAAATAATAGGGGAGAGAGTATGCAGCTCGGTCGTACTCCTCTCTTTAATGAAACTTCCTCTGTTAGTTGGTCTTTCACCCGAATGGTTGCTGATTGGTTGTAGTATATGTTCTTGTTTACTCGAAGGTCTGTGTTAGATCAGACCAGATCAGTTGCCATTAGTATATCCATAAGCTTATCGTGCTTGATTCTGTCGAAAGCTTTCTGGTAGTCAATAACGCACAGATAAATATCGCAGTTGACGTCTCTGCACATTTAAAATAATACCTAAACCGCGAAAAAGGCTTCTCTTGTACCTAACGCATCTCTGAATCCAAACTCGTGAGACCACCACAAACCAAACTTCGTGAGATCTGTGACTCGGATTTCTGATCAATTCTTCTGTGTATTATTTTTAAGAAAGTCTTAAGAATGTGGCTCATTAGACTGATAATAAAATGCTTCTTCGCATTTGTTTACATTAAGTTTCTTAGGTATAGCAATAAATGTAGATTTTAACCAGCTCTCTGGGATTTTTCCCCAGTCATAGATTTTATTGAACGTTGTTGTAAGCCATTTTACTTGTCTATCTATATAAAAGTTGTCTGTCCCTGGTGCTTTACCTTCTTTGGTTGCTTTAATTGTGGCTTTGACTTTGCCTTGAGTGATTGGTGGTCCTGTGTCGTATTCCATAATTATCTGGTTGTTGTCTCTGTCGTCATCGAATGTCTTCTCAATGTATTTCATCCACATATTCTTTGTTTGTTTAATATCTATTACAGGGTAGCCATTATCATTAGTGGTATGTCCTGATCCCTTGGGTTTGTACATTCCTGCTGTATCTTTTACCTTCTTGTGGAGATTAAACGAGTCGCGTCTACTTTTCAATGATTCTATTTCTCTGCATTGATCTTCAAACCATTTGTTTTTGGTTTCTCTAATAGTTTTTTTTATTTCTTTGTCAATTTGTTTAATCTTCCACATGTCTCTGTTTTAGCTATTTTTCTATTCTCCATCATATTTAAGATTTTATCAGTAATCCACTCTTTCTTTTTAACCGTTGTTGGGTGAAGATTGTTTATCCAGGATTGTCTGGTTAATTTGTTGTAGTTTCGCCATTTCGTTATCTGGTTCATTAGTTTTGTCTGTATTTTTTAGTTCTTTTTCTATATAGGTTTGTATCTGGTGCCTGGTATCTTCATTTTTAAATGGTTCTAAATCGTATTTTCTTACTTTTGGACTCTGTTTCTTCTTCAGATTTAGTTTTATGTTAACTACCAGTGGATTATGGTCCGACCCGATATCAGCACCAGGATATGTTTTGACTGATATTATCAAGTTTCTGAATCTTTTATTCACCATAATGTAATCAATTTGGTTTCTGATGATGTGATTTGAAGTGTCCTGAGGTGATCTCCACGTATATAATCTCCTAGCTGGTAGTTTAAAGAAAGTGTTGGTGATTACCAGTTGTTGTTCCACAGTGAAGGTGATCAGGCGATCTCCGCGTTCGTTTCGTTCCCCCAGTCCAAAGGGTCCCACGGTTTCTCCACATCTACCCTTTTTCACTTTGGCATTTAAGTCTCCTATAAGCATTTTTATTTCGTTTTTGTGAAGTTTTTTCAAAACACTCATTAGTTCCGAATAGAAAGTTTCGATCTCTTCGTCTGATTTGTCTGCAGTAGGTGAATATACCTGGATTATGTTGGTCTTAACAGAAAAGGTGTTAAACTGAACAGGAATCTCTCTGAGATTGGGATGAAGTTTGTGACTTGTGATCGCTAGATCGTAATGCGATCTGACAATGTACGTTATATGGGTCAGCCAGTCCTTACATTTTAAAACGATTGGAAATCATTAAAAATATTTCTCTAAAACTCTGTTTGGTGCAATGTGTTCAACGCCTGTGGAACCACTTTGAATTAAAGCACTGGAACCACCATTATTTTAACGGAGGAAATGGTTGTCAGAAAAATTTGTTAAGCCTTTTTTTAAAAACCGTACTCAGTTAGATAAAATAGACTTTAACATGTTGGAACCACTAGAAATTAATATTCCTCTATACAATAAAAATTTTTTGACAAGTAAAAATATATTAAACGCCTGCATATCAAATCTGTCAGATTTTCTGGAAATATATACCGATAACAAAATAATGGTACGGGATGTGCATTCTATATACCATCAACAAACGTTCAAGAAAAATTCAAACTAAATAATAACACTTCCATTTTTTCTGCAGAAGCGATCGACATTAATAAAGCCTGCGATTATATCGAAAAAAAAAAGCAAGTTGAAAAAATACACTTTTTGAGTGAATCCTTATCTGTTTTTAAGTGCATCGCTAACTTAATTAATGTGATGACTACTGATATAAATCTTTTTATTAGAAAATTAAAATCAAGAATTAATAAATTAAAAAAAAGTCAATACGAATTAAAATTCACTTGGGGAAAAGCTCATATATGACTTCGTGGCAATGAAGTTGCAGACCCTTTAACCAAAGAAAGCGTTACAATTGGACAGCATATTAACAACAATTTAGGTGTCAAGAATATTTATTTAATGATACCTAAGAGTAACTTTAAGGCAAAATGGAATTACATTGGAAAAATTATTGCTCTAATAACCTCACACGATACACACTATTACATCCAATTATTCCGACAGTTTTGTGGCACCATGATTATTATTTTACAAGAAATGATATTGTGACCATTTGTAGGCTGAAATTCCGACATGCAACCTTGCCTCAACACTTTTATAAAATCGGTGTAGTCAACAGTGAACTTTGTAAAACTTGCAATGTGGTTTTCGACTTAGATCACATTTTTTATTCACATTTTTTATACTTGTAGTAAATTTGAAATACAAAGACATCAATTTATTAATAGTTTATTGTTGCAAAAATTATACATTCAATCTAATTTATTTAATATCATTAAATATATACATGGTATATAAAATTATTCTTAAGTTTATTAAAATGTGTAACTTAAAATTTTAATATAGGTGTTAAGCTCGTTACCTCGTTGAATCGGCAAATATTTTACCTTTCATCCTATATTTTCCGTGGTCTACACTTTCTGTCTGTAAGTCATCTTGAATGACGTCTAGGTGCGAAAAGTAATCCTAGTTCCTCTTCCATCGTAGTTGTTAATTACTATTTAACTGGGAATAAGAGACAATTAAAGGTAAAAATACGTTTATTGACCTTTCAATTTTCACTTCGGAAATCGTTCTCAAAATACAAACAGTAAATTAAACAAATTTTGTTTTTTTCTTACTTAGTGAAAAATTCTTCTAATAATTTAATTTTATCTGACTCATTTATATTGACAATTCAGACATACCTTATGCATTTTAAAGTAGACGACTTTAAAATGATATTGCCAATATTGTTGAGTTGCGCTCCTGGGACGACTTTACTTATAAGATAGTTCATTCGATTACATGAAATCAACTTTAACTTGAGAATATCCATCAGAAAAAATCACAACATGTAATTCGTCGTTAAAAAGACAAACACATGACATGATGACAGTAAAATTCTCCTGTTAGTGATTCCATAGTAAATTATGAGGGAAAAACTAGGAAAAAAACCTCATAATACTATCCTGACATGGTAAGTATTTGGTCGTGCATTTAGTTTACCCTCAATAAACACTAAATTCTGATTATATATGTTTCTTTATTTAAAAAACATAAATGATGTATACTCTATATGTTACTGACTTACTAATACTGGTATTTTCTTATTAATAACTTCCTCTTTCAATATTGGTAACCAGATCCTACTACATTCTGCCGAGGACTTTACGACACAATTGGTCTTATTTAGTATAATTAAAGCCGCTTCTTTGATTTTTCTTTTTTTACCATCCGTTTCTTTTAGGACCGCATTTGAATTATTCCATTGAACCCTATGTTCATTATCCCATGCGTGTTTACATATTTGAGATCTATCAAATTCTCTATTTTTAATATAAGGTTGATGTTCGCTTGTTCTAACATTTAATGGCCTTGATGTTTCACCTAAATAAAACTGATCACATTCACAAGGTATTGTACAAATCCAATTCTTTGTCATTTCTTGTGCATTGTTAGGTTTGGTTTTGGACAAAATAGATCTCAACGTGTTTGTTGTTTTGAATGTTGTTGAAATGTTGAATTTATTTCCTATCCTTATATTTTTGTCCAAAACCAAACCTAACAGTGAACCAGAGAGGACAAAGAATTGCATTTATAAAATACCTTGTGAATGCGATCAGTTATATTTACGTGAAACATCAAGGCCATTAAATTTTAGAATAAGTGAACATCAATCTAATATTAAAAATAGAGAATTTGATAGATCTCAAATATGTAAACACGCATTGGATAATGAACATGGGGTTTAATGGAATAGTTCAAATGTAGTCCTAAAAGAAACGGATGGTAAAAAAGGAAAATCAAAGAAGCGGCTCTAATTATGCTAAATGAGACCAATTGTGTCGCAAATTCCTCGGCAAAATGTAGTAGGATCTGGTTACCAATATTGAAAGAAAATACCAGTATTAGTAAGTCAGTAGCATATAGAGGATACATCATTTATGTTTTTTAAATAAAGAAACATATGAAATCAGAATTTGGTGTTTATTGAGGGTAAACTAAATGCACAACCAAATACTTACCCTGTCGGGATAGTATTATGAGGTTTTTTTCCTGGTTTTTCCCTCATAATTTACTATGGAGTCACTAACAGGAGAATTTTACTGTCATCATGTCATGTGTTTGTCTTTTTAAAGACAAATTACATGCTATGATTTTTTCTGACGGATATTCTCAAGTAAAAGTTGATTTCATGTAATCGAATGAACTATCTTGTAAGTAAAGTCGTCCCAGGAGCGCAACTCAACAATATTGGCAATACCATTTTAAAGTCGTCTACTTTAAAATGCATAATGTATGTCTGAATTGTCAATATAAATAAGTCGGATAAAATTAAATTATTAGAAGAATTTTTCACTGAGTAACAAAAAAACAAAATTTGTTTAATTTACTGTTTGTATTATGAGAATGATTTCCGAAGTGGAAATTGAAACGTCAATAAACGTATTTTTATCTTTAATTGTGGCTTATTCCCAGTTAAATAGTAATTAATTTAAAATACCACAAGAAAATACCTTCAGAACAATATCGTAGTTCTTCTTTTAATTTACAGAATAGTAGTGTATTTATTTTAGTTAGAATAGGTTAATTTAAGTGAACAATATTTCACATTTGCTGCTGGCTGGATGGACACTAGCCCGATTGTCATAATCTATTATCTTTGTATTCATTAAATATGAATTCAACCTGTAACCACACTCACCATAATACTTCTAGTTGTTTGGACTTTTAAAGCCGGATTTATAAACGGACATAAACATAATTTTAGTCTTTAACCATAATCTTATTATATAAACATAATGTTAAAAGTTAATAAATAAATGTACCCATTTAAAAGCATCCATAATACATAAGACATAAATTTAGTCCTTAAAACGTGACCTTGAAAGTTGGTAACTTTCAACATTTATGAATTAAGTATTAAACATTATGGAATAGTTGGAATATGCGCATGCGTTGGTAGAATCATCTGCAGTTTCCTCCTATACATAACCCTACTATTTTAATTTAATGTTTTTGGAGCGAATTCAACCACATATTTATTTATTTCACTTTTCTATGAATCTAAAGACCAGAAAAAAATTCTTCATGCTCTATAAAAATTTGGTTAGGTTTGTATTTTCTGAAGTAGTTCTTAAATATTATGGTTATGTATTATGTCTAGTTATAAACCAATCTTAAATCTTATGAATTATGATTGTGGTTGAAGTTATGTTTATGACTTATGATTATGTACTATGTCCGTTTATAAACCTGCCTTAACACAAACATTCTTTTTCTGAACGATATATTTCTACATTGGCACCTTCATAAGACTCAATTCGTATTAAATTAGAAATAACTGCAGCTATGCATCTTGGAAATATTCTTCAACTTAGACCAATTGATGATTTGTTTGATATACTTTCAATCCTTGAAGCTGTTATCCTCGACATACCGATATAGTCAGCTACTAATACTTGCATGTTTTAGAAGCTAAAAATATTAATGTTAACAACTATTGGACTGGTGTAACAGCTTCTCCCTTAAAAATATGTGCCGAATAATATTTTCTCTTCTTCTTCTTTAAGTGCCGTCTCCTTTAAGAAGGTTGGCTATCATCACGGCTATCTTCACCTTTGACACTGCTGCTCTAAACAGCTCAACAGAGTTACAATTGTACCACTGCCTCAAATTGTTTAGCCAGGATACACGTCGTCGGCCTATGCTTCTTCTGCCCAGTATCTTTCCCTGTATAATGATCTGCAGCAACTCATATCTCTCACCTCTCATGACATGACCCAGATACTGCAATTTTCTTATTTTAATTGTATTTAATATCTCCTTTTCCTTGTTCATTCTTTTTAAAACGTCGTTGTTCGTAACCTTATCGATCCAACTTATTTTTAAAATTCTTCTATAAGCCCACATCTCAAACGCTTCTATTCTGTTACTTATATCTTTTTTAAGCGTCCAAGCCTCCATTCCATATAATAACACAGAAAATACATAACATCTAAGCATTCGTACTTTAAGTTGCAGACTCAGATCATTGCTACAAAGTACTTTTCTCATAGTATTGAATGTTGATCGGGCTTTTCCTATACGTGATTTGATTTCCTGTGTGTAATCGTTGTTTTCGGTTATGATTGTTCCCAAGTATGTATATCTGTTCACCTTTTGAACGAGTTCGTCCCTAATCCATAACGTGTCCTGTTGTTGTGTCTTTGCGATGGTCATGAATTTCGTCTTTTTGATATTTAAAGTAAGTCCAGCCTCTTCGCTACTGTCTACAATCTTATTTATCAGAACCTGCAATTCTTCAACTGACTCTGCGATTACTAAAGTATCATCGGCGTATCTGATGTTATTTATAAGTTCTCCGTTGACTTTAATTCCACTTGATGTTTCCTTTAGTGCCTTCTGAACTACCTCTTCTGAATAGAGGTTAAAAAGCAGCGGAGACAATATGCATCCCTGCCTTACCCCTCGTTGTATTTCTATTTCTTCTGATAGTTCGTTGCCAACCTTTACAGATGCAACTTGATTAAAGTAAAGGTTTGATATTATTCTAATATCTTTCATATCCAGATTTTTATCTTGAAGTAGCTGTAGGAGGCGATTATGTCTGACTTTGTCAAATGCCTTATTGTAATCAAGGAAACAGACATAAAGAGGTTGGTTAACATCCATACATCTTTGGGCCAATACATTCAGGGCAAACAAGGCCTCTCTTGTACCCATTGCGTTTCTGAAGCCAAACTGCGTGTTACTAATATCTTGCTCCAGTTTTCTGAAAATTCTTTGATGTATAATTTTCAAGAATATCTTTAGAGTGTGGCTCATTAAGCTGATGGTTCGATGGTCACAGCATTCTCTAGCGTTAGCTTTTTTCGGTAGAGTCACGAACGTCGACTTAAGCCATTCTTTTGGAATGACGCCTGTATCATATATGGTGTTGTACAAGTCTTTTAGTATATCTATTTGATCTTCTGCGATTAATTTTATAATTTCCGCTGGTATCTCATCAGGACCTGTAGCTTTATTATCTTTTGCCAATTTTACTGCATGCATGACTTCTTCTTTTGTTATACTGGGCCCCGTTTCTCTACTGTTGTATAGTTCTATGTTTTCTGGTTGTCTCTCATCTTTAAATAATTCCTGTATGTATTGTTTCCATCTTTCTATTTTCTTGTTGTTATCAAGGATAATTTTACCTTTTTCATCTAATAGAACACTACTGTGGTTTGTTTTTCTGATGCCGGCCAGTTCTTTTACCTTCCTATGTAGATTAAAGTCATCATGCCTTTCCAATAGTACTTCTATTTCCTCACACTTGTTTGAGTACCATTTTTCTTTGGCTTCTCTTATTTTCTTTCTAATTACACCATATATGTCTTTATATTTTTCGATGTCTACGTTCTTGTACAATCTTCTCTTTTCCATCAATTGCAGTATCTCATCATTAATCCATGACTTTGTTGTGTTATTATTTTTCTTTCCTTTTAGAATCTCCTTCGTTGGATTCAGCATTATGTTTTTAAATGTTTCCCATTTTCTGTTCGAATCTTCGTCTGGATCGATTATATTTATCTTTATTTCCTCGTTAATTTTTTTGGATAGCTGATCTCTTACAAATGAATTTTTCAAAAATGAACGTTGTATTTGATTCTTATTGCAACGTGCAGTTAGTTTTTTAAATCGGAGATCGAATGATACAACAACGGGATTGTGGTCTGTGGCTGCATCAGCCCCAGGGTATGTTTTTGCTGATTTAATGGAGTTCCGAAACCTTTTTCTTATTAAAACATAGTCTATCTGGTTTCTAATAACTTTCCTATCATTATCCGCAGGCGATCTCCAGGTGTAGAGTCGACGATTAGGTAACTTAAAATAAGTGTTTGTAACTACCAGACTGTTCTCTTGACAGAACTCCACCAATCTTTCCCCCCTCTCATTTCTTAAACCAAGTCCATATTTCCCTACAATATCTTCTACTTCTCCTTTTCCTACTTTTGAGTTAAAATCGCCCATAACAATCGTGATATCTCTATGCTTTGTATTATCCAGGGCTTGTTGTATATCTTTATAGAATTGTTCTATTTCATCGTCTGTCTTGTCGGAAGTTGGAGCATATACTTGGATTATATTTAACTTTCGTTGGATCATTGTTAAAGAAACCATAACTACTCTATCTGAGATAGGACTGAAAGAAGTGACTGATTGACATAAGTTCTTATCAACAATGATTGCTACTCCATTTCGATGGTTTGGATCATTATTTCCCGAATAGTATATTTTGGAATTTAAAATCTGTTGTTCACCCGAGTCTGGCCATCTGGTTTCACTTAGTCCCAATATTTTGACAGACATGCGTTGCATTTCTTGTATGACGTTGTGTATCTTTCCGTCTTCATAAATTGTTTTAATATTCCAGGTAGCGATCTTTGCACCTTTATTCTTTTTGTAGGGTTTTCGTAGATTAACGACCGGGGAGCCCTACAGTCTTTTGGTTGTCTACCCCTGCCGGATCTTGACGACCGAAAATCATGATCAGTAACTTGTTGTAACCATCTTGTACTAGCCATAATGATTAACTAGGGATATCCATTAAGGATCTTTAATGTAGTGGTTTCCCCTTGCCTTCTACATCCTTACGCCGTTGACCTATTTTTTCGGTTCGTCCGCCTTTAGGGTCAGTTTCCCAACCCCAGGACAAAAGGGTGCCCTACCACTTACCAACTCATCCGCCCGAAGCCGTTGGTCAGTAAGTGGGGATTGCTTATACCGGCAAACGTTCGGTAGAATTTTCGCCATATCTGGCTACCCTCACTTAGTTTAGCCTGCAGACCAATGCAGTTGCCCGGGGTGTGGCACGTGGAGCCATAAGTGAGAGTTAGTTGTCTTATGAGGACCAGTTATCAAGAACCATCTCCCGTCTATGACGCTCGATGTGGTCGTTCCGATAAAAGGTGCTACCTCTATAACACAACTCTACACCCCTATATTTTCTATATTTTCTATATTTTCTCTATATACATTTAAACATTAATGTTGGTTATTTTGACTTTTTATTGATTTTTTATCCACCAATGTTAATCTAATGATACATTTTAATATATCTAAAAGGAAAGACAGTTAAGATTTGATTTCACGTATAGTGTGTCTATATATCCGCTTATACGTATTTCATTCTAAAATGAATCTTCGGAGCGGCTATTTACAAACGCTCTGAACGTGAAAACAATATTTCCTATCGTAATAGAATCAACACTAAAATGGCTTCGATATGGACTCAATAGCGACATCTAATAATAAATCCGGAAACTAATTGTCGAAACCAAATTCAGATTTCTGCTTTGTTATATCTCATTGGTAGTACTTACCTCTTTGTTAGGAAGAACTGTATCTTTTGTCAATTAATAGCTTTCAAAGAAACATAACTCGCCCTATTAGTCTAAAAAAATAATATTTTTTACCTGTAAACTTTTGAGCGGCGTACATTTAAAAATTCATTTTCAGAAGAATCCAAGCTTAAACATTTTTAATTTGAAAAATATAAGATTTTAAACTAGATGCAAGTCAAAGACGATTGTTAGAATTTTGAGGTTAAAGTGAAGTTTACAAAGATTATTGACAGATTTCTACCATTTAAGTTGTTGGGTTGTAGTATTATGAAACTGAAAATTACGCTCAAAGTGGACTTTTAATATTTAATGTTCACTTTAAATTGATTATAAAGTCGGACATTATTACACAGACGATTCAATATCGGTATTAATTGGATGACATTTATGTGTGATAACTTTTAAATTTTAACGTCCGAGAACCGTTATTAATCGAATTCTCGTATCGATTATTTTTCTGTTTGTTTTATATCTTTTATTGACCGATATTCTTTTAATTTTTTAATTTTGATTTATTAATAATATTTTGTTAGTTATTTTCCATGCAGTAACTAATTTAAACTTGCTTAGAATCAATATATGAAGACTAGAAACAAATTGATCAAGAGTAGTAAATCGATGTGATCCGTAACACCTTCAGGTGACGCTAGTTTCGTCACGCTCGCCTCAGCATTTTAATATAGAGAAAAAGTAATACAAGTCCAGTATAGAAGCTTTGCACTAAGAAAAAACAAATAATCAGTGTGGCGACAAATCATTTGTTCGAATTATCTCCCTTCTTCTTCTCATGGCGCCGTCTCCTTTCAAAGGTTGGCGATACAAATGGCCATTGTGGTTTTGGAAACTGCTGCGCGAAAAATTTCTGCGGATGAGCGGGCGGACCATCTCCTCAGGTCTTTAAGCCATGAGTTCTGGCGTCTTCCTACTAATCTTTTGCCATGTACTTCTCTTCATGACCCAAGTATTGCATTTTCTTTGATTATTCTTAGTAATTTTTACCCATGAAATTCTCAACATTCGTCTGTATATATATACATCTCAAAGGCATCTATTCTTTTTTCTATTGCAGAGTCCATTGTCCAACTTTCACAGCCATACAGTAAGACAGAAAAAACGTAGCATCTAATCATTCGGATTCGAATTCTCTCTCACTCGACTTAAATTCATCTCTAGCTGTTCTTTATATTATAAAACATACAGTATTAAATTCGTAAACTAACAAATTTCCACGCTACCAAAAACCTTGTTAGAAATATGCATTAATATTATGTACGAAATACACAACAAAGCCCAAATTAATATTCCAGAAATAATTCCGAGGCAAACACGAGAGGATCCCTCATAATCGTTTTATAGCTTCTTCAGCAGAGATGCCAGAAAGGCACATACCTCCTTTTATAATAAGATTGGTTCTTTGAGTAGACAATGAAAAAGCATTCCACAATTCAAATTAACTTCGTTTTGAGGGAATCTTGTTTAAGATGACAGAATGTGGATGTGGATGCGTGTGTGGAAAATTAGGAAAATGTAGTTGCTTTATTACGGAGAAATGATTAAGTACATTACATCGCAAACAATCAAACTAGTGGAAATCTTGGAGCAAAACAGACAGTTTATTTGTAAAAAGTATTCAAAGAAAAAAAAGTATTATTGTTTCAAACAAGGTCCATTCTAAGTAGAGCACTGTCATTTTAAAACATATCAATTTAAAATCCTTAGTGAATCTTTAACTTTGGATAGCTATTTTTATCCTGCGACGAGCGCATGCGCAGCCGCCATGTTAAAACAATAGTTTTGTACTGTTTTGATCAAAAATGGTTGCGAATGCAGTATTATCTTCACAATTATATTAATTATTAGAAAAATCATTGATGTTGCTTTATGTATTTGTAATTGCGTCGAAGCCTGTAGTACTACGCAATTAAAAAGGAGCTCAAATTTCATGGACGCCACAAAAAGAAAAAAGAAGTGATTTGATTAAGAGGTTTCGTATCAAAAGGATTGAGCTATGGTGGAATTTTTTCCGTGTTATCGAGCTCTAGACGACTTGGTATGTTGGAGTATTCAGATGTTGAGAGCAGTAATTCTTTTTGCATGGTCTTGTAGAGATGCTCATTAAGACCCAGTTGTTTTATGTTCTCCAAGGGGCTCTTCGAAATAACTTCAGTAATAGAAAGTATAATAGGTATTGTCTGAGTAGTTTCCATTCTCCATTGCCCTCCTTATTTGAATATTCAGATATCTGTACTTGTCGATTTTTTCATTGTATTTAACACGCAGGTTGTTATTGTTAGGTATCGCCAAATCTATTCGTATTGGCCGTCTATTAAGTTTATTAACTAGTATGAGATCTGGTCTATTATGTGCTTCTGGTAAGTCTGTGAGCACAATGTGGTCCCAGTGAAGTTTATAGTTGTCGTTTTCAAGCGTTCTGTCAGGAACATATTGACAATAAGGGATATGTTCGTTTTAGAGAAGTCCCGGACAGCTAGCTAGTTTTTGGTGACGAATCTTTTCTACTGAATCATTGTGTTCTTTGCAATCAGATCTGCCAAAGATATTGGATGGAATCTTGGGCTTGACATCCATATCGGCATTTGCCGTTTTGGACCTAAAAACATAATATTTATATATGGATATACAAGGATATATATTTTAGGTAATTTTTAGTTGGAATAACCTGAGCCTAAATAGCAAGTAGGAAACCCTCTGTCTTGAGAAACATCTTTCCTGATGTCAACCAATAGTTTAACGCCGTATTGTCGACATATTCTTGGCTGATATCATTGAGATGTCACCCATTCAGAGGTTTACTCATCCACGTGCGTATTTTTTCTTACTTAGTCAGGTGGTTTACGCATTTCTTGTTCACTCAGTTGTGCGGTGTTATCTACTGTACAAATTGCTCGATGTAAAATAGATGTTTCAGCCTGCGTTTGAAAATACATTCTTAAGGCTATTTTATCGGTACACCAAAACCTAGATACAGTATTTTCTCTGTTATTTACAGACAAAATATCTCGAAATTTGGACACGTTCTTCAAAATTATGTTGCCTTTAAACTAATGGTTTTACTTTTTAAATTTTTTTGAAAGTTCTTTTGAAATATCGGATTATACAGTTTAACGTTCTATGATAACCAAACTTTTTACGCCCATCACTTGAAACCTTTTTTTTTTCTGTAATCGTTGGTTTTGTTTTCACCTTTTTATGTCCAGTAATAATCGAGAAAAGCGTGTTCAAACTTTGAAGAAAATTGCTAAAAAATACTGAAATCTAATAGTAAAACGTGTGACTCATCATTGGCATTTAGTTTCACCGTTATCGGCTGCGTGACGTCAAATCTCATGAACGTACGGTCAGATAGTTTGATTTGAAATCAATTTCAAGCTGTAACTGCGAAATTGTTTATTTGTTTGTGACAACAAATTGTATTTTTTTTTAAAAATAATATTTTTATGTTATTTTAAATTTATTATAAATAAACACCATGATGTTTTTTGCAGTCACGTTTAAGAAATTTATATTCAATACTATATTTAGCTAAGACATATAAATTAAAAATGTGATAATTATTTTTAAAACATCTACGATTATCAAACAAAAAAGGTGTTCCCGACAAAAGTAATTTGAATGGAGAATAATGCATTTGTTGTCATTAAACCACTCTCCGGCCGGCGCCACTGCGAAAACAGCTGTACCCGTCGTCGGCTGGCGTAAGCAGCGAGGAAAAGTAAGTGATACGCCCATTTCAAATCGCAGTGTGTTTTGACTGCTAAAACAGCCTTAAGTCAGCAGGCTATTTATCTCGCTGCTTACTTATATCTATAAGTGCTCTTTTTCCTAACTACCGCGGTAATGTTGTTCTTTCTACTGCACTGCGTTGATGATGGTGTTGTGTCTTTGTGAAATGTGTCTTGCTTTCTGCTGAAGACTTTCTATATCTATTGTTGACCACTTTATAATAACAAATTAGTAGCTAAGCGCAAGACAGGCGTACGCATTTAATGCCTTAAACAAATTTGTTTAACTGTTTGTATTTTGAGAACGATTTCCAAAGTGGAAATTGAAACGTCAATAAACGTATTTTTATCTTTAATTTTGGCTTATTCCCAGTTAAATAGTAATTAATTTACAATCTCACAAGAAAATAGCTTCAGAACAATATTAAGAATAATTACCTCTCACAAACTATTTACAAACCTACCCTATTGCATAATTCTTAGTAGTCCATACAATAGAAAGTTTAAGGTAGAACTGTTTAGAAAAATGTCTATTTACAACTAAACCGTTAGAAAACCCAAGATAATTGTCTTCTTATTTTCTGGAATGTCTTTAAACGTATAAAATTTACCTTCCGAAAAAAAAAAACACTTTCTACAACTAATGCTAAACAGTATCATATACAGAATGTTTAATATATATATATATATATATATATATATATATATATATATATATATATATATATATATATATATACTTTCCCAAGAAATTAACGTACCACTTCAATAAATCAATTTTATTTGTAATCAGGCAAATAATAAAAAATAAAAAAATGTTGAAGTACAGGACAAAAAAAAAAAAAATAAATAAAACGGAAAATTCTAAAAAAATATTGATAAGAAAAGTAAACTAAAGTGTTTACAACTACAGTGTTTCCACCTCTACTACGTAGGTATAACAGCCTCACATCGTTGGCCCATACTTAAATTAATTGCCGTATTTCATTTTGGTCTAGTTTTCTCCAAATCTGGATCAGCCTCTCTCCCACTTCCTGTATGTTGTTTGGTTGGATCGGTGTCGCTCTTAATCACCTACCAAGGATATCCTAGAGATTTTTAGTCGGGTTTAAATCCGGACTATGTGTTGGTCATTCCATAGTGTTAATTTTTACCTCTTCTAGATAATTTCTGACGATCTGTGCAGTGTGAGGTCTGGCATTATCTTGCATTAGTAAGAAATTTTCACCGATATATGGAGCGCATGGTAGTAGATGTTGCTCCAGGAGTACATGTTGCTCCAGGATCTCCAATATGTACCTTTGAGCTGCAACCGTTCCATTTTGTATGTACGTGTGGTCAAAGAAATACCACTCCACACCATAACGGATCCTCCATCAAAAAATGTGGTGTGTGAGAAGTTACACTGAGCATATCGTTCGTTGGGTCGTCGGAACATACGAACACGTCTGTCGTTATTGTACAAACAAAATCGGGATTCGTTAGTAAATAGCACTCGTTCCCAGTCAGCCTCTAACGAATTAATGTGTTCTCAGGTTTGACATGCAAATATCTTTTGCTGAACTATGGTCGCTACCATATATAAATATAACTTTAGTTATATTAGATTATTAGATATTTAGATATATTATTTAGAATATCTATCTGAGATATTCTAATATGCAAACTAGATGTTAAACAATTCTTGTCTAAGCCCGGCGTATTCAGAGCAAGACAAAACATTTTCTCCCTTTAAAACTTATTATGGAAAGAAAAATAATATCGGCGAGAAGCCGCTGTCGGTGAAAAACTAGAAAAACCGTGGAAGAAAATCCAGCATGCACAATAAACGACAAGCAACATTTTTCAAGTGGAAACAAGAGCCGAATGTTGTTCATTTGACTTTGAAAAATCGTCCTAGAACAGGGAACAAGACGTATTACGAACTGGAAAGGACGTCGGCGGGTGAGGGTGAGGATAATAAGAAATTTAAGGGTGTGTTTTCGGCTAGAAAGCAATCCGATCTGGTGATGGGTCTATTTTAGCCATATGTACTTCTTGTCTGTTTGATATATGTGGTTTTATTCGTCACTTTCATCTATTCAATTACTTAGGAGGTAAACTTAACCTTGCTGTATTATTTAAAATTAGTTTATATGTTAAATGACAGGGCTGTGTTAGCCAAAACACGATTTAAAACAAAAAAAAAAGAGTATATGATTATAAAAATATGTTTATTTAATAGTATTAATTATGTCGTTCATTGTAAAAGTTTTTTATTTAATAAATTAAATTAAACTGGTTCTTAAACTTATTTTATGTGGCAAGTAGTTTAACAATTTTTTATTAAAATACACCCCGCTTTTTGAAATTTTTTGAAAAATATTTCCGGGATTTAAGTTGAAACATCAAAAAAAAAAGTATAAAATGTAATATGAATGTAATGTCATTACAATCCATTGTGGCTTAATCCCATATAAACAACATATTTAACTTAAATTGAACTGTTAAATAAGAAAAGGTTAATGCGAGTTACTATTGAAATAAAGTTAGTAGGTATCGGGATAGTTCTCAACAAATAAAAAAAATATAATAAAATATATGTATATGATGGAAGGTAACCGTATATACGTATATCTGACTATTGGTCGTCTTCAGTACGGCGCAGCCAAGTTAGAAAAAGCCATGTTAACTTGCGAAAGGGTAACTACACGAGTAATACGACTAATTTGTGGCAATAATGTCAGAAGACTCTGAGGTTCCCAGAGCACTAACTACCACATCCGACTTCTTCTTGTTCATCGAAGCATTCTACGACGACATCTCAATAGCCCTAAATGACGTAGCCACACAATATGTGATAAAATGTGGTGATTTCAATGCGAAAATAGAAATCAAAGCATGTCCAGAAGAAACATCACTTAGACAATTTGGACTAAATGGAAGGAATAAAAGAGGACAGACCTTAATTTTTTTTCTCCTTTAGAATAATCTAGCCCAAATAAATAGCTTTTTCTATAAGAAACCACGTAGAAGATGGACCTGGACAAGCCCGGATAATAAAACAAAAAACGAAATTGACTTCATAATTACAAACAAAAAAGAGATCATCTAATACGTAACAGTCCTAAATGCATTCAACACTGGTAGCGACCATAGAATGGTAAGAGCAGAAGTTAAAATAAGCACAAAACAAGAGAGTCGCAAATTAGTAAATACGAAACCAATACCAATATGGACCCAACCTAGAGATATTAAAGAATATCAAAACGACATCGAAACCAAACTGAGAAACAACACAGATATAACTCTCAACGAAAACATAGATGCACTAAACCAACATATTACGCAATCAATCGGAGAAAGCATAAGAAAACACTGTCCCAGAAATAAAAATGAAGAAAAACTTAGTACAGACACCAGGAATTTAATGAAACAACGAAATCTTATTACAGAAAGAAATTATCCAAATGGAGAGCAAAAGAGAAAGATACACAGAGAAGTCAAGAAAGCAATAAGAAAAGACAATACACTTAATATCGAACACACCATAGAAAATAATAAAGGCCTAAAAATTCTGCGAAGAAATCTAAATAATGGAAAAAGGCATATCATTAAATTAAAAAACAAAAAGAGCGAAATAACAACAACTAGAGAGGAGCTTTTAACAATAGTAGAAGACTTCTATGGAGAACTTTATAAAAGCAGACGGATGAACCAAACACAGCTAAAAGATGAAATAAGCAAAACTAAATTAAATCAAGGCTCTGAACTCATGCCAGAAATAACTCTCAGTGAAATTAGAGAAGCGATGAATAAAATGAAATCCAATAAATCACCAGGAGATGATGGAATTGTGATCGAGGCTGTTAAGAATAGCAGTGAACCTCTAATGAGGAAAATAAAAGATCTCTTTAATCTATGTTTGACAAAGAAATTCATACCATCTGAACGAAATAGAGCCAAGACAATTCTTCTGCAAAAAAAAACAAGAAAACACTAATCTGGAAAATTACCGACCAATCAGTCTGTTAAACCATCTTTATAAACTTTTCACGAGAGTAATTATCACCAGATTAGACAAGAAATTAGAATTATATAAAAGTAGAGAACAAGCTGGATTTAGAGCAAACTTTGGAACTAACGATCACATCCAAACAATAAAACAACTCATCGAAAAATCTATACAATGTAACAAGCCCTTTTAACATTCCTAGATTTTCACAAACCATTCGACTCAGTAGAACTCGACAGTGTTATGGAAGCACTAAACGAGAGCCGCATTGATAGCCGATATTCGAGGCTAATATGTAATATATATGAAAATGCGACAAGCTCGATACAACTATACGCTAACAGCAACCAAATAAAAATCCAAAGAGGTATCCGACAAGGTGATACGTTACCACCTAAACTTTTCATATCGGCTCTATAAAAAGCGATCAAAACCCTTGAATGGGGTGACAAAGGAATAAATGTGGACGGAGAGATGCTTCACCACCTAAGCTACGCAGACGATATAATCCTGATTGCAGACGATTTGGGACAAACAAAGAAAATTTTTCAAGAACTTAGTACAGCTTGTCATAAAATAGGTTTAAAAATGAATATAACAAAAACAAAATATATGACGAACTTAGTACTAAGTAAACACCTTGACATACAAAATGAAGAAATAGAACTGGAAGACAAATATATATATATATATATATATATATATATATATATATATATATATATATATCTTTGTCACCAAATTAAGATAAGTAAAGACAATCAAACAACCGAAGTATTCAGAAGAATAATACAAGGATGGCAGCATACGGAGCTCTTAGCAACGTTTTTAAGAGTTTAATTAAAAATCCTTTGTAATAGGTATATAGGTACATAGGTATATGTTTCAGTTGCACTCATACAGTCCTCGAAGACATACCGTCTCAGGAATGAAACTAATAAATTAAATCAAATTCTATCGTCAAGAGTTTATATAATTTCTTAAAACTGCCTATTTTTATTTTTTTTTTATTCCCTAATAAATAGTTAATTCTAAACTTGGTTTTTATTGATTTAGGAACTGGGGCCAAAATGATCCCTTCGGGCTTTCTAGGTATGCTAAGCCCGACTTTCTAGTGTTAAAGGTTATAAAACAAGTTAGGTGTACTTATCGGATTTTTACTGCATAAGCTATTCCTCGAAAAACATTATGATAAACAGCAGAAATCGTTTAAAATACCTTAACGGTTTTTAGCTGTATTGCATTGCATCATTTTGTTAAATATATTTTGCATTTTAGATCGCTATCATTTTACAATGTAATAAACATTTTAAATTTTAAACCTTTTAAATAAACATAAAGGATTTTTGTAGAAGAAATTTTTTTGTTTATAAAAAAATAATAAACGTAAGATCCATTTAACGCAACTTAAAGTATTTTGCTTGTACAAGATTGTATTAAAGGTAGTTAGTCTATTTTGGTCACATTTAGTATTAACGTTTAGATAAGTGCTTTCTGAGATTATCTGATTGATGTGAAAATATTCCATGTTACACAAACAAGAAAGAATGTACGTCAATTTCTAGGTAAAATAAATTATTATCATGAGTTTTTTCAAGATATTGCAATCATTTTAGACACACTACACAACTTATTAAGAAAATATGTGAAATTTATATGGTCGAACGAATGTCAAGAATTTTTCGATAAAATAAAGTCATTACTTTGTTCGGAACCAATTTTAAGATTTTATCGATTGGTGTATATATATATATATATATATATATATATATATATATACAGATGACAGGATCAAAGCCGTTGGACCTATATTAAAACAAAATGATGAAAAAAAAAAGAAGTCTTAAAAATACTTTTTTTTAGGTAAGTCTAAATTTTGTTCGATATCATTTTTTAATTTAAACTGGCTTGGAGAAAACATATGATGACTAAAATAGTAGGGCAAGAGAGATAGGACCGCGGAGAAGATGTTTTGATGATTCCACTCGTACGTAATGGCGGCGGCGCTACAGTCACTCTAGGTGGGGGTATGACTAGTGTGACCAACTCCAATTCAATCGAATTCAGGACAAGGTTAAAAAAATACCTAAAATCCAGGACTTTTAAATGAAAATCGGGTCATAGTTTATTTTTTTAAACAAGGACTGTAATACCATCATTTTATTGATTATTTAACATTTTTATGTTGACAATGATATTTTTGATGGGATTAAACCATAATTGGTTATAATAATTATATTTTGTTAGTTTTTTGATGTTTCGACTTCCAATCCGGAAATCATTCTCAAAAAAAGGAAAAATTAGTAGATCAACTGACGTTCGATTTCCATGTTAATGTAACCTTAGCATAAGATGTGGCATAATCCTATAAAAAATATAATTGTTAAACATACTACAAGAAAACAGCTTCAAAACATTTAAAAATCAAACCATTCATATTTTAAGTTGACCACAACGAACAAAACATATTAATTCTTTGCACTGCTTATTTTTTAAAATCATATTTGTCTTACGATGAAATTTGCTTTAAAAATGACGGCGACTCTTTTAAAAACTTGTAAAAATCGACACATCCATATTTCAAATTAAATTTTTGTAATAAATGTTGGCACCAATGAAAGTGGTATTAAAAATTGCACAGAAGTAGCTCTGATGTAAACAAGCTAGTCAAGAGATATGTCATGCCAGACAGACTTGCATTGCCTAGATGTAAAGCTGCTTTTGCCTGATCAAGAATAAACAACAACCAAACTTTCTAACATGGGTCCTTGAAAAAATCCTGTAATCCAGTAATTTTCCTCCAGAAAATACTTCTTTCATCCATCATAAGCTTGTAAGATTGATTGCACGCATGTAAACATTTCCAAAAAGCGAGTTTTCTTATAACCAAGAATTTTCTGGTATTCAACGTTTGCCGTTTCACAAAACTCTTTCAAATGTGTGACACGAACAGTAAAACGATAAAAATTTGAATAAATTTTCATCATAATTAATTCCACGTCAAATGGTAACATATTGCAGCCACATTGCAAAGTGTTGTGAATAATGTGAGCCGCATAACCGACTCCCATCACATTTGAATTCACCTGTGATTTTAGTTTGTAGTAAACACTGTTTCACCCACCTTGGTTTTTACCACCAAAATTAGTATTAGTATTATCGCCGCAGAATGATACTAAGTTTCTTGAGATGTTGTACTTTTCAAGAATTGTTCCTCAAGGGTTGCACAATAATACCAGATCTTTCCCCATTTTTAGTCGTAAAATTCAATATTTTCGTCTTCATACCTTTTAATGGAACGAAATATCTCACCACAACCGGGAACATCTTTACGTTTCCATGGTTAGATGCATCGGTAAGTATACTGACGTATATTGCGTTGTTCATTGGATCAACCAATTGATTTGTGATGTATGGACCAAAGACATTTCAACAATTGCCTTACATTTAGTACGAGCTGACTGAAATTTGGTCAATCTAATGCAATTCCGAAATATTTTCGATGATTAATCACCTGAGCGAAAGTTTTCATTTTCCTTATTCATATGATTCGCACAAACACCTTCCCGAGTTGCTGTCTCTAAATCAATATTGCTCGATGTTGCTGTTGCCTTGAAAAATTCAGTCAGTTTTTTGTTGCTTGTCGCGGAGCTAATACCTCTTTGGTGTTTTTCACTTTTGATGTGACTCACTACATCCGCTTTACCACTGTGGGCGATCGAAAATTCGATCCCATAGTTATCACATTTTACATCACTGTTACTTTTTTTTTCAAAAATGGGAATTCTTCTGGCAATGTTTTATTAAAAGTGCAATAGCGTTTTCTCTTTTTTACTTTCTTGTTCTCGTTCAATATAAATAATAGAATGTAATGAAAAATGTAAAGTCAACTAAACAATGCTTCGGATCTTCGTAGATGATCACTAATCTATTTGAGGCTTCAAACTGACTAGTGACATAAAATAAATTTTTATATAAAATCATATTGCAACGCAGCAGATTTGATCTTGATTTAAAGCACATAACGGTTTGGTAATATATTATATTCTTTAAGAATATAGCGTGAATTAAATCAAGAAGTTTGTTTACCTACTTAGAATGATTGACAAAACCGAAAAAAAAACACTTATCAGCAATCATGAAATCGTTAAATTCGGCACACCTCGGTCGGCATGATTGATGTGTATACAACACATGAATTGTTATCGTTTTTGAATAATCTTTTCGGAAGAGGATAATTAAAATACAGAAACGAAAAAAAGTGCACAGTTTCAGTTTTCCTATAACATAATACCACTATAAAATGCATGCGTTTTGGATGTGGTATTAGTATTACACTCTAGTAATTTTCGACTTTTTTTGGTCCTGACACTTCAATTTGATGTGAATTCTTAGAAGAATAACGTATTTAAAATTTCAAAATAGAATGTCCCGGATTTTTTGGGCTAGTTGGTCACACTAACTCAACTAAATACATAAATTTTTAAGAATATCTGTTTTTTATGTTGATGTTTTAATGTAATGGAATAAGATATAGTCATAAAATAATAAATGAAAACTTATCCTGTACCAAAATATATGTCTCTATCTGATATATTATACATTTATTGTATAAAAAATTGTATCTATATGTGTATACTACATTTTTGGACAGAGAATACATTTTGGCATAAAAAAGTTTTTTTTTTATTATTTTTTGACTATATTTATTTTCCATATAAAATTCGGAACGTTTTGAATTTGCCGCCTTAAACTCGGGAATATACTTTTTGAATATCCCGCTTAAAATTCAATACATACTTTTTGAATTTCCCGCCTTAAATTTAGAATCTACATTTTGAATTTGTCGCCAAATATTTTAGTTAACGCTTCCAGATATATTGGGCATTAGAAACTCTCTCATCACTCTGTCTACACCACTTACCTTACTAGGGGGATATATATTTTAATTAAAAAATTATTTTTTTCTCATTTGGTAGTAAACCCCTTATCATATTCTATTCTTGAGTTAATAAATCTTTTATAAAAATTGAGGAAACAATAGTGATCAGTCTTTCATTTATGATAATAAATATTGAACAAGATAAACGTAAAAATAAACGGAATAAAATCGACAAATGCAAATGTAAATATTCAGTTTCTTGTCAGCGTAATATTTTTGTCGGATATTAAGAAGACCTCTTGAATAAAGTAGAAAACGTCGAATAAATATTGACGCTGTTATATTTACATTTTTGTTTAAACGTTATTGGAGCTGAGCCCAAAACCAAACAGAGTCGAGTCCTTATCAGGCATCACAGCATCGACTGGAACAACATGCCGAAACCCCTTTAAAGAAAATCAACACAAATCTGGCGTATAATCGAGAAGTGAAAGAGAAATCTCCATAAAAAAGCGATACCAATATCGACTGACGATAAATGCAAGTTTTATATATTTTGTATCGGAGTTCTTCATATTTTTCGTCTCTGGGCGACCTTTTTGCTGGTCCGGGATTCAATCTGGGAAACTACCAGTTGCGACTAACTGCCTTTAACATTCGGCTGAATTTTAGCCATAAAGGAGATCGATTCAGGCCGCTTTAAAATTTCAAATATGATTTCAAATTATTTATATAGAAATACAATGTTCTTTATTACTAAAAAAATATATATATATATATATATATATATATATATATATATATATATATATATATATTAGATTTTCCTACTGAATATGATTCGTAGGGGCACAAAAAATCAAGAAATATATCAAGACTCGAAATATCAAAAAATGTTAATATACAGTGCTAGTCAAAAGTCCGTTCCCCCTCGTATCTTTTGAACAGTTATACTTATAGTTAAATTTAGAGGGAGGTAATAAATAGACGTTGGCTTCTTAACTAGTCATAATAAATGACGTAATAGTGACAAATGAAGTTACAGCGCTACTGTAACAGAAAATTTTGGCAAGCGATACCTCGTTTAAAAGGTGTTAAAAGTACCTATAACCATACTAATTTTATTTAAGTTTAAGCTCATTTTGATGAATAAACTAAATAAATACTATAATTATAGTTTCGCATTTAATTAATAAATATTAAAACCTCCGCCTCTGGTTACTTGTCAAAAAGTTGACGTCTTTCAATTCTCTAATTATTTTTACATCAAAGTTAGCTTTTTGACCATTACCCAGAGGCGAACGTTAGAATATTTATTAATTAAATGCAAAACTACAATTATTTTTACATTTCTATTCAATCATACTAATTTTGTTTGGATTTAAGATGATTTTGACGAATAAATTAAATAAATACTAAAATTCTCGTTTGTCGTTTAATTAATAAAAATTCTATGGCTCGCTTTTGGGTATTTGTCAAAAAAGTTGACGCTTGTCAATTCTCTAGTTGTTTTTGGTTTGCAAAAGCGTTTATAGCTCAATATTTAGTTTCTGTTTCTGCTTAGTTTAGTCAATTTAAGTTTAGTCAAGTTGTTTTTAGTTAGTTATTCTTAGTTAATATTTAGTTTAATTATTGTTTAAGGAGAAGTTTAAATTTTTATAAAGGCAGGCAGAATGGTACGTACTGTAGCCGACAAAGTAGCAGCTCTGTTAATAATTGGGGAATATGGGAATAATTTTCATGCAGCGGAACGTCATTTTAATGAGAGGTTATATTCCTAGAGTCCTACATCGAGAGCTTATTTGAGAAAGCTTCTTAAGAAGTTTAAACAAAGAAGTAGTTGTCAAGATGTCAAAGTTGTCAAGATGTCAAAAAATAATGATGAAAAAAAATTGACATAATTTCAGAAATGATAGTGAATCCTACTTCTTCTACAGTATAAGTTGCATCTATCTATGGAATCAGTCAAAACACAGTACACCGAGTGTTGGTTGAAAACAAATTTGATGTATATAAATTAAAAATTGTGCACCAACTTTTAGAAGACTGGAATTCTGTAAAAATATGTAAAATAAAATTAACCAACAGCCCGATTACAAAAAAATAATTTGTTTTAGCGACGAAAGTACTTTTTTCAATAGATATATTAACACACACAATGTAAGGTATTGGAGTGACACAAATCCTCACTTCTTTCTTGAAACACATACTCAATTAAAAAAAAAATAAATGTTTGGTAGGTATTTTGAGAAACCACATAATTGGGCCTGTTTTTCTCAATACTAACTTAACTGATGAAGTATATCTGGAGATGTTACAAAATGCAATTGAACCATTAATAGTTAAAATTTTGGAGGATAATCCAGATCAATTCGGCAACTTGGAAATACCGTTTCAACAAGATGGTGCTCCTGCACACAATTATAATGCAGTAAGACCTTATCTAGATGAGGAATATTGTGGTGGATTGATTGGACGACGATGTACGAGAACGGTGGTCAGCTCGGTCACCGGACCTCACACCATAAGATTTTTTTCTGTCGGTTTACTTGAAATCTAAAGTTTACGCTACAACATTCGGCAATATTGACATTTTGAAACAACGAGTTGTTAAAGAATGTAAGGGCAATTTCCCCCGACACATTTAAACGAGTACAGCAAGAGTTTAGAAATAGGATACATTACTGTATCCTATTTATTTAATTTATTTATTAAAATGAGCATAAACTAAAGAAAACTAATTAATAAATTAACTGAGTAACTATTTTCAATATCTTACAAACGAGAGAACACTTGCCATAAGGTCCCATTTAAAATTATCCGTCACGGTGGCGCTGTTACGTCATCTGTCACTATTACGTCGCTTGTTATGACTAGTTGAGAAGCCTATGTCTGTTTATTTATTACCTTCCTTTAAATTTCACTATTATAGCAATAACCGTTCAAAAGATACGAGGGGGGGACAGAATTTTGACTAGCACTCGATGTCACAAAATATCAAAACACATTTAAACATGTCAAGAAATATTAACAAATTTTAATGTCAAGAATGATCAAGAATTATCAAAAAAACTACACGAATTGCCAAAATAATAAAAAAAAATAGCCATAAATTTAAATAAACCTTTAGAAATTGTCAACAAATATAAAGCCAAAAAATAGTTAAAAAAGTCAAAAAATATTAATAGATAGATAGATAGATAGATAGGTTTATTGACAATTTTTACATAGTAAACACTACATGTCATGTCACAATAAAAATAAGTCACGTTTGTATACTAAGAACTAAGAAATAATACAAGAACACATAATAAAACATATACAGTGAAAATTAGATATATAAAATTATAAAAAAAAGGAACAATTCAGTAAGGCGTAATATAGTTTTCATAAAAAACGACCACACTAGTAGCTCAAACAAACAAATTCCTGTACACTATAGAAACAGTGTTCCAGCAGGAAGTGTTTCGTTAGTTTATAAAATTGTTTAGAATGCATTGCCTTAATATCAATATTTTTGTTTAGGTTTAAAAAACAATTATACAGATTATAATCTATTGTATTAAGTTGTGTAACACACAATCTCGAAAATGGTATAATGATATGACTTTTATTTCTTGTATTGTAATGATGATGATCAGCATGTGTTTTTACATCTTGTATATATTGAAGGTAAAGGAAAAATGCCATACTTTTTAAACAAATTACAGCTGGCCCGATATTCTGCTGAGTCAATAATTCGGATTGCTGCTTTTTGAAAAGTGAAAACCTTATATGCATAGGACGAGTTTTCCCAAGGAAGTATGCAATATGTCAGGATACTATGAACCATTCCAAAATAAACTGACCTAAGAATATCTCGACTCACAGAAGTAGCCAATCTGCGCATAGCAAAAATCTGTGAGGCGGGCGTCTTACACAATCGTTCAATATGGTGCGATCAGTACACAATTTAAAGAAATATAAAATTGTCAAATACACAATTTAAAGAAATATAAGATTGTCAAATACAAGATACAAGAAATGTCAACAAACATTCAGAAATGTCGAGAAATATTAACCAGTTTTAAGAAATTGTCGTTAAAAATATCAAGAATTATCATGAAATACTTAAGAAATTGTCAAAAACATTTAGAAAAGTAAAGAAATGTTTATAAATCTAAAGCAATTATCAATAAATATAAAGGTATCTTAAAAAACGTCATCAAATATTAAAGCATATCATAGTTAAAAAAAATAGGAAATATTGCTATAAAACGTAAAACCCTCTTAAAACTTAACTCTCAAGAAATATCAAGAAATATTAAGAAATGCCAAGTTATATTAAAAATAATTGCCAAAAAAAAAAAATGTGAAAAACCGATTGGAAAAATAAAGAAATATTTTTAGAAATTGTCAACAATATAAAGAGAATGGATTTAACGTAAAGAAATTTCAAATAATATTAGAAGGAGTTAAAAAAGTGAGAAAATATGGCTACAAAATCTAAGAAAGTGTTAAAACGTATCAAGAACTATTAAGAAATATCAAAAAATGTTAATACATGGCAAGAAATGTCAAAACATTTAAAAATACAGAAACGTCAAAAAACGTTAAAGAATATCATAGTTAAAAAAGTGGGAATGTATTACTACCAAATGTAAAAGTGTCTAAAAACGTGTTAAGAATTATCAAAAAATTACAAATGTCAATTTATGACAGAAAATGTCAAAAATCCTTAAACATATTCAGAAATATTAAACAATTATAAATTTTATTTAAATATATCAACGAGTACCAAAAAATTCCAAAACATATTAAAAACAATTGCCAAAAAATGTCAAAAAACTTAGAAAGAAAGAAAGAAAAATATAGAAATATTTTTAGAAATTGTCAACAAATAAAAAGACAATGAATTTAACGTCAAGAAATGTTATTAAAAATAGTCAAAAAAGTCATAAACTATTGATACAAAACGTAAGAGAGTGTTTCAACGTATCAAGAATTGCTAAGAAATATCACCAAATGTTAATACATGTCAAGAAAGGTCAAAAACACTTAATATACACACGAACTGTCAAAAACGTTTAGAAAAGTAGAGAAATGTTCATAAATCTCAAATAATCGTAAAATAAATCATAAAAAACCATTAATAAATAAAAAGAAATTTCACAGAAACGTCACGACAAAGAATAACATAGTTAAAAAAAGTTAGGAATGTAAAAGCGTGCGAAAAAGTGTAAATAATTATCAAAAGAATTATTAAGAAAAAAACGTCGAGAAATATTAACAAATTTTAAATTTTGTTTAAAATTATCAAGTACCAAAAAAATATATTAAAAATAATTGCCAAAAGAATGTCAAAAACTTTTAGGAAAATAGACACAACCAATTTAACGTCCAGAATATTAAAAATTAAGATAAATAAGAAATGTTATTATATGTCAAGAAATGTTAAAAATTTTTTGGAAAAGTCCAGAAATAATAAAAATTCATAAAAAAATTGACAAGAAATAAGAAAACGTCAATAAATGTCAAAAAGTATTAAACAATTTGTCATGGAGTGTAAAAAAATGTAAAATCTTGTAAATCTCTAAAATAAATGTTAAGAAGTATTAACAATTTATAAAAAATGTCAAAAAATGCCAAGAAATATCAAAAAGTATCAAAAAAATTGTCATGAAATGTCAAAAAAATATTTAGAAATGTGAAATCTTAGCAAATCTTGAGAAATTATCAAGAACTATAAAGAAATCTTAAAAATATCAAGAATGTCAAGAATTTTGAAGCAATATCACAATATTAAAAAAAAAAAAATGCAATGGAATAGCTATTAAAAATTAATTCTAAGATATTCAGTCAATTTTTGATTTATTGTTTTCACGTGATTACGTTTAGTAAAATGTGAAGCCATTTTTTTTTGCAGCAATACTTTGGATACCATCTCGCCATTTATTGGTAGTCCCACAGTTACTTCAGTTCTCTATCCAATGGCAATCTAACAATTATTAATCTACAATACAACAGTAAACAATACTGCTAATATATATATATATATATATATATATATATATATATATATATATATATATATATAAATATATATATATATATATATATATATATAAATATATATATATATATCCTTCTAGCGGTTAATATGGGCTCCGTACTAAAACGGTATTATACTAACTCCAGGAGAATATACGCCGTGTATATTATTATCTGAGTAGCGCTTTATGTAGACTCCGACCAATACGTCGGATCAAGTGGACTCCGTAATAGGATCAAACATTTTTGGGATCCGTATATAACTTTTCCCGTACACTTCTTAACTCCTGCGATGTTGCCAATAATTGTATTAGTAGTAGATTTTTAAATTTTATAGGTGGTACATTTTGGAACCTATTAATATGAACATCGAGTAGCGTAATCGTTTAACAGTTTAAGAAACTCTTCTGTAAGATCTTTATAATTTTTCAATTACTGCAGTTTATGGCGTGTAATATTTATTTCATGAAGTAGTTAAAATTAGACTATAATAATTTATAAATTAATCTTTAATATTATAATTTTTTTGGTGCGTAATTTCAATATGTTGATTTTTAATTAACAAAATATTTGATGCATTAAAGTCGCGTAGCTATTTTCACCAAACATTCAATTTTAAAGCTATTAGTATAAAAGTCTAAAAAAAAGTATAAAAATCTAAGGAATTAATTATGGATACACACGTCAGTGTGCTTTTCTCAAGTCTCAAGTTTCTCGAATCCATCAATCATTCATTGTATTTCTTATACTTTCATTTTAATCCTCTCCAATCAAGATTTTAAAGCAGGTTTGCTCCATTAGTCCATTTTTATTACTTTTTGTCACTATGTCTCCTTTTTCATTATCATCATCATTACGTGATGCTACAACACTGGGTGGGTCTTCGCTAATTACAAATTTTCTCCAAGTTGATCGATTTTCCACGAATCTGTAATCAAATGAAATGTTAATAATCGTAAAATAGTTTCGAAACACAATTCAGATTTCTGCTTTTATCTGTGCTTTCTAAAAATTGCAAAGCAAAACAGACGTTGATAAAGGTGTTAAAAGAGACGTGGGGAATCTAAAATTTGCATTCCACGACACATCTTTTCAACTAAGCAGAAATCCTTAGCGAATTGGTTTCTTGTACTCGTACAGAGTAAATCCGAAAAAAGTGAAAAAGACAGCAAATATTTGATTTCACGCAAACAGCGCCTTTGTATCTGTTGATACGTATTTCGACCTAATAGGTCTCATCAGAACAGTTATTCAAAGGTGTTCTCAACGTGAAAGATCAATATTTCCTGTCTTTTAAGAAGCAACAATAACATGGCTTCGAATACGGACGCACTAGCGACATCTAATTTAACAATCGTAAAATAGTTTCGAAACACAATTCAGATTTCTGCTTTTATCTGTGCTTTCTAAAAATTGCAAAGCAAAACAGACGTTGATAAAGGTGTTAAAAGAGACGTGGGGAATCTAAAATTTGCATTCCACGACACATCTTTTCAACTAAGCAGAAATCCTTAGCGAATTGGTTTCTTGTACTCGTACAGAGTAAATCCGAAAAAAGTGAAAAAGACAGCAAATATTTGATTTCACGCAAACAGCGCCTTTGTATCTGTTGATACGTATTTCGACCTAATAGGTCTCATCAGAACAGTTATTCAAAGGTGTTCTCAACGTGAAAGATCAATATTTCCTGTCTTTTAAGAAGCAACAATAACATGGCTTCGAATACGGACGCACTAGCGACATCTAATTTAACAATCGTAAAATAATCGGAAATGTTAATATTTTGAGATATAATTGGATGTTTTCTCTCCATTGCTTACTGAGACGCCTAAGCGGCATTCTTTCTTCTGTGCTAACTTCCTTCCATACCAGTTTTACAAGTTTGATATATTGGCGTCTATGCATGTGTCCGATCTACCTTAAGCGATTTATTTTTCTGGACAATATCGTTATAAAAGCTTTCTTTATTCAGTATGGGTTCTTATTCTATACGGATTTGTAGCGATATGATAATGAGGTTAAAACATTTTTCTAATTATTTTTATTTCAAATATTCGTACCTCTTCCTTATTTTTTTTAGTCAATGTCAATGATTCGCATCCATGTATTAAAATAGGTCTAAAATTTGAATTATGCTAAAAGTATTTAGTTATTGACATTATTATTAACAGTGATTATTTATCTAAGATATTTAAAGTGTTCCATATTTTTGAAATTGTAGTTGTTAACTTTAATATTTTATCTAGATTTATTAAATTGGTCTTTTCTGTTGATTCGCTTGTATTTGGTTTTCATTTCGTTGATTTTTCGTGCTCTCTTTACTTTATTGAAGATGTTTGCGGACGGGAGAGTTTCTTATGAGATCTATGTCATTAGCATATGCTAGGAGTGCTTTGTACCTTGGGCCTTTAATGAATTACATCTTAAATAGGCGATATTTCCATTTTAGTAAGCTGTTCATTAATTTTTTGACTATTTGAATCGACAATCTATATTTTATTCGACTGTTATATCACAGAGTTTCTTGGCGCATATTTTCATTCTTGGTTTTTTGTTTCCCGTATCATTATTACAAAGATTTTTCTGAAGATCGACATAGGGAACCCGGTGGTATGTACATGATGTTTACATAACCAACATCGAAAATTTGTCTTACTGTAAAGTCATAATGATTTTACTAGGAAATGTAGTGTTGTTTAATAATAATAAAGTTCAAGCAACAATTCCTATATGCAATACCTTGTTATGATATTTCTGCTCCCCGATACCAAGTAGCAGTCCCGAAAACATTAAAACTGCTACACTCATGTTTCCTATTATCCAAAAATTAGCCAGTCCAGGACTATACTGCCCTCATAAGTGAATAGAATATGTACGGAGGTTTTTGGCAATTTAATAGGATTTTGTGTGTTAGAATATTATTTCTCCGAGAAAGTAAAGAATATTTATTTGCTATCCGAATATAATAAATAAATTAAATATTAGAATGCTATAAAATAATGCTACTAGCAGCAAAAACGGTATAATAGTCACTAATGAGAAAATCAAATAAATGTTTTTTAACATACAAAAGAAAGGATGTAGAATAAAGCATAATGTAACAATAAAGCTATATAATTTTGAAAGATTGCAGCGTTTTAGATATCGTAGATAACGTTGTCACATAAGAAATAAAAGGGAAAATTCAGGTAGCTTACTGATGTATATAGAACCCTTATAACACTTTTAAATCCAGAAGCCTAATATAAATCTCTAAAATCAGGATATATAAAACAGTGAACCAGTGCTAATGTGTGGATATGTAACGAGAACGTATTAATTAGATCAGGATTGCTAGAAAAGCCATCAGAGGTATTTCCCGACTTACAAAGGTCCGAGTACTAACCAATACCGAACGAAACTAATGCCAAGGTCAAACACCTATATAAAAATAGCAACGAGGTACAAGAACCTAAATCTCAATTCCAAAGTTGCGCTGGCTTTATCCAAAGGCTCTCTCATTAACTGCATTCCCAAGTTAAATTGGTAGGATGCCCCGAGAGAAAAAATGCCCTTAGGATGTCCACGGATGAAGGGCACAGATTTAGGAATAATGAGACTACTTACCGACTCATCATATTTATCAACACCTGCTATCCTACCTGCAATCAATACATATCTGTTGAGGACTATCAAATCAATTACATGTAATCAAACGAACTAGGCTTAAAAAAAGTATCCTAGGAAAGGCACTTCGGCAATATTGACATATATTTTTAAAACGTCATTTATGTGGCTGAGTTTGCAATAGGAATGAGGAGACAAAAAGGAAGAAATGGTAATAAAATCTTGTTGCGTTCCGACTATACGATGACGATGATCTCTATATAACATATAGGAAGAAATGGAGAATAATGTCTATGTTCAATTTAGAACTCGTTGGTTTTCTCCCTTTCGAATTGGGTATGTATATGTATTACCATAGAAAAAATAAAAAAAAACTATAATTATGAAACTCTATCTAAAATAGTAAAATCGATAAACAAATTATATAAACAAAAAGATTATATAAATCCCTAATATTTAAACAGACTGCTTTACAAAAGGTGAACGAATAAGCATAAATAAATTGTCAACAAAATAAATCAGAAGAATATGACACAGTATATTGCTTAAAAAGAATTCTTATGTGACTATGCTAAAATATGATACGATCGGAAAAACGGCAATAACTTTTACAGCAGATTGCCACATAAATATTATTGTAACGCAAATATGATGATATTGCCTCGTACTGTTATATAGCAATTTGTTGTCACATTGCTGAAAGTTACTTGATGGAAATTCATTGTATCTAACAATAAAACAAGTATGCGTTTACACGTTATAGATTGTAACTGAATAAGTTGAGGAGGGGAAAACTGTTTGTCCTAAGTTGGTATTCAGAATTATGTCTGTATTTTGTAATTTGCCAATTTCCATAGGTTTAAATTTTCATGGATATCACTAGACTCGAGAGCAGTGTATGATTCCTTAGTTATGTTTTTAAAGGATAGTAAAATAACCATCTAAATCTCTAACTCAAACAACTACCTATTTGTACCATGTTGAGTCTGGCTGAATGACTAAAAGTCTATGCCAAAAAAATTTCATAGAATCTAAAGACAGCTTAAGGCCTTTATTATAAATATACTTTTTAGTAATGAAAATAAGTAAATAGAACCTAGAATATCCATGTAAAAGAATGTAATCTTTGATCTCTGGGATAAACTCATCTCCTGAACAATGGCGCCGATATATATGTAGTTAAAATTTTGTACACCTATTTTAACCTGTTTATTTCCTTATTATCCATATATGAGTTGTGACCGATGTTACAAACTCATTTACTTTTTACAAAGAGTCTGTATATTAGCTACAATGGCTACAGTTATAACTATACAAATCTGACTCGAAATATCGTCTAAAAGTAACTATGTAAAATTTAGATTTTTAGTCAAAAGTAAATACTTTGTCATTTTTTATGGAGTTCAACGTAGAAGCCTTCACGAAATATCTCAAGTTGTTTATTCGGATGCCATTTATCTTAATACCTATATTTTGATCCGAAAGTGCTGTGTTTATAATGTCTTTGGAGTATAGATTGAATAAGGTCGGTGAGAGTATACAACCCTGTCTTACGCCTTTCTTGATCTCGATTTCCTCCGTTGTCTCTTGCTCTATTCGGATATTTGCTTTCTGGTTATAGTAAATCTTAGAGATAATTCTAATGTCCCTTTTATCCAAGTTTTTTTCTACTAGCAGTTTCATTAAGTGATCGTGACGAACTTTATCAAACGCTTTGTTGTAATCAATGAAGCACATATATATATCTTGGTTTATATCTAGATATCTTTGGCATATGACGTTGAGTGCAAATAGTGCTTCTCTTGTTCCAAGCCCGTTCCGAAATCCGAATTGAGTATTACTAATATCTGCATCTAGTTTTCTGTTAATTCTTGAGTGGATTACTTTGATGAATACTTTTAATGTATGCCCCATTAAGCTTATAGTGCGGTAGTCAGTGCACTGTTTTGCATTTGCCTTTTTTGGTAAGGTTACGAAAGTTGAAAGTAGCCATTCCTTTGGTATTTCTCCTCTTTTGTAGATGCAGTTAAAAAGGTCGAGTAGAATATTCACTGATTCGCCTTCCACAAGCTTAAGAAGTTCTGATGTGAGCCCGTCTGGACCCGGTGATTTACCATTTTTCATTATTTTTATAATCTTAATATCTTCTTTAGTTATTTCTGGTCCTTCGTCGCCTTGCAAGTTATCTATATTAGGTTCTTGTCTTTCATCGTCGAACAGTTCTTCTACATAGTTCTTCCAGGTCCTAAGCTTTTCTTGTAGATCGGCTATTATTTCACCATTTGCGTTGCATAGGAGATTGGGATGTTTTCGTTTTTGTGTACCTGTCAGTTCCTTTATCTTTTTATGTAAGTTAAAAGTGTCATGTTTGAGATGTAGTTCTTCGATTTCCTCGCATTTTCTTGTATAAAAATTTTCCTTTGCAGTTCTTATTTCTTTTCTGATTTGTTTGTTTACTTCATTATATTTTTGGCTGCATTTTTCTCTTTAACTGTCTTCGCTCTTCCATGAGACCTAAAATTTTTTCTGTTATCCATTCTCGTCCTTTTTTTCTGTTTCTCTTTGGTAAGCATTTTCTGAGCAGGTTTTATTATGGCGTCTTTTAAATCTTGCCACTTGTCTTCTACATGCGTGTTCTCTGTCTTTGTAGAAAGCATTCGTTAGTTATCATTGATATGTTGTTTTAAATCTTCTTTAATTGTTGGATCTTGTAAGCGGCTGGTATCTATGTTATCTATTTTTGTTTTATTTGAAGGTCTTTTGAGTCTAATGTGTACCCGCGCTATCAGGGGGTTATGATCTGAAGAAACATCTGCGCCTGGATAAGCCTTAACTGATCTTATACAATTTCTGTATCGCTCATTTATTAAAATATAATCTATTTGATTCCTAATTGTTTTTTCCCTAGTGTGTTGAGGGGACGTCCATGTGTACAGTCTTCGTTTGGGTAGCTTAAAGAATGTATTTGAAATTATCATATCATTCTCTTGACAGAACTCTAAAAGTTTGTCTCCTCTGTCGTTTCTTGCCCCTAAACCATATTCTCCCACATTTTTTTCCGCTTTTTTCCTTTGCCAATTTTGGAGTTGAAGTCTCCAAGGATAAGTGTAACATCTTTTGGCTTTGTAGACTTTAGAACTTGATTTATTTGTTCATAAAACTGCTCAATCTCTTCATCTGATTTATCTGCAGTAGGGGCATATACCTGTATAATATTAAGTTTTGCAGTTTTTGTATGCAGTTGTAGGAGCAGGATCCTGTCTGACACTGTATCGCTGATGCCTAGGATATCGATGTTTAATCTTTGCATCTCTTGTATAACGTTGTGAATTTTCCCAGGCTCGTACATGCTTCTGACGTTCCATGTACCAATATTTATTGTATTTTTAACACAGGGATTTCGCAGAATTACGACCTGAGAGGCCCTGTTGTCATGAAGTATACCTCTCCTGCCGGATCTTGGTATCCGGTATCCATGATGAGTACTAGAAATCATTTCACTTCGCACAGCCATGATAATTTTACTAGAGATATCCCTTAGGATCTTTAATGCAGTGGTTTCTCATTGCCTTCTGCATCCTTATGCCGTTGACCATTTCTTAGTTCCTTCGCCTTTGAGATCGATTTCTCAGTCTCAGGACAAAAGAGTGCCCTTCCATTTACCAGTTCATCCGCCCGAAGCCGTTGGCCAGTAATTGATGGACTGCTTATACCGGCAATCATTCGGTGACTTGATTCTATATTAACCCTAAAATCGAGGGTTGCCACTTCCGCCATCCGCACCGTACCGAAGCTCCGCTTCTCCGCCGTGGCCGCCGTTGTGGACTTCATCCGTAACCCTGGACAAGGGACCCTAAACAGGTACTAGTTTCCCGGGACAGGAAGCCCCCGGAATCTGCGGAGGGCAGGGATTGATTCATTTTCCCTGATAGGACTATCTTTAAGAATTTAAAGAGTTCCTACCCGTTACCCGTATTTTGACACTACCTCCACTTATATTGATTACATATTACCCCTAAATACTAGATAAAATATTCAGAAATATGTAATGATCGTGAAGTGATATAATTCTTGTTAGATAAATTAAGCATTCTTCCCTTTTTAGTGCACTACTACCCATTTTTACACAAAAATATCTATTTTAGCACTATATTTCGAGATAACCGTCTATCCAGAATTATATGTAATACACAGATATAACTAGAAATAAAATAATAAAAAAGCTGTATACAAGATATCATAAAACAAGAGATGAAATAAAAGAAGTTTTTATTAAGAGGGTTCTTAAATAAAACGTATAAAGACATACTCACGTTAACAAAATACATTAGGAAATTTCCGCATATGAAACAAAATCCAATTTGGTAATGAAATCCTTTTGTATCTATAAAGCTATTTTTAGAGAAGCACGTACCTACCAAAAACAGGTAGTTATTAGTATACATATCTGTTACACACTGTAATGCGTATGAATGATAACAAAAATAAGAAGTCCATATAAACATACTTTATTGAAAGAGGTAAAAGTACACTGCTAAGAAAGTACATTGTATTTCTTATACTTTCATTTTAATCCTCTCCAATCAAGATTTTAAAGCAGCTTCACTCCATTAGTCCATGTTTGTTGCTTTTTGTCACTGTTTCTCCTTTGTCTTTATCATTATCATAACGTAGCGCTACAACACTGGGTGGGTCTTCGCTAACTACAAATTTTCTCCAAGTTGATCGATTTTCCACGAATCTGTAATCAACTGAAATGTTATTTTTTTTAGATATGGCATTTTTCTGTGCTAACTTCCTTCCATACCAGTTTTATAAGTTTGACATCTTGGCGTCTATGCATGTGTCCGATCTACCTTAAGGGATTTATTTTCCGGAACAATATCGTTATAAGAGCTTTCTTTATTTAGTATGTGTTCTTATTCTATGCAGATTTGTAGCGATATGATAATGAGGTTAAAAAATGTTTATTATTTTTCTTTCAAATATTCGTAATTCTTCCTTACTTGTTTTACTCATTGTCCATGATTCGCATCCATGTATTAAAATAGGTCTAAAGTTTGAATTATTCTCTGTATTTTTTAGTGGCATTATTATTAACCGTGATAATTTATCTTATAAGATATTTAAAGTGTTCCATATTTTGGAAATTGTGATTGTTAACTTTAATATTTTATCTAGATTTATTGAATTGGTCTCTTTTGTTGATTCGCTTGTATCTGGTTTTCATTTCGTTGATTTTAAGTGAAAAATTTTTCGTGCTCTCTTCACTTTATTGAAGATGTTTGCGGACGAGAGAGTTTCTTATGAGATCTATATCATTAGCATATGCTAGGAGTGCTTTGTACCTTGGGCCGGTAATGGATTACGTCTTAAATAGGCGATATTTCTATTTTAGTAGGCTGTTTATTAATTTTTTGACTATTTGAAACGGTCCTGCAAGTGACAACAGTAGGTTCATTTAATTTCGCTTCGTAATAAACTTAAAATTATTCGGGAATTACAAGTTAGAAAATTCAACCGAGTTCAAAAATAAGTATCAAAAGTTAAGTGCATACAGGTGATAGTAGTTAATAAAGAAAATACCATCAGACAAGTAAGATAGAACTATTTTAATAATTTTAACAAGTCTTAAGTAAATGAATAATTGAGTGAAAGATTAAAAAAGTGGTTTTGGCGAATGTTCGAAGGGTCGACCTGCTTAGGCATTCCTACGCGTTTTTTGTTTTTGTTTTTTTTTTGGCAGATAAGAAAGTAATTAGTGCTGACAAGAAATTAATGATCAAAATAAAAGCCACATAATTTTATTACAAAAATCCAGATCTGGCCTTAAAATAGATTTGATTAAAGTTGGGATTAGAATTAAATTAAATTAAAATAATAAATTAAAAGTAAATGTAATACAATAACTAAATCGAATGAACAGCAAAAGAAATAAGCCAGAACACGATAACTCATTCGACGAGGAGGAAGCCTTCAAAAGAAGCAAAGCCACGTTAAGAACATCTCCAAAGGATAACATAAAAAATCGCGAAATGGAAGAACTAAAGAAACTACTAGAAGAAATAAATAAGGAGATTAAAACGGAAATAAAAGAGCTGAAAACAGAAATGAAGGAAGAAAATAAGGAGATGAGAAGATATATAAATGAAGTTAAAGAAGAGATAAAACAAAATAACGAAGAAATAAAAAGCATAAAACTGGAAATAGAAAGGGTGAAGGAAGAATGGACAAAAGAGAAAGAAGAACTGAAAAGAGAAAACGAACTAACCAAAACCGATAACAAAAAGATAACGGAAGAATTAAATGATCTAAAACGCTCATTAGAAAGGTTAGACAAAGAAAAAAGAATATAATCATCAGTGGATCAAAAATAGACTCTGAAGACCCAAAAACATTGAAAGAGGGAATGACTACTATATTAGAAAATCATCTTGGAGTCAAAACCAATATTAAAAGAGCACAAAAAATAGGAACAAAAACATGCTTAATTGAACTTGAAAGCGAAGAAGAAAAAACAACAATCTTAAGAAACAAATACAAACTTAAGAATGTGAAGATCGAAAAAATATGGATTACAGAGGATCTCACAAAAGGAGAGAGAGAGAAAATGGAAGCTTTAAGAGATAAAGCAAGAGAAATGAGGGAAAATGGAAAAATGGTCAAAATATGATATGATAAGAAGAGGCCAAGCAACGAGTAGAGAAAGAAGAATTACTAAATAAACCGGACAATGATGACAAATGTTTAGTTTTAAGTAGTAATAGGAATAGGATTAGAAATAATAAAAATAGATTATAAATCAATTTTAAGCCAAACCCCGGAAATGTCCCTAATAGAGACGCTTTCACAAATCTGAAGATATACCTGAACCAATAGTGTCATGAAATCCTTAAACTCTGGACTTGCTATAAATACCTTGAAGATAGTTTCTATCAGAACTTGTTTAAAACCAAATGGCAACCTAGAACCAGAAAAATAATATTCTCCGCAAATTTGTCAGCTCAAAATAGGAAGCACATTCTTCCACCCTTAAAACGTAGACTTAAACTCTATGCTTATGCTGCCGAATATACCTTGCTAGTATGGGTGACAAAAACACATACTTAACACGTAAGTATATTTAGCTATAAATTAGTCAGTCATCAGATCATCACATCTGCCAGATATACAAAAAAAAATATAAGCTGCTCCTCGCCTTCTAAACCCTCGAAAGGAACTTCCTTATGGTTGTTATCTTCCTTAAATTTGCCTGGAGGACTCTTGCCTGCAAACACCGGTTAACCTGTGTGAATGTGGGGTGGTATAAGATTCATCACACTTTCTTAGTTGACTTTTCCATTCAAATCGCTCTTTTCTGAAGGGACAAGGTTTATTTATTTGAACTAAACATGTTAAGTATAGCCAGTAAGCTTTTACTTATAAAGATCATTGCAAATTTGAAACTAACTCCACTTATATTGATAACATATTACCCCTAAATAGAAAATAAAACATTCAGAAGTATGTAATATTGGAGAAGTGGTATAATGCTTGTTAGATAAATTCTTTCTTTTTTTGTGCACTACTACCCATTTTTACACAAAAATATCTATTTTAGCACTTAAATATTTATTTTGAGATAACCTTTTATCCAAACTTATATGTAGTACATAGATAAAACCAGAAATAAAATAATAAAAAAGCTGTATACAAGATATCATAAAACAATGGATGAAATAAAAGAAGTTCTTATTAATCGGATTCTTAAATAAAACTTATGAAGACATATTCACGTTAACAAAATACATTAGGAAATTTCCGCATATGAAACAAAATCCAATTTGGTAATGAAATCCTTTTGTATCTATAAAGCTATTTTTAGAGAACTCGTACCTACCAAAAACAGGTAGTTAATAGTATACATATCTGTTACACACTGTAATGCGTATGAATGATAACAAAACTAAGGAGTCCATATAAACCGTCCAGACTTTACGCGAGAATTATACATCTTATAGCAGAGTTGCCAAACTATCAGAGCTTACTTAAACCGATATACTTATGGTTCCAATATACAGTGAAAAAGATCTGAACGACCCCTATAATATATACACGTGAACTAAGCGATATACATTTATGATACAGGGATAATTATGGGCTCCAAAATTTTTTTAAAAATTATGAAACTATACATGTTGACGAATCGACAGAGCCAATATTATGGAATGGTCAAGTGAGCTCCGTATATCGGTGTCCACTTGACCACGGAGCTCACCTGAACCTGAATTTTAACATGGGCGGAGTCCACTTTATGCCGTAAATATATATATATATATATATATATATATATATATATATATATATATATATATACTTCTAGCGGTTAATGTAGGCTCCGTAATAAAAGGGTATTATACGAACTCCAGGAGAATATACGCCGTGTATATTATTATCTAAGTAGCGCTTTATGTAGACTCCGACCAACACGTCGGATCAAGTGGACTCTGTAATAGGATAAAACATTTTTGGGGCCCGTATATAACTTTTCGCGTACACTTCTAAACTCCTGCGATGTTGCCAATATTAGTATAAGTAGTAGATTTTAAAATTTTATAGCCGGTACATTTTGGAACTTATTATTTTCAATTACTTTATTAATTACAATTATTTTCAAACTTAAAAAAGTATCTATTATAAACTTGAAAAAGGTTAGTTTCCATTTAATATATTATTTTTTTTTAATGCATGGGCACTGAAACATTTAGTCTCTAAATGTACGAATATCGAGTAGAGTTATCTTGTAATAGTTGAAGAAAGTAGAAGCCTTTTGATAGGATTACAATAAACTACATAAAATTAAAGAGAACTCTGAAAACAGATCTTTATAGTTTTTCAATTACTGTAGTTTATGACGTGCAATATTTGTTTCAAGTAGTTAAATTTAAACAATAATAATTTATGTGAAGTGTTTAAAGAAGTAATCACCAACCTTTATTAGAATACGGCACAATAATATGAAGCTTACTATATGTTTACTTATTATATTCATAAAAAGAAAAATTTAACACATTTCAATGGCCTGGAAGTGAAATTTTAGTTCTTATTACGATACCGGATCCTGGACATTGCACAGTAGTGTGTCATACGGTTTCATCTTTCATATAAACATCGATTGTTTTTAGTTTTAGATGTATTTGTAACATATCTACCTTAAACAGTTTTATTTTACATACATTTAGCATATTGGCTCTGACAATGACCTTTAAATATACATTCTTAAAAATTGAATAAATTAATCAATTTAAAACGTTCTTTGTCGTCGTCTGTTTCTTTATCTCCATTTTGTTTATTTATATCGTTTCCACTCATAACAAATATTGAGTAGTTTATTGTTTCAGTAAACTTTCTCCTTATATGTCGGTGTTCTATAAGTTGTCTAGTTATTATTCGCTCCGTGCGTGACCATGGTAGGGGTACATTGAAACGACGCCAGCGTGCATAGTGGCGAAATATGACAAAATTGTAATATTGGACAATATATTTTTACGCATAAATTTTATCAAAAATGTGTGCAAATACATGTTGCGTATTTAATTGTGCTAATAATAGCAAAAACAGTGAGTGTAGTTTTTATAGGTTCCCAAAGATTACATATAAATTAGAGAAAAGAACAAGATAAATTCCTGCTATTAATATGAAAAAGTAAATATCACATAATTTCATTTTTACGCAATTGAAATAGGAAAAATTTAAATAATTTACCTTGAATGATATTTCATAAGGCTTCAACCTAACTGCAGATGACTTTAGCTTTTATATCATAACTTTTACTATTATTGTTTTCAATTATATGCTCTTTTGCGTGAAAAACTTGATTTGTCAGTACTAGATTTTTCCCTTTCTCTTACGTTTGGAGTTGAAAAGATATATTATGATGAATTTTGAGAAACCCAGTTTTTAATACTACATTTATTTCGTACATAAACTGAAAAAATATAGTTAAAAAACGAATTTATTAATCATTGTCAATTTCGCATGTATTTAACAATGTCAAACATATGTCATATGTTTAACCTGAAAATTGGGACTCCAAAATTGTCAGAAAAAGGCGGTAGGTGTCGTGTCAGTCACGCACGGAGCGAATAGCGTATATAATGTCGTATGTAAACTCCATTTTATTTAACAATAAAACACTGAAAACTTTTTTAAAACTTCGACAAAATTAATTCTATCTTATCACTACAGCTGTTTCGGCAGAGTGCTCTTCTCAAGCCTCAAGTATCTCGAATCCATCAATCAGCCATTGCATTTCTTATACTTTTATTTTAATCTTCTCCAGTCAAAGATTTTGAAGCAGCTTTGCTCCATTAGTCCATTTTTGTTGATTTTTGTCACTGTTTCTCCTTTCTCTTTATCATCATCATTACGTAGCGCTACAACACTGGGTGGGTCTTCGCTAACTACTATTTTTCTCCAAGTTGACCGATCTTCCCACGAATCTGCAATCAAATGAAATGTTTATTTTTTAAAATTTGATTGTATGTCGTCTCTCCATTGTATATTGAGATGTTTAAGTGGCATTCTTCTGTGCTAACTTCCTTCCATACAGTTTTATAAGTTTGACATCTTGGCGTCTATACATGTGTCCCATCTACCTTAAGCGATTTTTTCCTTGACTATATTATTATAAGAGCTTTCTTAATTTAGTATGTGTTCTTATTCGATACGGATTTGTAGTGATATGATAATGAGGTTAAAAATTGTCGTATTATTTTTTATTTATTTTGCTTCAACCACTTAGGGTTATTAGCATAAGACAAATACAAAAAGTGATAAAGACTTAAGGCATATACCAAATATCAATTACATAATAATGTATACAATATATATTTAAATTATTGATGTATTGTATTAAATTTTATTAAAAAAGTTATTGATTTCAAGAATTCTATCAAGTCAGCTACATATTAAGATTCTCCTAGAAGTTCTTTTAATGTTTTTGGAATGTGGTAATATAGTCTTTCAACTAAGTAGATTGGATAGTCAATCAAAATGTTCTTCACTGTCACTTTACATTCACAGACAAAACACACTGGTTCCTCTTTTCTCTTCAACAAGTATTAATGTATTGTAGAAGTGTGTCATAATCTGAGACGTGTTATAAGGACTTAATGTTGTTGCTTTCAAAGCTAGAAGTTCCATGGAAGAAAGGAAGATTTTGTTTCTGTCAATTTAGTTGTGCTTCTATTCCATTGGTTTTGCCAAACATTGTGCAATTTTAATTTTAAGTAAGGTTTTAAATCTAAATGCACCGTTAGATTTTCGACTGATGCGACTGAATTGGTTAGTGCGGAACTAGCTGGACTATCTGCCTTTATGTTACTATCTATTCCAGCGTGTGACGGTACCCAGAGGAACTACTGTCAAATTGTTTTGGTATATATGGTACAACATTAACTTAATCTGCTGTACATAATGTTGGATGAGAGGGATAAATCTGAGAAATGGATGTCAGATAACTAAGTGAATCAGATATTATAAGAGATTTGGGAAGTTTTTTTTTTCTAGAATAAAGGTTAGGGCCTTATTGATGGCAAATAGTTCTGCTGTAAAAATACTTGTCTTAGGAGACAATTTGACAATTTATAGATGGAATGTTCATGTGATATTACAAAGCATGCTCCTACTCGATTTATGGCCTTGATGCGTTTGTGTATATAAAATGCTAATTTTATATACACTAACTTTACACGAATTTTGTATATATGGTATATGCTGTAAGTTTAAAGATTACAAAGCGAGGGAACAACCCAAGGAAAACATAAATTTATTACACAGGTAGGATAAATGGGAGGTAGTTTAATATTAAAATCGAATAAGTAACTATTGGCTCGTTCATAGAAAGGTACAGGACCCCTATTTCTTTTTTGATAGACCTAGAACCTGTGAGCAACAGCATGATGAAGAGCTGGATTTTTTGGGTTAGATTTTATATTCGAGACATACGATAGACTTAAATATTTACTTTCTAGGATTAAGGATGGTTCTCCAGCTTCACAGAGTAGACTGTCCACAGGACTGGTGCAATATGCTCCTAGAGCAAGTCTAACGGCTGAACTCGGAAGAGTATCCAAAGTTTTAAGCAATGTTTGATTTGCTGTGTTATACACAACACATCCGTAGTCCAGTTTTGATCTAATTAAAGCTCTACATATATTTATTAGAGTTGGAAAATCTGCTCCCCAATTTTTATGTGATACAGATTTCATAATGTTTAGTCCAGCTTGGCAAGATAGGCTTAGCGAGTGTATATGACTTTTCTAACTTAATTTTGAGTCCAGTTGCATCCCTAGGAATTTTATTTCTTTTTTATATTCTATAGGAAAATTGTATAAAAATAGATTTGGGAGCTTTTGGGAATCTATAAAAATAGATTTTGGGAGATAGTTGTTCAAAATTTAATATCGGTGTTACAAGTTTATTAATAATAAAATCTTTTACGGGTTACATGCTGTTAGCAAGTCTCAGAATTGTCAATAGTTTTGGATTTTTTAAGTTTTTGTATTGGTTTTTGTAAAATTTTCTTTAGGTTCTTGTAAAGGTGGGGTTAAAATTTCAGCAAGGCTACGTGTTTACTTTTTTACTAGGTGTATTAGTTACTTTAAGTGTAATAGTGGTATCTATTAATATCCTATTGATAGGGTATGCAAGTGTTGAGGAATAGTTTGGACTTGATATATGAGGTTGTGAAAGATTAGGTGTTGTTGATAACTCGGTAGTTGTTATATTTGTGCATGTAGTTTGAGAACTTGGAAATTATGTTAAGGATGATGTTTGGATTCAGTTCATATTGGTATAATTAATGAAGAAGGTATAGTCGAGGATTGTAAGGAAAATGAATTCGCTGAAGATGCTGATGTGATCGTGACGTCATGTGGAAGAGTATTAACTACTGTATTTATAGTAGTAGTTGGCACTGTTGTTGTAACGTTTTGATTTGGATTTGTACAGGATGAACAATTTGCTACAAAATGGTCAGATGATTTACAATAATAACACATCTGTTTTCTAAAGATAAGAAAATATGAATAAACAAACCAAATGAAAGTAAAATCAATAAACACATTATATACACAAAAATATTATATAAATCCCTAATATTCACATATTAAAAATTGTCTGGTAGAAGTTTGCCTCCCAAAAATACAAAAAAGTAGTTATTCATAACTCAGGTTGCTTTACGAAAGGTGAACGAATCAGCATAAAAGCACATCTGTTTTTAAAACATAATATTATTAGACGAATTGTGGATATCCATTACCTGCTGTCTATAAAATAAATTAGAAAACTATGTTAAAATATGATACGGCAGGAAAAACGGCAATGTAACTCAAATATGATGATTTTGCCACAGCATAAGAATATTGCCTCGTACTGGTATATAGCAATTTGTTGTTATAAGTTTATAGTTTTTCGAAAAATGAACTCAGATTTAAATATTAAAACGTCAAATAAAATATAAAAACCTATTGAACCTTATTCCCAGCATTATTCTACAACAGTGACATTACGTCACAAGAAAATAATTTTAAAAAATCATTCGCGTAATTCAAATTTCATATTTATACCGGTATTTCAGAAAAGAATAATATTTGTATAAAGTACAGTCATATTTTGAAATAAAATCTTCAATTCAGAGATTGGACATTCTTAATAATTGTGTAATCTAATAGGGCCGCCTGTTTATGCTTGGCAGACTTAGAAAATACTGAGAACACAAATATTTATTCTTTTACTATGTTGTAAAATAAGTATACTCAAAATAAATAAATATTATCTACTAAGTACTCTACTCCAGTTTAATATCAATGCATAAAATATTATAAAAATTTTGTCATAATTGTAAATTTATAGGAGACAAAACCAAATGTAGAGCATGTAGTGAAATCTGAATATCTTAGAATTACTATAACGAGCGAGAACATTATTGATGAGAAAAAGGCCTATCGATGAGATAGTGAGTGTGCTAAAGTAGACGTACTCTAAAGCATAAGCATGTCTCTTTCTACTCTTTTAGTAAGTGATGGATTCAAACGTTACTTGATGAAAATTCATTTTATCTAACAATAAAAGAGGTATGCGTTTACATAATATTATAGTTTGTAACTGAATAAGTTGAGGAGGGGATAACTGTTTGTCTCAAGTTGGCCATTCAGAATTATGTCTTTATTTTTTAATTTGCTAATTTCCATAGATTCGGTCCTTTTTAGGCCAACTATCATAATTATGTATATTAAGGGAATATCTAGAGATAAAGACACTTTACTTTACTTAACTTTATCAGACATATGCGCTTAACAGAAATGTGACGTATTTCTAGTGCAGGAAACATATAAGAAAGAGGATGATGAAATAGAAGAATTCTACACACAACTTGAATACATTCTGGAATCGACCAAAAAGAAGAGGTCACTGTAATCATGGGCGACTTCAACGCTAAAGTTAGTAAAGTGAAAACTAATGGATGCACTGGTGAATTTGGACTTGGACAACGAAACCACCGAGGTGAACGTCTCGTACAATTTTACCAAGAAAAAGAATTTGTAGTAATGAACACAATGTTCAGATTACCAAACCGTAGATTGTACACGTGGACATCACCAAGGGATAATGCAGACAGCATCGTCAGGAATCATATCGATTATATAATAATCAGAAGCCGGTTTAAAAACTCCATCACGTCTACAAAAACCTATCCAGGCACTGTTATAGAATCGAATCACAATCCGGTGGTGGCGGTAGTAAATATAAGATTCAAGAAAATAAAGAAAAGTGCAGCTAAACAAAAGATAGACGTTAAGCAGCTGAAAAACGCAACTATACTGGAAAGGACAAGAGAACAGGTTAACAACAATCTTAGAAGCATCGCTGCAAAAAATCGGAACACAGGCAATGTAGAGAATAAATGGACGGAGATAGAAAAAACCTTATGACAGCTGGTGAAGGCTCGTTACCTGACAGTAAGGAGCCTACAGTAAGTTTACCTAAATAACAGGTAAAAAAGTAAAACAAGCATCCATCGTAAAGGACAAAAAGGTAAAATAATTACAGATTTAAATAAAAAACTGGCAAGATGGACAGAATACATTGAAGAAGTTTTTGCAGACGAAAGACCAGAAATAGCAGTGACAGAACCTACAGACGACACAACAGGGCCTGAAATCCTAAAAGCGAGGTAGAATATGCTATAAGGAACACAAAAGGGGGTAAAGCTGCAGGACCAGATGAAATTCCTGTAGAATTGTTAAAACTTATAGACGACGACGCACTTGAAATAATAGTGAACCTCTTTAACACAATTTATAGAACAGACATCATACCAAAGAAATGGCTCTCCTCTACTTTTGTCACAATCCCGAAGAAGAATAACGCCAGAGAGTGTTCAGACCAAAGAACTATAGCATTGATGAGCCACACACTAAAAGTATTTTTAAAAATAATTCACAAAAGAATATTTAATAAATTAGAAGAGGACATAAGCACCACACAGTTTGGATTCAGAGGTGGACTGAGAACACGGGAAGTTTTGTTTGGTATTAGTGTGTTAATACAAATATGTTTGGAAGTAAACCAAGACCTCTACGTAGATTTTATATATTTTGAGAAGGCCTTCGATAAAGTCAGACACCAAAAGCTGTATGAAATCCTAAGAAGCAAAAACATCGACAGTCGCGACATTAACATCATATCCAGGTTGTACTGGGGACAAACAACAAAAATCAAAGTTGAAAATGAGTTAACCGAAGAAATTGAGATTCGTCGAGGTGTGCGTCAGGGTTGTGTGCTTTCTCCACTATTATTCAATATATATAGCGAAACAATATATCAGGAAGCGCTCCTAGAGCAAAACGTTGGTATGAACATTAACGGAGAGTTAATTAACAATATACGATACGCTGATGACACGCTAATAGTAACAGATAACCTAGCAAATTTACAGTTTTTGATGGAAAACATTAACACTCATACCAATTAGTATGGTCTAAAACTGAACATCAAAAAGACTAAATTCATGATTGTAACAAATAAGCTATACACCAATGTGAATTTAACCATAAATTATCAGCAAGTTGAAAGAGTAACGTCCTACAAATATTTAGGGGTTTGCTTCAATGATACTAATGACCAGACAAGAGAAATCAAGAGGCGAATAGAGATAGCGAGACAATCGTTTGTCAAAATGAAAAAGTTCCTATGCAACCGGGACATAAATATAAACTTAAGAACAATAATGTTAAGGTGCTATGTTTTTTCCGATCTGCTGTACGGCATGGAAGCCTGGACACTGAAAAAGATAAACATAAAAAACATTGAGGCATTCGAGATGTGGTGTTACAGGAGAATGTGGAAAATACCATGGACAGAAAGAGTTACAAATCAAGATGTTCTGCTGAAGATGGGGAAGGAATACGAAGTCGTAAAAACCATATAATCGAAAAAACTTGAATATCTGGGCCACATAATGAGAGGAGAATAGTACCCTCTGCTTAGCCTCATAATCCAAGGAGAAATCTCGGAAAAGAGAAATATAAGACGTAGGAGTATTTCCTGGTTGCGAAATTGAAGAGAGTGGTATGGGTGCAGTTCAATACAGTTGTTCTGAGCTGCAGCCTACAAAGCAAAGATTGCTGTGATGGTAGCCAACCTCCGATAGAAGACTTACTGCAAGAAGAAAAAGAAACATATTGAGGGCCAAATATATTGTATGTGGTATTAAGCTGATCGCTAAAAATCGCATAATAAAATGTCGATAAAGAAGCAAAGAAAAACTTAAAATGAGAGGGGACAAAACCAGTCAGCCGAGGAAACCTTTCAACGGTGCGATGTTGAGCTTGGATCGGCTATCTATGTATATAATAAACGATATTACGGCTCCTAACTAAGGATCTGAGCACAAAACTAACTCTAAAATTTGGATCAAAAATACAACATTGGCTGATATCCAAAGTCTGTAGACAAGCAAAGTAAAGACAAAGTTATTGCCTTACTTAAACCTGGCAAAAACTCCACAAAAGCTATCGGCCAATACATTTATTTATTCTGTCAGTTATAAAAAATACTTCTGTACGTGATCCTTAATATAATTTTACTGATAATAGAAGAAAAACTCAAATTAAAAGACTAAAGTGGCAATAGACAGGGAAGATCACGTACGTCACAAATACTAAATCTTGCCCAACACAGCAAAGACGGGTACGAAAGATATCAGGTATGAGGAGTGGTTTTTGTCAATCTAAATGCCGCTTACGACACCTTAAATTAGAGGGCATTTCCAAAATCTATGTGACATTGCCTTAGGTAATAAACTCACTTGTATTATCCGCGTATGCCTACACAACAGAAGATTTTTCGTATTACATAATGGTAAAAATAACAGATGGACAACGCAGAAGAACGGTCTCCTTTGGGGTAGCGTAATGGCACCTACACTGTATAATATTTACACAACCCATACCAGTAAATACGTTACGGCCTTCTTAAGCTAATTCTCCAAGGGAAGGTAAATGGTAAGAGAGGACCGGGAAGAAGACGCATTTCCTGGCTTCAAAATATACGAAAGTGGTATAACACAACTATCACTGAATTGTTCCGCGCTGCAGTGAACAAAGTAAAGATAGCCGTGATGATCGCCAACATGCGGAACGGATAGGCACTTTAAGAAGAAGATACCAGTAAATACTAGAACTTTTATTAGGTAGACGATCTATATTGTTGCACAACAAAAAACTTTAATGTCCCTAACAGAGACGCTTTTACAAATCTAAACATCCAATAGTATCATGAAATTTTTAAACTCTGGACTTGCTATAAATACCTTGAAGATAGTTTGAATCAAACTTTGTCATTCACAGAACTTTGTGTAAAACTAAGAGGTAAACTGAGGACCAGAAAAGTAATCTCTGAAAACTTGTCAGCTAAATTGCTAAGAAGCGCATCCTTCCATCCTTAAAACGTAGATGCTTGCACTCTATGCTTCTGCTGCCGAATATACCTTGTAAGTATAGATGATACCAACACATACTTAACACGTAGATTTAGCTATAAATTAGTCAGCCAAATTAAGTGGATATTAAGACACACACATTCATACATAAGCTCTACAATATCTTAGCTATCAATTCACCTAATATCCGAAGATAAGTATCTATAGAATAAAAGATACAAAGTCTAGAATCGCAACATCCACTCAACGAATACCAGACCAATTTATGACTAAAATCGAGAAAACACTGACCAGATCAACACATATACACATTGCAAGAAATAAAAAAAAAGATAAGCTGTTCCTCGCCATCTGAACCCTCGAGAGGAATTTCCTTATGGTAGTTATCTTCGTAAAATCTGCGAGGAGGACTCTTGTCAGTAAATACCGGTTAACCTGTGCGAATGTGGGGCAGTACAAGATTCATCACACCTTCTTGTTTGACTTTGCCATTCAAATCGCTCTTTTCTGAAGTGACAAGGTTTAATTAATTGAATTGAACATATAAAGTACAGTCAGTAAGCTATTGCTTATAAAGATTATTGTAAATTTGACACTAACTCCACTTATATTGATTACATTACCCCTAAATAAAAGATAAAACATTCAGAAGTATGTAATATCGGTGAAGTGGTATATTCTTGTTAGATAAATTAAGCATTCTTTCCTTTTTTGTGCACTACTACCCATTTTCACATAAAAATATCACTTTTAGCACTTAAATATTTATTTTAAGATAACCCATCCAGAATTATAATAATATGTAGTACACAGATAAAATCATAAATAAAATAATACAGAAGCTGTATACAAGATATCGTAAAACAATGGATGAAATAAAGGACATTCTTATTAATCCTATCCTTAAATAAATCGTACAAAGACATACTCATTTTAAAAAAATACATTAGGAAATTTCAGCATAATATGAAAAACACATCCAATTTGGTAATGAAATCCTTTTGTATTTATAAAGCTATTTTTAGAACAGCATGTACCTACCAAAAACAGGTATTTTGGTAGTATACATATCCATTACATATTGCAATGTGTATGAATGATAAAAAAATCAGGAGTCCGTATAAACCGTTTAAAATATATAAAATGTATATATCAAGAACGCTGGAGCTCTACGGCGTAATTGCATAGTTGCCAAACTATCAGAGCTTACTTAAACCGATATTCTTATGGTTCCAATATACAGTGAAAAAGATCTGAACGACCCCTATAATATATACACGTGAACTAAGCGAAATACATTTATGATACAGGGGTACTTATGAGCTCCAAAATTTTATTAAGAATTATGAAACTATACATCTTAACGAATCAACAGAGCCAATATTATGAAATGGTCAAGTGAGCTCCGTATATTGGTGTCCACTTGACCAAGGAGCTCACTTGAACCTGAATTTTAACATGGGCGGAGTTCACTGTATGCCGTAAATATATATATATATATATATATATATATATATATATATATATATATATATATATATATATATTCTAAGACTTCTCTATTATTTCATTTGATTTTGGGGGTAATTTTAACGAATATTTGAAAAAAGAAATACTGAATTGTCATGAAAATATAGAACGAAATGAATTGGAAAGAAATATTGAGTATCGTAAGGATTAATAACTACTACTGAATATTAGGTTGATTATACAGTTACTTAAAAACCAAGTTGTAAAAATAATTTATTGCTATATGTGTGTACATGCGTGCCCCAGTAACTAACATTTGCATTACGTCGGCAGCGACACTCCGATAGCTGAAGTAGATCTTTTAGTAAATGTACGTTTCATGTTCCAAATTGTTATTAAAATAAAGGTATTTCATGTAAACTACACCTGCTGGAATATAATTTGTATTTGATTATAAATTTTCCCTAATTTCTATGCCGTGCTTTGGACAACACCTCCCTAATTAAAGAAAACAGCCACTGATTGTTATCCTTTATTAATAAATGACCTAACTAACATAAGATATACTACGCAGTATTGCTAAATGGAAATATTTATTAGTCAAAAATGGTTAAAATTAAAAAAAAAGTTAGAAAAAGCTAAAAAGTGTTATAAAAATTATGAAGCTGCATAAAAAAATGTCAAATAATGTCAAAAATAACTGTAATGCAAAAACAGAAATGCCAAAAAATTGATAAACATCAAGAAATGCCAAGTGCTACAAGAAGAAGTCATGAAATGTCTTAATATTATTGAAAATAATTTACAAAATGCCGAAACATATTACTAGAAAATATAAAGGAGTGTAAAAGCATGCCAAGATGTGATATAAATACCAACAAGAAACGTAAATACATGTCAAAAAATGGTCAAAAAATTTAAAAAAAAATCGAGAAATACTAAAAAATCTTAAGAAATTTTCAAGAAATATCAAGAAACGTCAAGCAATATCAATCAATGTTAAAAGTGCTAAAAAATAATTAAAGCAAAAAAAAAAGAAAATTCTTTTTATATACAATAACTTTATTTAAAACTAGGTAAAACAACTTATTTTTGTTAAATTTAAGCCGAAATAAAAAAAAAGTTGCATTTTTCACACATTGATGCCTTTTTGAACTGCAAACTGGCATGGCGCACATCTTTTTTTTGCCCTCAGGTACAGAGATAATTCAATGATCTTTGTAGTCAAACCGGACGCAGTCAGACACTTGAAAATCACTTCCTGCTGCTCTACCTATTTTCCCAGTTCTTTTAGCGGGGACTTTATATGTCGTTAAAGGTTGATTCAGACACATGAGTCACTTCTCGTCACAGTGATTGCGCCGAACCGAACAATACGTCATACAAAATATTCTTTAATACAAATATGTTGCCGGCATTCACACTCATCAGTTGACAAACAGTTTCCCAGCTGTCAGATAGTTGATAGTTCTGTGACCAAACAGGACCGGTTCGGCGCCGAGACTATGACGGGACTGATGTGTCTGAATCGACCTTTAGTAGGTCTAAAAATTGAATGAATCGTAAACATTTTCTGAGTTTTGTATAAAAATACTTTTACCTGGGAAATAGTTCTTCTAAACTCTAAGAGACTAATATTCTTTCCGGATTTCCTACATATTGTCCAAGCATTTTGAAGAGCTGCGTCTATGAGGTACGTAAATATTGGTCACTACCATTATTTGGAACGTACGCCAGTTCGGTAACTGAAAAAAAAAATTACCCATATATTTTCATTTATATAAATATTGCTCTTTATTTCTTACCAAGATATATTACTGTCTATTAGATCAGTTCCTCCCATGCTGTTATTATACTGCGAAAGAAGATATGGCCTAGGTACTTTTATTGTCTTGCTATCCTTTTTGGAATATCTTTTCACATTTTTGACCGACCTAGCACCAAAACATGTGCTTGCAGCTGTTGCATCTTTGTTGTCCCTCCAGCGAACATATTGAATACCAGTCTCCTTATTTAATGTTGAACAATATATCCCTTGTGCCCTCTTTTTCATCGTCTCTTTGGAAATAAGTGGACAATTTCTAGGAATTCTATTATCCCTCACAGTACCTGTAACCTCGTACCCATTAGCTTTTAGAGTATTTAACAAGTTTGTGCTGGTAAATAAATTATTAACGAAAAACTTGTATCTCAGAGATCCTTTGTCACCCAATTTTTCGAACATCTGTACCATGGGAGCTCCAGCTTTTCCGAAATATTTTTGATATTCTTCATTAGATCTAGGATTTTTTCCCTGATATACTTCAAAGTTCTGCTGGATGTATTCATACACCACACGTTATAGCCAAACCTTACAGGCTTTCCCTTGATAAACTATTTGCATCCATGATGGTCACAGATAAGCTATATTTTCTTCTTAAACAAAATGCGCTATGAACGATTTTTTTAACATATCTGTAAGTGGTCTTAGTTTGTACATTTTGTCATTTTTATCTATAATATTATTGTCTGCAAAATGAAGTAAACGACAAATTTGTAAAAACCTGTCACGTCTCATAAGATCAGACACCAGAATATTTTGCATGTCAGGGCTTCTCTCCCAGTAGCTTCTTTTATATGGTAGCTTATTATATCCGCTTACTAAGAGAATTGTCATAATTACTTTCAATTCAGGAAGTGTCACGTTAGGGTTCGGTTGATTTATCAGTAGAGCATATTTTGTTGTTTCAGACACTATCACTTCTAGCAACTCATCAGTAATAAATAATTCAAACAGTTGCACACAACTCATCTCTGAATATTTACTATAATCCCCTTTTGGTAAGTTGAGCGGTGTATAATGAAGGTCTCCGTCAATATAAGTTGTAGGTTCTGGCAGATCAATTACCATTCTAGGATTTGTATTAGTTTTTATTTCATAAGAACTATTTACGTTCTGCAACTCCTTATCATAGCTTGCTTCTAGGTCTGATTGTACACCTCCTATACCTTCAGAGTCTGCAAATACAACTTCCGCACCTGCATAAAGTTGACGAAGATTCAAGTTATCCAGGTCACCATCTTCGTCTTCGTCATCTGCATCCTCATCCGTAAGGAAATTTGATTCAGGCGGCTCAATAAAAATGTCTGTAGGCGGCTCAATAAAAATGTCTGTTACATCATCTTCTTCATATGCGATATCTTAAGCTTCCTGTAGTGTAATTCCACTGAAATTATAAAAAAATATGTTTCAACTACATAACCGCCTCGTGGGTCCATATGGGTACAGCAATATTTACATGAATTTTTAAGTGCCCCTTTTAATTTTGATACAAAAATATGCACACTACGTTATATTTTAAGATCTTTTAAAATAAGTAAAATTGATTTGATCCTAGTATTCCCAAAAAAGGTACTGAAAATTTACTTATATAAATTGGATGTCCATTATCAAACACTTTTTACTGTAACTCGATTTTCTAACTTTTTTTAGCTAGTGAAATCTAATAAAACACTGATGAGTATTCATCAACGCAGGTTCAGACAAGTCTAAATAAAGTATAAATGCGTAAATGTAATGTTGGTTGCCTGTTTTATTATAAGTTTATTGTGTTAAACAATACCTTTAGAGCTGGGTCCAGATCATCGAGCAAAAAGACAAAAGAGGGAATCTAATCGTTATGAAAAGGAGACCAAAAAAGTGGCCTATGATGGCGGATATATCCGGAAATGCGAATGCGCCAAATTTAAATTTTCCGACACTTATTAACAATAGCTATAAAATATTTGTCAGAATGTGTCTTAGACGAGAAACTTTAAATAAATATTAACGATAACAGTCTAAAATGTGACAAAATTGTTAAAAAACTTCAATATAAATAAGACTTCATGTGACAGTTGAGACAAACAATAACATAACCCAACTAAATTTGATTTCTTAAACAAGGAAAGACTCTCTTTCCTTGTTTAAAGTGGCCTCTCAAGACGGCACTTCCTGTCTAACAATATTTTTGCCCCCACTACCTTTACATTCCCTCTTTTGTCTTTTTGCTCGATGGTCCAGATGGTGACTGTAGACGCTAATGGGTTAAATTGTAATAAGTGTCATTAATAAATGTGTAGAAATGTCAAAGAATGACAATGAATATCAAGGAAGGGCAAGCAATATAAAGAAACAGCAATAAATGTAAAAAATATCAAGAATAATGTAAAACATTTAAGAAACTAAGATGCGAATATTAGAATTGCCAATTTGGGCATTGACTAGTTCGCTTCGTATGATTTTATTACCCTACAGAAAAGGGTCACAGGCAAATTCGCTCCGGGCATATATTTCGCAGAAAAGATAGTTCAAAAATGGCTTTAGTAGGTACACAATGAATAATAATGAATAGCCAGGGAGAGCGTAAATAGAGAATGTTGTCTTCATAAAGCAGGTGTTTTGATATATTTTATTGATTAAATGTTTAATAAATATTTCTCAAATTTTATAGTTACCTAAAAACAAAACTATATATATATATATATATATATATATATATATATATATATATATATATATATACAGAAAAGAAATTTAATCTTTGCAGATAAGTTAAATAGTAAACTCTTAAATATTTGCAGATTTCTCCAAAATTTAAGAATTTATATTTAAATAAGAAGTTCTGTGAAACCAAAATATTAGTGTACTGAAAAGTACTTCAAGAGTGTCAAAAATTTGTTGATTTTCTACAAAATAGCACAATTAAAGCCAAATCAATATTGTAAAGATAGAGGATATCCCGGATGTTTTTACGCTTGCAGTGCTTTGTCTTATATACATACTTTCGAATTAGCACAAATTATTTCAGTAGTTTTTAAAAACAGAATTAATATCAAAATAGGGACAAAATGAAGTGAATATAATCTAAATTCTTGTATTCCACTGTGTCGTATATAAATATAAAACAACCAATATTTAATAAAATTTCTATATCAAATACAAAAGTCTTTTATTGATATTATTTTCCGAAAACTTAGTAAATAAATACTTAATCCGCTAAACCAAAGGAGCGAAGTATCAGACAATTTATATCAAATTAATAATAATTGACAAAACTATAAAAAAAAAAAAACTTACCTACATCAAGCGAGAAACTTCAATTTGATGATTTGATAATATCCATTTGATATCACCCAGAGAAAAAGTTAGGATGGTTATAAAAAGTGGATTATGAGATTCATTAGCTATCCCAAATCATTAAACTTATCTAATAAATCAGCTCGTAGTTTCGTGTAGAAGTTTGGTCTTTCCCATTTCCTAAAAACTTGGTTACAACTTTTGTAAAATGCAATACAAGCTTATTTTTCCTTAGTAGTCGTCTTGTTTTTAAAGGTGGATTAGAACATCATTTTACGAATATATGGTCCAACAAAAATACCTTCTTTCAATTTGGCTTCTGATAAATGGGGAAATTTTCCACTCAAGTACATTCTCCACCTTCAGGCATAGATTTGATAAACTGTTTCACTAAGTCTAATTTGATGTGTAGAGGTAAAAGAAGGATTTTTTTGGATCTACCAAAGTTTTGTACAAAATGTTCTTTTCAACAGGCGTTAAAAAACATATTTTGTGGTTCAGTGTTCATCTCTTGCTCTACTGTCCTATTCACAAATAAAACATGGAAACTTCGTAAATTTCTTTTTTTGGCCAAGTAGCATAAAAACAACTTTGAAATCTCAACAGATCATCCAATTGTGAACTGAATAGCTGATTTTCTGTAGAATTGTGTCAAGATTTTCATACATATCTTTTATATGGACTTAATGAGTAATAGGAAGTGAAGCATCTTCTTCTTCTTCTAGTTCCATGACCGTTATCGATCGTTGGATATCATGTTGGCTACCATATTCGCTATCGTGACTTTATTGACAGCAGCTCTTAATAACGATGTAATTGATTTTCCATACCATTGCCTTAGATTTTTTAGCCATGATGTTCTTCTTCTACCAGGACCACGATTACCTTTGATCTTTCCCTGAATGATCAGATGTAAAAGATAATAGTTTTCAGGGTAAAGCATAAGTGTTTCCATTTGTAAGAGTACAGCTTTTAAACTTGTTTTTGAAGTATCTATAAAAAGCCTACAATCATTCTTATATTATAAACCTCAATAACAAACTCATTCATTAGACCACCAATAATATGACCGTAGACCAAATCCCTTTCCTGCCTAAAAAAATTAAGTAAACTGGTGCAAACCTGGCAAACTTGGTAACAAATCTGTTACCAAGTCATCTAACTCAGCTTGTGTAAACAAATATGGTTGTAAATTTTCTGAAGGACACTGAAATTCACTATTATTGCCTGAACTACTTTTATCAGATTCTGATTTACTAGTATTTAAAACGTCATCAATACGTAGAGTAGGATCAGGGACCAGCAGTTCAGGTCAATGCTCTACCAGACGGATAACAGACAGTGAGGTTAGGATAAAAAATCACTTTCTTATTTTTGAAATTATAGTCAGAAACACTGACAGTACAAAAATAGCAATCATTTGAATGATTTTTTTGCTGTCTCCATATCATAGGCACTGCAAATCTAAAAGCATTTTTTCTTTCTTCGACCACTTCCTTAAATCCTCAATACAAACATAACATACATTGTGACGAGCCCAACCTTTGTCTTGGTAAGTAATTTTCATACCAAAATATGCAACTTATACCTTTTTTACAAAATCTGTACTGTTTCTCTGATGTTTTTAATAATAAAATCACCACATATGTAACAAAATGTATTTGGACAGTTATTACAACCGCTACTAGCCATACTTAAAAACATATACGTCGAAACACTGAAAAGTAAAGTTATGATTATTAGAATAAAAAAACTACACAGCTGTTAATGAAGAGGAAGAACAACAAAGAGTATGGTACAATTCATTAACCTATTTATGTCCACAACTATTTTTGTCAAATATATTAATGATTTTCTCTGATTTTCTCTGATAAAGAATAAAATACCCTAAAATGCATAGAAAACTTAGTAGAAAATTTTTTTAAAAACTGATTTAAAACAAGTCGTTAACGATCCGTTGGGCACATAGGGGAACAAAATAAAAATAATACCTTTTATGCAATTACATTTTATTTTATTTTCTTCTAACAAATTAAACATTTACTCCCTAAAATAAAAACAATAAAGCAGGCATAGTTCAATTATATTATCTATAAAATATATTATTAAGGCCTAAAACAGTTTGCATGATAATCTTTGAAGTATTTATCGTGGAGTGGAATTTCACATCAATCGCATGCTTTTGTAGTTTTATTTGAACATACACGACATCTTATTCTTTGAGCACCAGTAATAATTAGATGCTGTGTTGATGTGAATGGAGCAGGAATTATTGCAATATTTTGAGGTCCAGTAGAATGGACTGGTTTTCCATAATTAGACACAATGTACAAGCTATATGTCTTCTAAATTCTAAGTTGTCATTTTATATCCAAATTGTCATGTTAGAGACCAAGCATGAATTACACAAACATCCAGAATCCATATCCATATTGGAAAAGACCATTTTTTTCACGTATTTTTATTCTTTAGTTCGAAATGTTGTGGTCCATCAAGTCGACTCATTCCATAAATTTGTTGTATTGTTCTGAAGCTATTTTCTTGTGGCATTGTAAATGAATTACTATTAAACTGGGAATAAGCCACAATTAAAGATAAAATACGTTTATTGACGTTTCAATTTCCACTTCGGAAATCGTTCTCAAAATACAAACAGTAAATTAAACAAATTTTGTTTAATTTACTGTTTGTATTTTGAGAACGATTTCCGAAGTGGAAATTGAAACGTCAATAAACGTATTTTATCTTTAATTGTGGCTTATTCCCAGTTTAATAGTAATTTAAATTTGTTGTATTTCGAAATTACAAATGGTTGAACTATTTGAATTTTTTGTTTTTCTTTTGCTGAATATCGGCTTGCTTTTTGGATTACTTCAATTCCATTCTCATTAGATGATATGGTGACAACATTATTTCTTCTCGGCAAGGTGGTTGTTGTCTGCAGTATGAAATAATCTAAATATATCTTCATTCTATATCTACATATCTTCAAATTTATTGCGTCTCATAAACTTCGTTACTCAAATATTATTTATATTCAAATATAATTACGCAATTTTAAATGTTAAATTGAGAAAGAATGATGGGAGATACATAATTTTTAATATGATTTTCAGACTCAGCACATTAAAATACATAAGACAGAGGTAATTTTTTCAAAAAAGTTTTTTCATTGTTAGCCTGTAATATTAAATATACCAAATAGTACACTAATTATTGAAAAAAGTAGTTTGCTATAAACCTACCAGTAAAATAGTAAAACTACTTTTTTTCAATAATTAGTGTGCTAATAATATTTATAACATACACAAATAGCCTTTTTATAGCTCTAAAATCCATTTAATCACGTTGAAACATCATTTCCTTTATTTTGAACCAATGAGACATAACGGTTCCCCGAGGAAAATAATCGAGCACCCACATGGCGGCGAAAAGAGGTCTGTGAGTGTCTGGCTGTGTTTATCGTTGTAACAAAATTAAAAACAAGGACATAAATCTATTTTTTGAACTTTTACTGGATACATGACTACAGTGTTGCACCAGAATTGTTGCCTGGTGTTGGCAGTAAAACGTTTGCAAACTACACTGTGGAAAATTTGAACAGGGAAAAGAACCAAGGATAAGTTTAAAAAAATTATCCTATGGTCGAAGGAAACAGGGAAAAGTAAATAGAAAATAAATATTGAAATCAAAATACATAACAGCTTGAAATTTGAAATTAACATTTGCGAAGGAATTGGACAAAAAGTAACTGTAATCATATCTAAAAAAGTGCAATGAGCAAAACTATATAAAGTAAAAATAGTAGTACCTTTAATGTAGAATCTACATATGAGGCATAGACAGCAAAATTTTTAAATTAAAAATTAAACGAAGCCTAATTCATTTAAGGAATATTGTGTAAATATAAGTAGTTATCAAGAAATGTCATAAAACATTTAAAAATACCAAGAAATATTAACAATCTTTAAAAAATGTCAACAAATAGCAAAAAACTCAAAAAAAAAAACGCCAAGAAATGTCAAAAAGATTTGAAAATGTCAAGTGTCAATTTGTATAAAAAAACACGAAACAATGCCAAACAATGACAAAAACATTTAAAAACGTCAAAAAATATTGATTATTCTTAAAAAAATGCCAATAAATTTTAAGAAGATAGAAAAAAAAAACGCAAAAAAATGTCAAAAAACATGTAAAATGTCAAGAAATATTAAAAAATCTTAAAAGAGTGTAAATAAATAAAAACAACTTGAAAAAACGCCAAAAGATATCAAAAATATTTAAAAATGTTAAGAAATATTCAATTTAAAAAAATTGTCAATAAATATCAACAAACGCGAAAAAACGTCAGAAATGTCTAAAAGTATTTAAAAATGTCAAGAAATATTCACAAATCTTAAAAAATTGTCAATAATATCTAAAAACTCGAAAAAATGCCAAAATTTTTGTGATTTTTGCCATTTGTGAAGCTTCTCGTGAGATCATTAAAATTGATCACTTTTATTGACCAGTTCTAGTAAAATTTTTATTTTAAGGTATTCGTTTTTAAAACCTATGATATGAAATTTTACTTGTTGTATGCATAAATCTTTTATGTGAAACTATACCCCTATCTTTTAGGTGGTCTTCCGGGAGGCCTTGAACCGGGCGGGTTGTTTTCTAGGTCAATTTTTAAAAGTCTGTTCTCATCCATTCGTCTTACATAATTGTACCACATTCTCTTAAGCTACGGTTTGTTAGAACAGTGCTCAGCTCAGCTCAGAATCTGCTGTACTCGACTCACGGCAGTTTTGGGTGTTAGATTATTTCGCATAAACATTCTGTCGCTCTGAAAACTAATATTAAATTATTAAAAAATAAATTAAAATTAAAATTATTAAAAATAATTAATAATAATAATAACTAATAATTAAAACTCTTGAGATTTAACATTTCAACTTTTGTTTGGAAAGTAATGACAACAATATGACAGATGTGACGTCACACTCCGGCTGTCCATTATAATTTCGGTATAGATGTGTACGCTGGCAGCTCAGCTGAACGTTTGCGTCCAAATCAAATCACAGTTGATTTTAGCGCACACCGTCGTCGTAGACGGCTATCGGTCTGCTGTGCGCGTAGCTCAGCAGAACCTAACAAACCGTTATCATAGAGAACCATTTCTTTCATTTTGATGAACATGCGCGACGTTCGACTGACTGTAAGTTATGCGTCGCTCACTGTTCTAACAAACCATAGCTTAACGCTACCTTCCCCATCTTACAATATCTTGAATTTTGCACTGCTCTCTAACGTTTGTTCTTAGGGTTTTCATTTCGGCAATTCTTAGCATCTGTTTTGTTTTGTTGGTATCTTCGCGCACTTCTATGCCATATGTCATGATCCGTCGTATGCAAGTCTGTTCTATGGGGTTGTCCTCAACCACAAACACATCTGAGCGGATCTTTTGCTATTGTCATACATTTAGTTTTGTTGGTAGAAATGGTCATATTTAGTTGGCGGCTTAATTGAAAGAACTAAAAGAGCTGTCTCTGAAGATCATCTTCTGATTCGGCAATAATTGTTGCATCATCTGCGTAACACACAATACCAATTCTTTTGTTGCTCATTCTGTATCCGAGATTCAGAGATGTTACTTTGTTTATAATTTTGCCCATGATTATGTTAAACAAGAAGGGGCTTAAACTGTCGCCTTGTCTAATTCCTCCCGGTGTTGGAATATTTTCAGTGAATTGGTCTTCTACTCTAACTTTGGTTACATTGTTGTTATTTAGGTTACGGACTATCTTTGTAATGTTGGTCGGTGTTTTATTTTCTATTAATATATTTAGAATGTCTTCCAGGCGAACCCTGTCAAACGCATTACCCATTACATCACCCACGTCAGATCAATGAAGCAAATATACGCTGACATGTCGAACACTACAGCTTTATCTTTTATTTGTTTCATTATAAATACTGCATCTGTTATATACCGCCCTCTTGTAAAACCTCGTTGTTCTTCAGCATTAGTGATTTGCCATTCCAATTTGCCCTTAAGAATACTCGTGAAAAGTTTTATCGTTGTATTTAAGAGGGTTATTCCTCTGTAGTTTTGTGGCAAGTTTTTTGTTCTTTTTTAAATATGGGGATTATGATGCTCTTATGCCATTCCTTTGGTGTTTCTGTGGTTCCATATTTTAGGAGTTCATTGGGTATACCATCTGTTCCAGGTGATTTTCTCTTTTTTAGCTTGTTGATCTTTGCTTCCACCTCTTCGTCATTGATTGTAGCATGCTTCGTGTTTGTTTATATTTAGCGTTTGTTTAGCATCATATAGCTCTTTAAAATGCTGTTGCCATGTCTCTATAGGTACTCCCTTATTGACTTAATATGTAGGTCGTAGTCAATGTCGCTGGTGAATTTAGCCCAATGTTCTCTTTTGATTAATTTAATTCTTGCGTTTACTTCGTTTCTTACTTGGACATATTTTGCGAAAGCTTCTTTCGATTGTGTGCTTTAATATCTCAGGTAACATTTGCGTTTTAATTTAGAGAGTTCTTTTACCTCTTGACGAAACCACGGTTTGGTGTGGATTATCGATCTCGTGTTAATTTTTCTCTTTCCTGCTTGGTTGATGCATTTCCTGATTTTTTGCTCCTTTTATTCTACCATTCTGGTTGTAACTCGATCTCTTTTAGTTTGCTGGTAATCTTGTTCTCATAAAGGAGTTTTGTACTCCCTGTTGATAGCGACTCTATATTGTGTTTGTGACGGTGTTATCGCTTGATTTGTGATTATAAAATCTATCGTTGATAGCTGGTCTCGATTATTGTTAAAAGTGTATTTATGATGGTCTTTATGAGGAAAGTATGTGTTGTTGATTTTCACTTCATTTCTAGTGCAAAAGTCTATTAGTGCTTCGCCGTTTTCATTAATTATTTCTTTGTTGTACTTTTGTTTTATATCTGGTATGACATCGTTTTCAATCCGTGCACTAAGATCCCCGAATACGATAATTTTGTGTTTAGCATTTATGTTATCTACGGTGTTTTGTAGTTGCTGATAAAAATTTTCAGTTTCTGCTGTGGGCTTAGATATGTCTGGGGCATATGTGCTTATTAGCTCTATCAACTGTATAAGGAAACACCCCTGTCAAACTTCATTAGAATCCAAAGATTGCAATGGGCCGGACATGTGATACGAATGGGAGAGGATAGGCTACCGAAACGAGCACTGAACGCCAGAATGCAGGGAAAGAGACCAGTTGGAAAGCCAAGAAAGCGCTGGGAAGACACAGTAAGCAGCGACGCACAAGCACTTTTAGGAGTCCGTGTATGGAGAAGAGCAGCCACAGACAGACAAGGGTGGAGGCAAAAAATAAAGGAGGCCAAGGCTCATTTTGGGCTGTAGAGCCGTAGAAGAAGAAGAAGATATGTGCTTATTAGGCGTGTTGTGATGTTACGCATTTTTATAGAGATTTTTAATAACCTCTCGTTGATATATTAAATATCTTTGCTTTGCGTTTATTTATCGTGCAGTCTTTTTTCCAATTGCAAAATATCATTTTCAAAAGTTCTTGGGGTGCAGGAATATTTTGGAGTCTAATAGAATGCAAACATCCCTCTACGGTAGTCCATCCCCAATCAGTTAGACTAATGTTTTTATTTATAAGCCAAACTTAAACTTGGTAATAGCATCTTTTAATATGCTTGTTAAGAGTCCCCTGTAGGAATAAGGGCTGATAATTTATCTGTTTTTGATGGTTGCCTTAATAAATAATTCATACCGCATTGTTTCGATAAAATCATGTAAGTTTTATATTTTTTACATTTTATTTAATGTTAAGTTTTTAGGAATTGCATATAGCATTATTGAACAGGAAAAAGTGGCTTCTAGAGTTTGTCCTCTAGGCCAAACTAGTAGAAACTTTAAAGAACGTTCAGCAGACCACGAAAGGGCTTTTATTAATATAAAACCAGATTCTACAACTTCACCCTTTATATTATAATAATTCTTTTAATGGCCAATTTTAAATTCTTCACATTAAAAATAAAGGCCTTGAGATCTTTTTAATAAAATATATGGAAATTAACAAATTCACAATGTATATAGACAATTTTTGAATGCACGAGAAAATGCTGAAATTTTTTTAAAGTGTAGATGGAGCCAGCTCAAGAGGATTTATTGGGAATCCATTCGAGGCATTTGGGAGCTGTTGCGGTGTTTTTATTTCCTTATAAAGCAGATATTCCCGGACAATGAAATAGACATTAAGGCATGGACTCCCAATACCCTACCCGTGGTTATTTTGTATTAGGATTTCGATTTATTTGCAAAATGGGGTGTATTTTTGAGATTTAGGTGTGATCCGTGATCCGGTAGGTTTTAAGGGGTTTTTTATTGACAGAATGTGTTGAGATTTCTTTGAGTTTTTGTCGGGAAGGAATTGTAAGAACTGAAAAAGAAATCACAGTAAGCACTTATAGCGCAGTATATAAAGCTTTTTTAAATCTTTTTCCTTTCGTTTTTAGTCTCTTTAAAGGATAAAGTTATTTTTTAGTGGTAAACATGTAAATTACGATGGAGTAATTGATAACTTATAAAAAAAACAGGGAAGATAATGGATGTTTTAATTTTATATGGTTACCGATAATACATTTTAATAAAATTAGTTATAATATAGTACAATCATAATATAGTAGAAACACCAACTGAGTTGCTGAAACTAATAGAGAATGATAACATAAAAGTAGAAGTAAGACTTTTTAATTCAATATATAACACCGGAGTGATTCCCGCAGTTTGGCTCAAATCCATCTTTATTGCAATACCTAAAAAACACAATGCGAGAAAATGCTCAGAATATCGATTAATTAGCCTAATCAGCCACATCCTTAAAATTTTTCTCGGAATACTTCACAACAGAATTAGACGCAAATGCGAAGAAGATCTTGAAGATACCCAATTTGGTTTTAGAAATGCTATGGAAACCAGGGAGGCACTTTTTGCGCTAAACATCCTATAACAAAAATGTCGTGACCAAAGAAAAGGTGTATTTGCATGTTTCGTGGACTTCGAAAAGGCATTCGATAAAGTACAGCATGTAAAATTAATCCAAATACTGAAAAATATCGGAATAGATGACAAGGATATTCGTGTCATTAAAAATTTGTACTGGAATCAAACTGCTATCGTAAAAAATGGAGATAACTACACCGATGAACTCCCCATACAACGAGGAGTCAGACAAGGTTGCATTTTGTCGCCAACATTGTTCAATGTTTACTCGAACCATTTAAAAAGGCACTTGAGAGACAACCATATGGAATAAAAATCAACGGGTAACTACTTAATGTGATTAGATATGCAGACGGTACAGTAATTCTGTCAGATAATATTAAAGGTCTTCAAATTCTGCTTGATCGTATTCACGAGGTAGGAGAGGAAATGGACATTAAAATAAACTCAAACATAACCAAATTTGTGTGATTAGTGATTAGTCGTGACCCACATCCCGATGCAAAGCTTCAATTGAACGGAGTCCAAGTTGAGAAAGTTCACAAAATGACATATTTGGGAACTGTGATAACGGACCAACTAGATCCAGACATAACAATAAAACGTAGAATAGCAATGACTAAAACTACTTTTATGATGTAATAACCATCTCAGTTTAGAACTAAGGCAAAGAATGGTTAAGTGTTATGTTTATTCTGTACTTTTGTAAAGTGCAGAAGTGTATACGCTAAAAGTATCGAATATGAACAAAATTGAAGCATTGGAAATGTGGGTTCATAGACGAATGCTGAAGATACCTTGGACAGCGAGGAAAACTAATGAGGAAGTACTAAGAAGCGTCAACAAAAACAGAGAACTGCTAAAGACTGTTAAACATAAAAAAATGTCTTCTCTGGGACATATAGTAAGGGGAAGTCGATGTAAAATTTTACAACTGATCCTTAAAGGCAAAATAGAGGGCCGTAGAGGTGTAGGAAGAAAACAAGTTTCTTGCTTAAAAAAAAAAATTCGTGAATGGACTCAGATACCAAATGCAGCCGGATCATTCTGATATGGCACGCGAAGAAGAAGACTGAGACGTGTATGGGTATATGGGTGCCAACTCTGGGGCTGTAGCAAAGCTAGTAATCTACATATTATCCAGATATTTCAAAACAAAATACTGAGGAACATTGTTGACGCTCCTTAAACGTAGAAGTAATCAAACGAACAGCAACAAGTCACGAGCAGAGGCTGCATAGTCATAAGAATGTCGAGGCAATCCAGCTTCTTGACAATACTAAACTAAAGAGAAGGCTCATAAGGACAAAACCATTTGAGTTAGTGGAAATATGTAACAGTTTAGTGTGAAAAGCAGAGTATAGTACTGGGATGTTATTGCATATTAGTTGTAGTGCATTAGTTAATAGATAAAATAGGAGTAAGCCATAGGGCAAGCCCTTAAATTTAAGTATTTGCTGCTATCTATTTATTAAGTTAGTTCAGAAAATAACTGATAATTTGTATAAATAGCAGTATATAAACACCGTACAGGTGTTATACAGAAAAAAAATTCTGTGGAGTATTAACTGTAATATCCAGTATCTGCTCCCTTCCATTAGATGCCCCAGATATTCAAGCTTTTTATTTTTTATCATCTTCGTCAAGTCATTTTCGCCTTAAGCTATTTTGTTTAAGACTTATATGTTTGACATGCGTTGAACCCATCATATTTGAGCATTCTACAATATAGACACATCTCAAAGACTTCTAATTTATTCATCATATTAACTTTTATTATCCATGTTTCACATCCATGTAGTAATACAGGATACACATAATATTTTACCAACCTAATTCTTAGTTATCAGATCAGCCTCGATTTTGCCTCGCTTAAAATTAATCACGGGAAAATTATTTAAGATGAAAATAAATTACAGAATAAATGTGATATAATAACATAGCAAACTTTAGTATTCGGCATTATCAATACAGTGAATAATATTAAATCTAGTTTGTTTTTGGTGATTCCATTTATGTAGTTTTTACCTACTTCTATCAGTATATTTCCTAATAATACAATGTAAATATTCTTTTCATACAAGGCCACCTAGCAAACAGTTTCTAGACGCCTATTAGGGTACCAAGATCCCGTAAATAAACAAGCTAAAGAGGGTCGAGTTGTGCGAATATAAAGCGAGACAATTTCCTGCTAAATGTCTCCACTCTCAACTGTTTTATTATCCTTATGAAGGCCTTTTTGCTCAGATTTCCGAATACCATTGGATTTTCTGTTCTCGGCGTTTGTTTTGCATATTTTATTAATGGGTGCGATGGCAATGTCTCGTTACAATGTTTGCTATTTGATTGGATGTGGAACGGATCGTTTCTTTTAGCGATTCAGTTTCTTGGTATTAAATCTCTGCTTGAGATCGATTATTTCACATATCATAATCCAATAAGGGAGTAATAACGTTTGAGAAATTATTTTGCATTGAAAATAATATAAAATAAAGGACAGGGATACTTTTCTTTACAAGAAATATTGTTTTTTACCTGCTTTAGGATTTATTTAGGGTGGACAAAGCATTACACAAAATTATTACAAGTAAGTATATCTCTCAATAGACTGTGACAATAATAACGGAGGAGGCCGAAATCACAGAGGGAGATAACTTAAGCAATAAAGCTAAAAACAACAAAGCACCAGGATATGGAACATAAAAATGGGCGTTCTCAAATATGGAGGCGCAAGGATCATATCCTTTATACGAGGGTTTTTCAATAATATCGAAGCAGTAAAGGAGATTCCAGATAAATGGAATCTATCATAAATGTCCTTAATTTTCAAAAAAGATGACAAAGGTAAAACAAATAACTATCCCAGCCACTATTTAAATGGTGCCCTAATGGGCTTCCCACCATCTCCAGTAAATGCCAATAATTTTATAGAAGATTTCAAGACTAGAGCACTTTCCAGATCAATGTTCAAACCCTTATTTTGGCTACAATATGTTGACAATATATTCGTCATTTGGCTCAACGACAGGGATGTTTTGTTGTCTTTTCAAATTCATCTGAATGGTATACAATCTAGTGCACAGTTCACGATGGAGGTGTAAATAAAATCATCTCTTCCATTTTTCGACGTTATCATAAATAAAAACCAATCCTAAGGTTTTAATATCTCTGATTGCCAAAAACACACCCATACTAATCGTTACTTGCATGTCAACTTTCATCAGCCACCTTCAAAAATAATTCCGTCATTAATACCCTTGCCTCAAGATCAATACGCCTTTGCAATAATGCAAGCAGACCCGCTAAGTCCTCTACTTTAAACAATCCCTGATGCAAAATGGTTAATGCAAAAATTACATCAATAGGAGCATCCACAGACATAAATCTTCCACTCGATCATAACACAAAGACTCAGCCCTTAATTACACTTAAGCTTTTCTTCTTTACATCAAAGGTGTCACTGAAAAAATAAACAAAATCTTTAAATCAAGAAGAATAAAGATAATATTTACCCCACAACAAAAACTTTCATCTCTTGTCAGATCCGTCAAAGTTAACATTTTAAATGAACAGCACAGCGTTTATAAAACTCCTTGTAGAGGCTGCCCCCGATCTTATATAGGCCAAATAACCGTAGAATTCAAAATAGGATTCATAAACATTTTATTTCTGTTGGCAATTTTGATTCAATTGTAGCTATAGATCAACACCACTTCATACAGGTCACAACATTGATTCTGAAAACTTTAGAGATTTAAGAGAAAAAAGTCATAGAGATTTAAAAAACACAATAAATTGTCTCAATAAGATCTGGTTACTTTCGACATGGGAATCTCTCATAAAGAAAATATTGTCCGCTTCGCTTTGCAATCAAAATTCCGCCTCCAAAAGTCTACGCGGTAACCTTTTACCCAAACCACGTGATCATCGACGGTATAAATGATCCATACGCTGTCTCCAGAAGCCTCTCCGTTCAGTTCGCGGAGATAAGAATACGGCCGAGGCCAATATCTTCCTGCCTGTCGTAAGAGGCGACTAATAGGAAGGAATCGAGAGGTGGTGAACCAACCGTCACTTGAGGTGTCAGGATTGTAGAAACTCACTCGAGGCGCTTTGGCGTCACGGTCACCGCTCTACACTCCTAGTATCCGAGACGAGACTCTCGTGGGATCACTCTACTCTCATTCCACAGAACCAGGTGAGGTTAAACGAGCTGAGGGTTTAACGCTCCGTTAATCCCCCACCTTTCCGCCCCGGTTGGAGGGATTAACGGACCGTTGTTCGTAATCGCAACACAGACAATACGAGGAGTGTGGAGCCCCGCGATGCTCTTTGCAACGCGCCACCCTCATAATGCTCTCGGACTCGTAGGGGCTAGGGGATTCGCTCAGGAAGACCAGGGTCCAGCCAATATTATTATTGGAGTGTCACAAACTTATACATGTCTCCAGAAGCAGTAATGCAGTGACTAGAATAGTGTCTGGGGGCTTAGGAGTCTGAGAATCCGGAAGCCCTGAATATTACAACACAAAGATCTTAGCGATTATTATTACTGAATCATCGATTCAGGAGTTATCCACCTCTATATTAGATATGCCACGTATTTCTACCTACGAAACAGGGTTTTTGGAAAGGAAACCGGTGAAAGCGAAAGGACCGTTTTGAAATTTGAATAAAATCCCGGCTTTCGGTGGTTATATGTGATGAAAGATATCAAAATAAGTAGTGCAGAAGTTAAAGGAAATGAAGTTAACACAATAAACAAAATAATGGGAGCTCCTTAGATCGAGAAGTTGATTAGTATATTAGAAATATTAATTCATACAAATGAAACTACCTACATTCCTCAAGGCATAGCTGATTGCTATCTATACGGCAATTTTGAAGCAGAACAATGCGAGAAAATGTCGGGACTATAGTAAGCTAATGGGTCATACTGTGCAATTTGTTTCTAAAAGTAGGAATCTCCTGAGTAGCATACCATTACCAGTTTTTCCTGAGTATATATATATATATATATATATATATATATTATATATATATATATATATATTTTCAAGACACTGTAATTAGAAGACTGTGTAAATATTTACAATATATCACAAAATGTCAGTGCAACTTACTAGTCGTTGAGATTATTTATATAAAGCTATGATACTCAACATTAATAACACACATATAAAATATAACATATAAAATAATGGACAAAATACATTTTAAAATTTAGTTAAAGATAGTAAAATTTCGTTTGTGACATCTTTTAATGGTGTGTTTTAACTGATCTATGGAGAACCGGAAGAAAAAAAAAAACCAAAAATAGTATGATTAAAATGTAATTAGGTGTCCTTCATGTTTTATTAATGGTTCTAATGTATTAAACCTGTCTTGATGGCCTGCAACATGTTTTGCATGCAGATGCTGCATACCATCAAGAGAGGTTTAATACATTACTATCATTAATAAAACATGAAGAACACCTAATTACATTTTAATCATACAATTTTTGTAACAATAAATAGTGGTGTGTACAAACTTCAATGTGGCCACTGCCCAAAAACTTATATCGGTCAAACTGGTAGAAACTTTGATAAACGAATAGCAGAACAAAAAAGGGCTTTCAAGAATAGAAAAACAGATTCGACATACGCACTTTACCTTCTAGATCATAATCATTCTTTTAATGACAAATTTAAAATTCTTCACATACAAAATAAAGGCCTCAAGCTATCTTTGTTAGAATCTATGGAAATCAACAAATTAAAAAACACAGATATAATTCTGAATGACCAACTTGAGACAAACAGTTCTCCCCTCCTCAACCTATTTCATTAGAGACTATAAATTTGTAAACCCAAGCCAAAATAGATCACTTGAGAAAGGCAATCAGCCGAAACAGCTGTAGTGATAATATTTAAAATAAATTTTGTGGAAGTTTGAAAACAAAGTGTTCAGTGTTTTATTGTTACATAAAATGAATTTCCATCAAGTAACGGTCGAATCCATCAATTATACAATTTTTGTTTTTTTTTCTTTCTATTCTCTATGGATCAGTTAAAACACACATGTCGGTTTTTACGTCCATTCGAAGCCATGTTAGAGTTACTTTCTAAGACAGAAGAGATTTATTTTCACGTTCAGAGCGACTGTGAATTGCCGTTCTGAAGAGGCCTATTAGGCCGAAATACGTATAAGCGGATACACAGACGCACTATACGTGAAATCAAATCTAAACTGTCTCTTCCTTTTTATAAACTATTCCATAAAAATTATACTATCCATCTAAGCACCTTTTTATGAAGTGTCAACAATAGGCATCGTAGACATATTAACGCGTTTAAAACAACGTGATTTTTTGCTTCTATCAATAATAAGCATGGTCAATTAGTCAACCGCATTAACAAAATGTAAGGGGATGATACAACCCTTGCTTATTTTAGGTCCAGGAACTAATAATTCACGACGCGTGACGTAAGAGTTTTCGAGACAAAGCTTTCTAATTAAAACCTTGTAAGCGACTGCATTGTAAATATTGTGGAGGACATAATTCTTTTCTTACATTAACTCCTGTAATGTAATTTAGAATTAATCTGCTGCTGATGAATTAGCACAGTTTTTATCCTCGTATTTGAAGCTCATGACATGATTGTCACGTCTCGACTTAAATCAGTTTAACCAGACTGTGCTGGCTTTAAAATTTGGCCAAAAAATCTCCGGATTTTTCATTGAGTAAAATTGCTTTTTCACACAGAATCAGATCACAAATAGGTTCTCCCTGGAATATTTTTTGAGAAAACTAATTTTGATAAACAGCATCCTCCACAGGCATCATGTTTCATCGTTTTACGACTTGTGAATGTATCAGAAGAATCAAGCTGCAACAAAGATCGTCTTTTGTCGGGAGTTCGGATAAGCGGTCGTTCGGTTGATCGAACGTTCAGAAGATAATCGACGCTCTACTATATATATATATATATATATATATATATATATATATATATATATATATATTATATATATATATATATTATATATATATATATATTATATATATATATATATATATATATATATATATATATATATATATATATATATATACAGATTGAACGAAATAAATTCGGAACATAGGAATATAATGTATTATAAAAATCCCATACTTCAGCGGGCTGCTGGATTCTGAACTCATAAAACTTGAAAGCTACACATAAATCTACGATTTTATTATGCTGTCAAACCAGCTATAGTCCAGGAAATGAAGCATTTCACCTCGCAATTTTTTCGTGCTGCGTGGATTGACTTGAAATTTAACAGAAGATAGGTTATAGCCTAAGGCTCAAAATCTATATCGAACCAAAGTGCGCCAAAGCCTAGGGTGTGGTTGCCACCCCATCTCCGGGGTGAAAATTTTTTTTACGTTTTTACTACAGGTTTCGATTGAAAAAGTGATTCTAAACAAAAAATGTGCTATACATTTTTTTTATAAAATGATATTTTTCAAGTTATTCGCGATTGAAAGTAACAACTTTTAGACAAAAAAATCCACGTTTTTAATCGATTTTTCGCGAATAACTCGAAAATGGTGCATAAAAAAAATTGTAGAGAACAAATTTGTAGCTTTTAAAAAGACAAATACAATTCATTTTTTAAAATGTTTTTGCGATATAATAGGAACCGAAATACGGCCTATCAATGTTCAGCGGTTTTCTTCAAATGCCAAATTTGAAAGATTCAATGTCAAATATCGGGAAAATTATGCATTCTTGGAAGAAAACTCGCAAAACCTTTTTTAAAGAGCATAAATAGACCTATCATAAAAAAAGACTCTAGCTCAAAAATTGAGTGAGTTATGATGAAAATAAGGTCAATACCTCATTTTTTACGAAAAAATCGATGAAAACAACCCCTTAACCAACCCCATAATTAAAATCGATCTTCACCCTTCTGCAATTCCTTTTGTACATGTATTGTTAATACGTCCAAGAAGTTTGACCCATTTAAAATGCTTAGCTTTAGAAAAAGTGCAGCTTAAAGCGAGAAACGATTTACAATTTCATAGTTTTTACCCTTCTTTTTTTAAATATGCCCGAAAATACTGAATATATGAAAAAAATAAAAATTACCAAATTGTAGCTTTTTTAATGACTAAAATTATCCTTTATTTAGATTTGTTGTATAATGAATATTTGGTGAGATATAGCCGTTTAAAGCATTGATTTACGATCAAGCACCATCTTTTTCGAGCCCTTTAAACTCACCCCATTTAAAAACCAAGGGTTCCAAAAAGGTTTAATTCACAGATCCTTGTAGCTCTTAAAAACCTATACAAATCGTTTATAAAGAAACACTCTATCGTTAAAAATTAAAGGAAATACGTTAAAAAAACCAGTTAATTTTTTTCCGGAAAATTCCATTAGTATAGTACAGTACATTTCGGAGCATAATAATCTACAAAACCGGTATATTAGCTAGTGGGGCGTTATACATTCGAAATTTTAAGCGTTCTTATTTTGAAATCCCATACAACAGAATAAATAAAGCAACAGATTGGGGATGGTATTCCAAAGATGGTTTGTTATTACCCGTACGCATGAACAAACAACCTGCACCCGATGATTTTTTGAAAATTATTTTTTGCCAATGCAAAAAAGGATGCGGCGTTTCATGTGGGTGCAGAAAAGTTGGTTTATACTGTAACTCTACTTGTTCTGGGTGCTCAGGTGAAGGGTGCAATAACAGTCCACCAATAATTGAAGAAGATGAGGATGACATAGATCACGATGAAGATGTAATTGATGACGAATAAAATTATTATTATAATTGTTTTATCTATAAATGTAAATATTTTCAACTATTTATGTAAACGTATAAGAATATATGGTGCCTTTTTATGTTGATAAATTTTTTTGTATTTAATTCTACTTTTTTCAATTTATATCTTATAAATTAGTTTATAAAAACTGCAATGTTGTAAAGGGTGATTTTCAAAAGTTGAAAAGTTGCAAAATTTTGGCAAAAAATTGTTTTCACCTATAGCACTCATAACAATTGATTTTTAAGGGTTGAAAATGTATGAATTTGTATTTTAAAGTATAAAAAAATCACTATTTAACTAATCCAAACCAAATTTCACTCATCTTAAGATTTGTAATATTATTTTACAATTTTTGAAAATTAGGTGTAGTTTTCAGCCCTAAGAACAATCAGGGTTCATCGGCATGACATAAACTAGAAAGCAGAGGGTGAGTTGAGCTTAATTCCAAATTTTTATGCAAATCGTTCCAAGGTGAAATCATTTTCTTCGCATTACTAATTTTTCTATATTAATCTCTAATAAGGGTCGCTTTTTAAGGGTTGAAATATGATGGAACTTTATTCAAAAGCACGAAACTATCATTATTTAATTAATTCAAACCAAATTTTACCCATATTCAGGTTTAATATGTTATTTTATAATTTTTGACAATTAGGGGTAGTTTTCACCCCTAAGAACAATAGGGTTCGTCGACATGACATAAACTATAAAGCAGCGGGTGAATTGAGCTTAAATCCAAATTTTTATCCAAATCGATCCAAGGCGAAATCATTTTTTTAGAATTAGTAATTTTTTTACATTAATCTCTAACAAGGGTTGCTTTTTAAGGGTTGAAATAAGATGGAACTTTATTCAAAAGTATAAAATAATCATTATTTAGCTAATTCAAACCAAATCTTACCTATATTCAGGTTTAATATGTTATTTTATAATTTTTGACAATTAAGGGTAGTTTTCACCCCTAAAACCCTTCAGCGCAATTCGGCTCGATATAGATTTTGATCCTTGGGCTATCATCTACCTTCTGTTAAAATTTCAACTGGATAAATGCAGGACGAAAAAATTGCGAAGCTTTAACTTTTTTCGAGCTTCATTTCCTGAACTATTATCACTTCCTTAGACAAACCCGTCTTACGCAAACAACATTGTTACGAGACAGATAGTTGAACGATATTTTATACAATGTCTATACCCAGGTATGGATTTGTTTTTGTCCAAGTTTTATATTGGTCCACTATTTCAAATGCAGTTCAAACAGACATGCATTAAATTGTATGTTCCGTTTTAATTTGGTTCAATCTGTATATATACAAAACGCAAATATCGGATAAGACTAGTAGCCGAAAAAGATGATGTACAAAACTAAGTACGTATTTAAATTTGGATTAAATTTCATTTATATATTCAAAATATTCATTCATTTAACATTAGCACTTTTGCACTTTTGCCGTACTCTTAAACCTTACCTCACATAAACAAATCAGTTTTTTTTTGTATAGTTACGTCGGAACGCGCAAATACCGCCGCCTCGGGCGATTTGCATCTTCGAGTTACCACAACAGCGGCTTACAATGTACTAACATGACAAAACAGAAAATTAAAGCAAGAAAACTCTTATTGTTGAAAAGTAATTTAAAATTCTGCTTTTTGTTAACCTGCATTCTTTATTCAATTACGGACTAGTCGCTGAAAACTTCAGGTCGGAATTGGTAACTCCAGTAAAATCGACTATAACGGAAACTTAAGACCGTGGACCGGATCAAGGGTTCTATATTTACGAGGTAAATATAGTAATTGTTCTAATTATACCAAGGTTTTATTTCAGTTTTGAGTTATGGTAACATCGATATATAAACAACAAATTTTTTATATTCATGCAACATAAATATCTCTACAAAGTTTAGAGACTTTTCACAGTTAATATAATTTCAAAAAACTCTTACTGCCCATTTTTATTGTTTCATATATCCATGGTTCACATGTTATTCAGTTTATATAATAATTAAATTAACTATCAAATGATATTTATTTATATTTTATTCATCATCATCATCAGTAGCTCGACAACCCTTTCTGGGCCCTGGCTTGTTCTAGGATTTTTTGCCATTCTGTTCTGTTCCTTGCTTTGTTTGAACAGTTGGTAATCTTGTGTTTTCAGTGTTTTATTTATATTCAATATTTTGTTTGAATTAGGCAGGTCTCTTAAAAGTAAAGGAGAGAGTTGCCAGTATTGTACCACTTAACATATTTCGAATTTTAATTTAAACAATATATGTCATATTTAACTGAACGAGGGATAAAAACAAATAATAGACATTTACACACACACATAATAATTTTTGTAATTTGATATCATTGATTTTACTGTTAAAAAAAGTTTGTTTTCCTGGTAGGTTGCAAGTGATATAATTTAGAAAACTACTTGCCTTTATGGTACAATGGGTTTCCTTAATTGTACTCATAGTAACTATATAGATGAATCAGTTTATAGTAAAATAAATTTTAGTGTGAGTACCATTATTCATGTTTTGTTTAATACGAATAAAATTTATTTTTCAATTTCAGAAATTATTCAGTTTGAACGTACATAATATTTTTATTTACATTCAAAGAAAGAAAAGTTTTTGTTCCAGGTTGGACTTGTCCACAAAGTTCGTGTTCCACGAACAGCACTTGGTGTATTGGATCATGCATTTAGCTCTTTTTTTCCCGCAAATTCTGCCCCAAAAAAGTTATGATTTTTAAAGACTATGCGATAAACAGTCCATACTCCACTAGTTCTGAAACCTATGACTACAATTTCAATGCTTGCTGCTCTGCATTAAGATTCATAAATTAAGCCAGCTACGTGAAGTTGGGTAACACATAATCCGGGGTTAGAACAAAGCCACTTTTCAACTGATTGAGTGTAGTAGCCTTTGAAAGACATAAATAATAAACTATCCAAAGGCTGCACGGGATGAGTCGTATGCTCAGGCCATTATATTATTATTACACCGTGCTCTGTAGCACGTAAAATTGTTTCAAGATTCTTGGAGTGCGTTGTATGCCCATCCAGAACCAAAAGAAGTTTTTTCTACTGTTGGATTTATAGAATCAATAAAATGCTGAAGCAATTTTACGCTTAAACATAAGCATAGGTGGAACGTAAATTCCTGAAACACTCGCAGAGCAAACAACTATTTTGTTGACTTCACGTTTTTCATTGGTCAATGACCCAACTTGCCTTTTACCTTATTGTGCAAGAACCTTTTGGCATTTGTTGCGCTGGCACAAGTTGCATCAATATTATACTTTTTTTCCAGAAAGTCGAAAAATACGTAAACATTTCTTTTATTAAATCCTTTTGCGCGTATTATAGACGTTGCTTGAGGTTCTCTCAGTGGGATTATGTCCTTATAACGAGCTTTAAAAGCATAAAACCACTTCTTTTCTCTCATTTGGGATTCTTTATTAAAATTATGTTGTATTTGATTTCTCTCGACAATTAGAAATGCCAGCCGTCGAACATTATTGATCGTAAAGTCAAACATCGACGTCTCCAGTTTTAAAATGTGATCAAGTAACTCCTTCTTCACTGCTGTTGGTAACACACTGCCTGGGCCAAAAGCCTTTGTTTCTTGATTTGCCGTTACATTGGTTCGAGGACAAGCAAGGTACGCTTGGGGATTTCATACTGCTTGCAGCATTTATTTAATTCCATGTCTCCATTACGTTTGGAGAAATGTTTAACGAACGCGGCTTATGTCGTCCACATTCAAGGTGCCATATTTTCCTTTAGGCATCTAAAATACACAAGAACGGTGTGTATTATTTATTTATTTATTTTTGAAAATAAGTAGGTCCTAAACACCTAATGGTATTTAAACTTATACCGGTACAATATAGGCAACTCGGTGTGGTACAATATGGAAAACTTGCACTTAATGTAAATAAAGTACGATTTCTAACGTAAAAATTGTACTGCAATGAAAACAACTCAGTTTTATACACTTAAATACTTGATTTTCTTATATGTATGAATCAAGTTTGCACATATCATTACAGATGCTGTGACCTTATGTATGGAATTAGAAAACTATTCTGAAACACCATGAAAGACAAAAAATTCGATAAAACAAAATCGATAGATGTAAACGTTGTAAAATTTCAGCATTCAATTCTAGGTAGTAACTAGTTCCACTAAACGACATAAAAGCGCCCTTGATTCCTCTTAAAGGATAAATACAACGGTGGTACAATATTAGCGTCGCGCCGGTACAATTTCGGCTACATTCTCCTATGCTTTGTTAATACGTTAACAGGTGGCATTAGGAGCAAACATAAAGCTTCGCGTTATGCTACTGTACCACCTACTGTAATATCTTTTTTTTCATTAGGCTCGCCATCGCCATCAATATGTGAGTGTTTATATGTTCACTAAAAGTAAAAGTTCACTTCATGTAATTTGCATGTTCAGAATTGGATTTTCCTAATTATGTAAATTAGTATATTTATAAGTAATTACAATGAAAAAAAACCTTTCATTGAAATAACAGCAGGGTAAATCTCTCTACCTGCCTTTTCGATAATTAATTTTTGTAACAAACAAAAAATGTCATTAAAAAATGTTATAGTTTGTCATTAAATATCATAAAAAGTTTCTTTGTCTCCTATGTTTTGTACAAAATTAAGGAATTTGAAAGTAGTTTTTTGAGAAGTGTTTTTTTGTGATAAGACGTATGCTCTTCAAAAGGTTAATATAAGTCTTATATCAAATTATATTAAGAATAATTTTTAAAATTCACTGCAACAGTGAGAACGATATACTACTGAATGCTAAGCTAGGAAATCAATGAGCAATTTATCTCTCTCTATATTATAACAACGTTGATTTACTATTCCTTTCTACCGGTCCTATAATACGATGTTGTCATGTATGACTTTTACAAAGAATATTGTCGTACTTTAGATGTTTTCTATATGTAAGTATTGTATATAAATATAATATTATACATAAATATTGATGTTATTAAATACATTTTATTAGATATTTTAACAAATACAAAACGATAATTAATATGATACTTTTGCTGCATGTCAACTGGGAACGATGTTGTCGCTTTATCGCATTCACAGTTCGAAGAATTTACTGTCTACAAATTTGTTTCTCAAGTAAAGTAAACACAACTAGAAACAACTGAAAAATAGTTCATTTCCAATTAAGTAAGCAAAAAACGTATCTCATTATTGTTAGATTACCTGTAGACTTAAAAATAGTGTATCAAAGGAATTCAAAATTTTCCCCTATACGTAATCTTATATTGCATATGAATATATAAAATTTAATTGACAAAATCAAAATTTATTGCAAGCAGACATCATTCAATAAAGTTATGATTTCATATTCTAAAAGGGTGTATTCGCCACGAAGAAAAAAAAGAGAACGTGATGAAATTTCAAATGTTTGCGGTATGTACACGAACGATATTTAAATAAAAACTATCAAGACGATAAAAGAGATATCGTGTAGCATCCTACACGCCATTTACTTTTGAACGGCGCGGTGTCTAAACAAAGACATCACATAAAATACGACAATCTTTTTAGTGTTGTCTTTTTCTCTTGGACGATTGTAATGTTTGGTGAATATAACATTAGACAAAAACTTAAATTTGTTGTGTTCAAAGCGTTTTTTTCATTACTATGTTACTAAATTTTATTTAAATAAAAGGCAGATATCGAGCCCAGTTTTTTTAAAAACTCTTGCCCTTACTAGTAGGAAGAATATCGCGCATCAGTACCTTGGCAACACGGCGTAAGTATTGCAACATTCAACGCAGTGCGCCGTCTCGTATTTGCTAGCCGACCACATGTTTGTAATATGACTGCATTCGTAGTATTGGTTTAGACAAGGTCACAGATTGTTTGTTTTCAAGACTTTGATGTAATTTTCGACTAATCTTTAACAAGCGGTAATTTCATTAAAACTATTCAGTGATTATTTTGCTTTATATGCATAGATAATTTCACGTACAAAAATAATGCATTCTATATAATGCAAGTTCGAAGACATTTATATTGAACTATATCTATTTTTTTAAGGTATCCTTTTCTATGTGTTTTGGTTCTATTAGTTGCTTTACCCCCGACAACGGTTCAATAATTACTCAGTCCGGCGAGAAACGGAGAGCGACTTATCAGTACTCAGTCACAGAAAAGAATACTTATGTCTCAGATCCATACTCCAAGACCGGGTACGGAACTGACACTAGATCAATACTCTGGCAGAAGCGGTTGGCCTTTAGTTAATACCCTAGGCCAGTGGAGTTGTTATAAAATCAATACTCTGCGGAACTACGAAAACACGATAACAATAACACATTTTTACATATATTAGACAATAAGATGGGGCCCCTGATATATTAGGGCCCTCTGCAAGCTTTATCCTGCTGGGACCTCTGTAAAGCCTCTGCATATTAGATAAATCCCCCATTAAAAAAATAAAAACATGGCATTCATTGTAATATTAAACAAAAAAAGCTCCCAGTTATAATCTATCAGGGGCTAATACTAAAAAATTTACCTGAAAAAATCAACAGGCTAATACTGTAGATTCTCAACATTATTATAAAAACTGGTTACTTTTTTGTCATTTGTAAAATAGCTAAAATAATTATGGCACCAAAACTTGGCGAAAACTCAAATCAGGTCTCATCATACCATCCAATAAGTTTTCTACCAACTCTCACAAAGCTTTTTGAAAAGATCCTTATGAATAGAATCGAACCTATTATCTTGAAAAATACTACCAAACTACCAGTTTGACTTCCGGCAAAAACATGGTACCATCGAATACAAACAGTAGTCAAAACAGCTAGAGATACCCATGAAAATACGTTCTATAGTACAGCTGCCTTCCTAGACGTCTCGAAGGCATTTAACAAGGTCTGGTATAATAGTCATAACAAATGAATTCTTCTTAATTAATCATGGCAAAGCTTAAACTCCCCTTTATCCAATTTCAGCAGAGTCCCTCAAAGTAGGGTATTTGCAATCCTATAATAAATTTACACAGCTCAAATACTTATCATAAATAATACTACGATTGCTACGCATGTAGATGATACCGTCATAATGGTCACTCATGTGAATCTAATATTAACATCCAGAAATTTGCAAAACCATTTAAATCAATTAGAAAATTGGTTAAAACACTCTGGTATCCATAAACCAAAAATTACTACCTTCTGGGAACAATGCCAAATATCTAGGTATCCACATAGATAATCAACTAAATTGGGGGAAATATATATGGTCCAAACGACTACAACTGGGCATGCTTTATAAGAAAATGTACTGGTTTGTGAATCAGAAGTCAGGTTAAAGTATACAAAACAAACTTCTTCTCTATAAGGCAATATTACGACCGGTATGGATGTACAAGACTCAAATATAGGGAACTGCCATTAATACAAATAAACAAAGACTACAAATATTTCAATCCAAAATCCTTTGTGATGCCTGCAGTGGCCCACGGTCTATGCCAAACGATGTTATTCATCATGATCTGAATGATAATGATAAAGATGATTCATCATGATAACGAAGCAATCATCACTCAGTATACAAACTACTTTAAGAGACTATCACCTCATCAAAATTCACTCTTCAACGGTCTCCTGACACCACCACTCGTTAGAACACTTAAAGGTTTGGATCTTCTAGATCTCTTCACGGCTAGAAACTAGACGGAAGTTACTCATTTATTTAAAAGTCAAAAATTTGGTAATGTAAACTGTAAAGGGTGCTCCCACTTGGTACAGCTCCCACTCTGTCAGTTTTTCTATGTCTTTCAAACATTGTTGTTTGTTTGTGTTTCAATGACTGCGGACACTAAATCCATTCGCCAATCTTACAATTTGAGGTGTAGTATGTGTGTGTGTGTGTGTGTGTGTGTGTGTGTGTGTGTGTGTGTGTGTGTGTGTGTGTGTGTGTGTGTGTGTGTGTGTGTGTGTGTGGTGTGTGTGTGTGTGTGTGTGTGTGTGTGTGTGTGTGTGTGTGTGTGTGGTGTGTGTGTGTGTGTGTGTGTGTGTGTGTGTGTGTGTGTGTGTGTGTGTGTGTGTGTGTGTGTGTGTGTGTGTGTGTGTAGAGTAATTGTCTTGATACTTAGCAAAGTCGACGTCATTGTCTTTGCTAAGAGACGCTAATTGTATCCGAACGTCTGCGGTCCCTCCGGTGTGTACCGATCACACAAGGATAGAAGTTATTTTCATTTATTAATTTTTTTAATAAACGAAAATTTCCACCCAGGTGGGATTCGAACTCACGACCTTTAGGTTTAAAGGCAGGCGCTCTTACCACTGAGCCACAGAGGGGGTATCTTTCAAACATATTATTTATCGTTATATTAATTACCTATTGCAAAAGTAAAAGGAGTTAAAAAAATTATTAATGAACCACAATGACACTATTTGAGTAGGTAAACATACGAATATACCACGGACAGTCGTTTTGACTTTGTACTGTATTTATTTGTTTAATAATATGTTTTGTAATTTGTAGAGAATACTTATAAAATTTCTTGTATATTCTGGTATATATTATGCAAAGCAACAATTTCAAGAAATAATAAAACTTTTACTTTGTTACCACTTGCAGAAAATAGCTCCCTTATGATTTTTAAATGATCTCTTACGTTTATTATGACCCTATCGGTTTAACCGTAATTTTATTAGCCATTTAGCTCCCTAAAGTTTATTACTAGGTGCATAGTTAAGCGATAAAATTTCGAAAGCGGTTATCCCATAGACTGCGCTACTTAGAATTTGAAATCCCTACTTTAATGCCCAATTTTTCAAGCAGAACTGAAGTAATTACTTGTAAATCCCTTGTTCCCGTTTTTTCGGTATCACAATCCGAAATTATGTCACTTATTATGTGACTCCCGGCATAATTTAAACAATAAATCTGGAAAACGAGGTGGTTGGTAGCTGGAATAGAGAGTCTACGCCAGAGACGGCGTATAACTCAACGAAAATATTTACGGTAATGTTGCCATCCACTCCAAAAGTACATTTTAAAAGTTCGCGTTTGACTTCCCCTCTTTTATGGGGCCGGCTGTGAGCGTACGACAACGAAGGCCCTAAAAAGTAATAGGTAGAAGCATAACCATATCTCGAGGCATCTGTTTTAAGTTCCGAAACGTTAAGTACTAAATTAAGTGAGCGTAATTTTTCTTTTTTGTCCCGTAAATTTCGACGAATGATTTTTATTTCCGTTGTTTTCCCTTTGGCATTTCGAACTCTCTGAATGGGGACAATCGCTATGAGAAATTGGGATCATATTTCTTTCGGGAGTTCTCCTGGTTTAAAACCATTAGAGTTTTGCCTCGGAACGTACTTCATATGTTTCTGCTAAATGGGGGAGATCTGACAAACTTCTCGAATTTGTGTAGTAATTTTTCAAAAAAAATTTAAAGTGCACTTCCAGTTTTTGATGTAAATAGATGACTTTTAGTGAAAAACTTTAACTTAACTATACGTTAAAGTATCAGTCTCAGTTTGTAACTTCGAACAGTCAGAAGTTTCCACAAATAACTATTTTCTTATTATTTACCTTTAATTTGAATCTAATTCCTTTTTGACTAATCACATTCTTGATTCACTTAATAGTTATTAACACCAAAGTCAGTGGCGGCTCGTGGCTTTAGAGATAGGGTAGGCGAGGTTTTTTTGTCTCCTGAGATAGGTATACAGCCTAATAAAAAGGCTTCAATCATCATAGGAGATAATTTTTTTTTACTTTTAATAACGCATCGACCACACAGGGTCATTAGCCTATTTAGATTAATGTGATACTTGATGCAATTAGTGTATATACCTAAGTTTACAATAATAATGTGTAGGTACGTGTACATTGACAGCCTTTGAGATAAGAAATATATGATATTTTTTGGGTCTCTGTATTTTCTTCTAGGATATCTCTTAGGGAGTTGGGTATGCTATATGTGAGTCGTCCACTGTTATATTTGGGACACTGTATTGAAAAATGTTTTACCATTAGAACACCGTTGCACACTTCACACACTGGTTTATTTTTGCGCTGTATAATAAATAGTCATGTGTAAGTCGTGTATGGCCGATACGGAGACGGGTAAGTATCACTTGCTCCCTTCTGTCTTTTACTTTTGGTTTCCAAAGATGTGGATGTTTGTTTACTTCGTATAGCCTTGATGGAGTGTTGTTCCAAGTTTGTTGCCAATTTTGAACTATTTTTTTTAAGTATGGGTTCAAATCGGTTTGTACCTTTCTTTGTTTTTTTTTATATTACCGATAGTGCTTTTAGGATTGCGAATAATTCAGCCGGAAAGTTGGTTGTAATTGACGATAATTTGAAACTAACTGAGGAGCCTTCCGAATAAATTGCTGCTCCAACTCTGTCTTCACTTTTCATGCATCGGTGTATACGCTGTTGATATTGAATAGTGTATGAAACTTTTTTTTTTCTTTTTTTTATTAACAAAATCGCATCAGCCAAATTGGCTATTAGCGAACAATAATTTTATTACATTTATAACATTAGTTTATATAGCATTTAAAATATTAAGTGAGGTTAAGAAACTTTTTATGTTTGAAATATTGTACTGTAAACCTAAAATGTCACTTAGTTTGTTTGGTATACTGTACAATATGCGCTTTGGCGTTAATGCTGGACATTTTTCCAATATATGTTTGACTGTTATTTTTTCATCACAGTTGTCACATCTTGGTTCTTGTTTGTTAGAGAATACGTAGCTGTTCGTTAGTCGCGTATGACCCAGTCGAAGTCGCGTTAATATTACCTGGTCTCTTCGACTTGTTGGTAATGTTGGTAATCGATTTTTTACATCGCGTAGCTTTGCCGATGACACTTTCCACTTTTCATTCCACATATATTGCACTTTAAATTTAACCGTTGCTTTCACGTCCGCACTCGTAAATGTCTGCAAGTAGTGATAGTACATTCCGCACTATCACTACTTGCAGCTTCTTTTGCAGCGTTGTCTGCCTCTTCATTTCCTGGAATTCCAATATGGGATGGTATCCAAAATAATATAATATTTTTTCCTTTCAGTTGAGCGGTGTGGATTTCTTCTTTTATCTTGATGACTAAAGGATTAGTTGGGTAGACATATTGGATTGACTGGACTGAACTTAGAGAGTCTGTGAGTATGATATAATTGGTGTTATTAGATGCATTAACAGCAAGGGTAGCCTGGTATAGAGCATATAGTTCAGCAGAGTAAATGGAGTACTCTGAAGGGAGTTTATATTTATTTGTCGATGTTGGGGTTATGATTGCAGCACCAGTACCTTCATTTGATTTAGATGCATCTGTGTATATATGTGTATAGTCCTTGTAGTTGTGAAGCATATCGTTGAAGGCGGATTTGAATAACTGTGGGTTTGTTGAATGTTTGTCGAAAGAAATGAGGCGGGTAAGGCACTGAGGATTCTTTATTTGCCATGGAGGAATTGAGGACAATTGGGAAGAAAAGCATTCTGGGAACGTGTAGTTTAATTGATTTAAATAGCTTCTAATCCTTGCGTAGAAAGGTTTGGCAGTTCTTGGCTTATTTATGAAGAGATTTGGAAACTTTTCTGTAAAACAATTATTAATGGTAGGGTTTTTTGGGTTAGACCTGATTTTTGCGGCATATGCTACACTTAAATAAAGTCTTCTGTCTTCTAAGGACGGTTCACCAACTTCACAATAAATACTTTCGATTGGTGTTGTGCGAAAAGCTCTAGATATTATACGTAAAGATAGGTTGTGAAGACTGTCAAGTTTTTTTAGCAGTGTCTTAGTGGCTGTAGAGTACACAGTAGATCCATAATCTAATTTTGATCTGATTAATGTTCTGTATAACATTAAAAGTGTTTGGCGATCCGCACCCCATTCTTTATTGGCCAGAGTTTTAAGAAGATTTAATCGCTTGTGACAAGATAAGATCAAATTTGTTATATGAAGTTTCCAGCTTAGATTTTCTTCAAATGTCATGCCCAAGAATGTATGAAACTTTTGTTTAATGACGATTGATGATATCTCTGATTTTCTTAGGTTTGTTAGACTGATGTCGATAGCAGGAATATATATTGTCCATGGTGCAGGGTTGTGGATTGAAGAGGTATCATAGGTTATAAAAAGTGAAAATTTAATTTGGATAAGTATGATTGTATAAGAAAATAAAAAGGATAATCAATTTGATGTGTTTGTTAAAATTTATTTGTAAATCGATCAGCAAAAACGTTATGCAGTACTGGATTATTTCGTTTAATAACACTACTGCTGCATATGTTAGGCATAAATATTGTCTTCTGATAGAAAGAGGAAGTTCTCCACTTTCCCAAAAGAGACTTAGAATGGGGCTTGTGTAGTGAGCACCTAAAAAAATACGTAGACATCTATTTTGGATAATATCCAGTGACTTTAATTTTTTTTGGAGGAGTTGTAGACGATGGCTCCGTAGTCACATTTTGATCAAATTATGAATTTGTAAATACGTATTAAACTTGAATAGTCGGCACCCCAGTTTTTAAAAGCAAGTGATCATAATAAATTTATACTAGTAAGACAGGATATTAGGATATTTTCAGCTGTTGAATCTGTGTCTTTCAAGATAATATTTTATCAAATGTCATACCCAAGAATCGGATTTCTTCCACATAATCTAGTTTTTGTTCGTGTACATATAATTATTTTGTTTGGATTTGATTTTTCCTTGAAACGTTGAGAAACAGATTGCTTTCGTTTTTGAAGTATTAAACTGAAGTCCACTTGTAGCTGACCATTTCTCAATATGTGTTAACGCTATTTGAATGTGATTGTGAATCGTTATTATGTTTTTTTCCTCTACAGAAAATAACTAGGTCGTCAGTGTATAATGTAGCTTTGACATGGTTTTCAATTTGTGTTAATATCGAATTTATTGCTACTAAAAATACAGTTGTGCTTAAGTTTGATCCTTGTGGTAAACCATTTTGTTGAATTTTTGTTTGAGAATATGTTCCGTCAACTCGAACTTGAAATTTTGTGTTTTCAAGAAAATTTGAAATGTATTTTAATATATTGCCCTTTATTAACAAGTTGCTGAGTGTTTTAATAATTAATTATTTGAAAACAGTATCATATGCTTTGCTTACATCAAAAAATATTCCAACATAGTGCTGTTTTATTGCGAATGCTTTATTTCTGTCAACAAGGTTGCCTAAGGTTGAGCGATGTTTTCGCAAACAACATTGTTCTGGAATAATCAATTTGTTTGATTCTAAATACCACATTAGCCTATTGTTTATTATCTTTTTTAATACTTTACCTATGCTATATGTGAGTGATATCGGTCGGTCTATTTTTGGATCTTATTTTGGTTTAGTTGGTTTTAGAATAAGTATTATGATTGAATTTTTCCATGATTTAGGACACACTTTTTAATAAGTATAAACGGTATATTGTCGGGTTCAGGACTGTAAAAACAAGTGTTTTTACAATTCTGGAATTTATTTTATAATTCTTTCTCTGTTATTGGTATATTTAGATCGTTATTGTTTTGATCGTAATATTATTATATAGGATTTTTTTCTTCTTTTATTTTGATATCTAAGAAATTGGAAGTATAATTTAAGTTACTTTAGCTATATTCATAAGTAGATGCTAGTACCTATATTGGATAATTTCTTCTGCGCTTTTCTAAATAGTACTATTTTGAGTTGGAAAGTTGATTGATTTATGGGGTTTGGATCTAGACATTTTGTTCGCTTTTTCTATACAGTTGTTATAGGAGTTGAACTATGTATTGTGGTGACATATTCTCTCCAAGAGTCACGTTTGGCTTTTTTAATGGTATACCTAGCAACAGCCCTTAATTTTTTAAATTCTTTAGAGTTTTCTTGAGTTTTATGTCGGTTGAATTTATTAAAAGCTTGTTTCGATTGTTTTAATCCTTCTTTGCAGTCATAATCCCACCAAGGTACCGACTAATATTTGTGATCGTACTTAATTATTCCAACGTACTTATTTGCTGATTCTGTGATTACATTTTTGTCAGAGAGTATATTGTTTTGTCTATATTTACATTTTCATTTAGGTTTTAAAGATGGTTTTCAACGTAATTTTGAAATTCTGTCCAATTTGCGCCTTTAAGTTCCATTTTAGTTGTTGATTTTAGTTAATTGCTTATTATGATAGGGTAGTTATCCCTATCATGTAGATTTGGTATACATAGATCTATATACTAGACCCTTCACCTGTTCTTATGTCAAAGCGAGTATGTTGTCCGTCGGCGTCGTTAAAGAATATTTAAGTTGACTTCTTCTATTATTTTTTCCATTTTTCGACATAAAGAAATGTTAGTTTTGCTGAACCCTATAACGGATTATGAGTATTGAAATCTCCAATTATCATCCGTGGAGCAGGTAGTTGATTTAATAGGTTTGAAATTTCTTTTGAATCGGGTTCTTTTTTGTGGGAATGTAAATATTGCAAATTGAAAAAGAAATTGTGCTGTGACTCTAATGCAAATTGCTTCGATAGTCGTTGTACGTTTTATAGGTGTAGGGTCAAAGTTACCATTTATGTAGATTGCTACCACTCCGCTAGCAGTTTTCGCATTTTTTCAATTTCTAAAGAAACAATGCAAATTCTTTAAGTCATGAGCTTTGTTGTTTTTGAAGTTGGTTTCTTGTAAATATATCAAACTAGGTTTGTGTTTTGAAATTAACAACTTTAATGTATGCATAATAAGTTGCGTACCATTAAGACAGGTTTAAAAATTACAAATCAAAATTACCCAGCATGGGCCTCTTGGTTTTTGAAAATAAATACAATATTAAGAACACCTAATTACATTTTAATCATATTGCTTTTCTTTCTGTTCTCTATGTATCAGGGTTAAAACACACCATCACAAGATGTCATAGAATAAACTAAATTTTACTATCCTTACCTAAATTTTAGAATAAATTTTGTCCATAATTTTATATTTGTGTTATTAATGTCGAGTGTCAAAGTTTATTATAAATAATCTCAAGGACTAGTACGTTGCACTGACGAATTGTGATATTTTGTAAATATTTACATATTCTTTTTATCTATATTACAGTATCTTGAAAAAGGAATAAAACGAATCCGAAAGCTAGACAAAAAGTCAAAAGAGTGTTCCCGGCCTATCTTCTGTTTGTATATATATATATATATATATATATATATATATATATATTATATATATATATATATATATATATTCTTGGAGTTAAAAATTTATTTCGAAGTATAAATCGAGTAGGTATAAAGACTGGCCTAGAGACTCGACAAGAGCCGTTCCCGATTGTCAATTCTCTATTGGCATTTCGTCGATAACACGCCAACGTTTCTCTCGATAAATGGAAATGGCAACTGTTACAAATGTTGATTTTCGTATCTGTGCTGCCGTAATCCCGACGACGGCCTTTTAATAACCTTATACAGTATTAACGATGTTGTTTTGACGGACTTGGAAAAATAGTTTTTTAATAACATTTCGTGATTACTACAAATATTTTCTGAAAATCCGGTTTTGAGTAAACAATGGTTTATTTTTCATTACGTCGAGAGAAAGACACGATTTGTTGAAACGAAACAGTGTTTTTCTATCGATTTTATATTTATGCCAGAAGGTATTTAGTTGATAACGAGAAATTACTAATGTAAAGGGTGTGTCGTTAGTGGTTATGGAACGCCTAGAAGTGAATAAGATCCTTACTTTGTTACAATTGAACTTTGGAAAAAGCATGATGGAAAACTTGATAGAGAAAGACGGTTTGTTAAAGGAAATAATATTAAAAAAAAATCGAAAATTGAGACGAGAGAGCGGTAATATTTTTTATCTCCATGAAACATGGATTAAGAAGGGATATTTTATAATAAAAGTTTGTCAAAATTTATCATTTATAATTAAATAACAAATCAAAGGATGCTGCTTTTTCTCATAGTCCAAGAAATTTTCTCAGGCTTAACGGTAGTTGAGCTGCTTATGACTTCAAGTTAAGTACATGGATCGGACTATATTCGGAATTTCTTTATAAGATGAATTTTTAAAATTTTATTTTCAAAGTAAAAATTTGCAACCTGTCATACAATAATCAAATTTGATAATTCATATGGAGAAATTAACATGAGCGAAGAATATCCACAGTGCCGGTATCTTCCTTGTTAAATTTAACCAAAATTAGTATTAAATTTTTTTTTCTTATATTCTAAACAATTTACTTGGTTTGGGTTTGTGTCTCTTAAGTCTTCTTACTTGTTCATCCTACTGTTGTCCAGTAGGTTTACCGTTTTAGAATTACTTTATACATTACCAATTTATTTTCTAGTAATAGTTCATATTTTCTTCCAAGTAACTAATAAAAAGTTGTCTTAATTTTAATCTAAGTTGTTTTTGTTTACTAAAGATATGGTTTCTCCAAGTTAATAGTCTATCAACATGAATGCTAAGGTACTTTGCACTATCGGATTGCGGTATATAGCTTTTTCATATAAAAATGCTTGCTTACAATTTATATAAAGTGACGTCTCTAATATTAAAAATTTCCAGATCGTCAACCTTAGAGTTCAAATTTTCCTAACACAGCTAATAATACGAAACCCATACGAAACTGTTCGATTTTTCATAGGCGTAAACATGGTGTAATAATCAGAAAAATGTAATCATCATTATATTGGAAATTTTAAAATGATATTAATTAAAAAACCAAAAATATTTGTTATTATTAATATAAATTTGATGAAATAACTCTTTAAGTCTAATATTCCACAAAATAATAATTTTAATTAAATATATTAAAAAATTGTATGCAACTGATACGGGAATACTTCAAATTTTATTGACGCTTCAGCATGTGGCAAAAATGTATTAAGTGTTGCCGCTTTTTTAGAGTAAGAATTTTGTTTGTGTTTTGATTTCTTACACAATTTTATCATATTATAATATATCTTAATTATAAATAAATAATAAATTTAGATTAATAGCTTTAAAAACTAATTATTGTTGTGTATTTTGATTGTGCTATGCCAAAACAAATAAATATTCTGTAGAAAGCTGATAAGCTTTCATCTTAGAAAGTTTATTTTGAACAAAAAATAATGGCAGGACGATTTTACTAGTAAAGCCCTAAAAGAGGTGAGTTTGAAATTTGTAAGTTTTTTGTAAGAAAAAAATTTTTTCTTATGTATTTTAGTATGTTGTAGGTATTTGACATTTTTAAAATTCCTTACTTACTAACTATTCTGATATTTTGGCAACGCTGTGTCTTTCTGACGTCGTAAATCTTAAATGACGTGCAAGCATTTTTGTATAAAAAATACTATATCTTGATTGTTTAGTTGCACAGGTGGATATCTCAGACGTTTAGTTGTAAAAGTTACATGGTTTGATTTACTTTTGTTAACCTTGATTCGCCATTTTCTTAACCACATCTGAATGGTGTTTAAGTGGACTTACCTTCTAGATGCTTCGATCGAACTTGTATGCGACGAGAGGATGACAGTGTCATCAGCCAATGTTGCCAAGGAACACTAATCTGAAGTGGGTAGGTCGGTCGTGTATAATAGATATAAGAGTGAACCAAGCACACTACCTTGAGGTATGCCAGAGTTTATAGGTCTCAATGCTGTTACTGACAAACGGTATTTTATGTGGAAATATCTGTCTGTTGTGTAGGATTTAAATAGCCTATAGTATTCAGATGGTATTTGTTTAATTTTATGCATCAAGCCTGTATGCCAAACTTAATCATTAGTTTGTGTGAAGACTGCAGAACAATACCGCTTTTTCTCCAAATCCTGGTTTTTGTCGAAAACCAAATTCCTAGTCAGGAACTGGACGATTTCTTTTAGAAAAGAACTTAATTTCTTTATTATTAGTTTCTCAAGAATTTTAGCAAGAATTGGTAATAAACTAATAGGTCTATATAAAGTTACAGATTCTAAAGGTTTGCCTATTTTATAGATTCTTTTTTTTATGAAGAGATGGAGCATTTTTAAAGCAAACTTTTATAGTGGCGTAGTAATAATTTTTTGCTCCATCTCCAAGAGATGCAGCATTTTTAAAGCAAACTTCTATAGTAGCGTAGTATTAATTTTTTCTCTATAGTAAAATGCTATAGTTAAATTCGTTTTTAGTCATCATATATATATATATATATATATATATATATATATATATATATATATATATAAACAAACAACAAAGTTTATTGGGGTTGCAGTCAGAAGTTTGGCACGGGATGTTACAGAAACACTCTTTTGACTTTTGGTCTAGCTTTCGGAATTGTTTAATTCCTTTATCAAGATACTGTAATTAGAAAAATGTGTAAATATTTACAATATATCACAAAATATCAGTGTACTTACTAGTCGTTGAGATTATTTGTACGAAGCTATGACACTCAACATTAATAACAAACATATACACTAAAACTTATAAAATAATTAATACAACAATACATTTTAAAATTTAGTTAAAAATAATAAAAGTTCTAAAAAGTTTGTTTTCTACATCTTCTTGGTGTTGTGTTTTAACTAACCCATAGAGAATAAAAATTTTTTAGCGACATTAATTTATCGAAACACACTTGTGCCCTAGCACAACATGCGATAAATACAAAACATGAAGTGGATTTCAATGAAGTTAAGATCCTTGCCACTGAACGCAATCTAGCTAAAAGACAGCTTTTGGAAATGTGTTCAATATTAAAACACCCTAATGCGTTGAAGAAGAGAACTGACATAAGTAACTTGAGCCAAATATATCATGCTTTAATTTTGCAGAATTAGGCTACTTGATCTTTTCATTACATTACTGTCATATTAGGTGTACTAGTTGAACCTTTTTCCATTTTTCATAAAATAATTTATATACATAAATAGAAATAAAATAAAATAAATAAATATATCAATAAAATAACTTAATAGTCTTTACTTTATTTTACTATTACATATGCAACCTACATTGCATTTCAATACACTAATTACTTTAATTAGTGTTACCAATTTTATACTAAAATAATACAAATATTGTAATTGATTCATAGAATCCTTTGCAAATCACAGTTCCAAGTATATTGAACCTTGGGCTGTTTGGAAATTATAAAATCGTTAACCACCTGTGGCTGTTTAACTAGCCATAATGATTAACGTCATTACATACTTATGAGGTTGAATGAAAATCTCCTGTTTGTAAATTTGGGCTGATTAGTGAGGGGAGTTGTTTTTATACTACCAACTTTTTTCACTGTGTTGTCCTTTGCAACCGGGTAGTCATCCCAACTCATTTAAACTTAAATTAACCGCCCAAAATTTGGGTTGGTATTTACACCTTGTTGATCTGTCAAAAGTATTTTTGACCTCAAGGTTGGCTGTCTTTTTGCGGTTTAGTTCGTTCCTGTTTCATTAAACGCCATTTTCTCGGCGACATTCATAGGGCTTTGATCGGTAACTTCATTTTTTACTACTTTTTAAAATTTTATTAATATCACTTATAATGCTACCTAAAGTTAAAATCAAAGCTTAATATCCATTAAATAGTTGGAAGTTATTTATGATTTTCTTGGTTCTTACTCACTTATTAACATTAAATAACATTGAATTTATTTTAGACCACATGGTCATTTGCTGTGCTAATTTTTTATAAGTTCATATATGTTGTTAGTTGCTTAACTGTTTATACAAGATCAGCGTATTATGTCCATTTACTTAGTTTCATTCACATGTTTGTTAATAACATTGACTGCTACATATCTTTTTAAGGTAACAATTAACATCGTTTCCATGATTGTGTGGTTCTCATATTGTAAAATTTTTTAGATGAACTGATGATGCTTTCAAAACTCGAAAGCGAAACGTCTTCAAAATAGATAAAGTAGCCTATCAACTTTGTCTTTTATTTCTCCACCTAGAGACCGATATAAGAACCCACCACTCGTCTGAGTGATCCTTCTATATATATTGGATTGACGGTCGTACTCCTTTTTCCGATATATATATATATATATATATATATATATATATATATATATATATATATATATATATATGTATATATATATATATATTCTAAAATTTCATTCAATTAATAACAATATTGAACCACCTGTTTAAATTTTTATGACACCTTGTTTTAAAATAATTTAGGATAAATATAATTATTATTCTTAAACATCTTACTGTCTTACTTTAAACACTTACTATCCAATGATATTTATTTATATGCCATTAATAATTTATTATTTCGTCCAAATTTCGTCAGAAGTAAACAATGTATGTTTTGTTAATACGTTAACAAGTGGCGCCAGGAGCAAACATAATAATTTATTGAAATATTTTAATATAATATAATTTAACTTTGAAAAGTTAGAGGCAGATCTCGAGCACAATTCGATATTAATTCGAATTCGATAATAATCAAATCTTGCCCAAGTAATTTCGCTTTCTACAGTTCGTCAAATTGGGGCTATCCAGCAAGCGCAGAATGTAATAAACATAAAACTAAACATAAATTGTACATAACACTACACTAAAACAAGGACAAACAGTTTAAAATTATTTAAATATTATTCTACGCTACATTCTTGTCGGCAACAAGAGAGAGAATGGTATTTAATGGAAATGTTAATGTGACATGTGACATATTTGGTCATATGTCACATGTCACCTTAACACTCCCGTTAAATACCATTCTCTGTCCTGTTGCCAACAAGAATGTAGCGTAGAATAAATTTTAAACTGTTTGTCTTTGTTTTAGTATTAAGTACTTAAGTAGTATTATGTACAATTTATGTCTAATTTTATGTTTATTATATTCTGCGCTTGCTGGATAGCCCATATTTGACGAAATGGCCCTGATAATAGTGTAGAAAGCGAAAGTACTTGGGCAAGATTTGATTAATAAAATTGTGCTCGATATCTGCCTTTAATTTTTCAAAGTTTATTTATTCGAGCATTCAACCTTATTTCAATAATATAATTTGTTTAAAATATAAATAATAAAGTCATTTTATTTAATTTTAAAAATATTGCTTTAGTTTTAAAAATACAGAAAACATAATATTCGTTATCTTACGTTTGTCTTTGCAATTTTGGGGGTTGTTATTTAGTGGATAATCTAAGATCCCTCGTATATATCTACTCACGTTCGAATATTTGCTATTACGCTAATCTTTGTATATTGTAAATAAAATATATACGGCGTTGATCAAAAATTGCTTAAAGATAAAAGAATGGGAGATATGTGTAGAACAGTAAGCGGTTTTGGGGCTCGTGTTGATCAGTAGACTTTGGGTCTAGTCCTCCTCCTTTTCTTACAAGACATCATAGTACGTTACTGTATATTAAGCTATTTGACACTTGTCGCGTGAAAGAAGTAGAAGAGGTAACAATATTTGTTTTTGATACATCATTGGTTTGCATAACTAGTCCTCTTTATAAAGAGCTATCGTACGTCTACCTGGGATACACCGTTTAGATGTTGCTGTGTGAAAGAAGAAGAAAAACAGCCTCTATCTTAAATTTTTGTATATAGTTGCATTGTATTCGTTAAACTCACTTATAGCGTGAAAGAAGACTTGACAGACGGAAAAGAAAAGTTGGCATATTACTTGACAGATGACAGACGAAAAAGAAGAATACTTGACATTTTAAATTATGTTAGAGTCATAGATAAAATGTAGTATTTAGCTCGTAACCGTTAGTTTTCTGCATATTAATGGTTTAATAGTTAAAATATTCGATACCCCCCTCACCTTTAATTTAACGTATGACAAGATCCAATCAGACCAAAAAGATTTGACGTGCCGTCATGCCTACGCCACAAAAAGCGTCAAAAATGACTAGAATAGATATTAGCAATTTTATTCGTTTTTCCATAAGAAATAACATTGGGTGCCTCCACCAAATACGCTAAACTGTCATACTATGTATAATAGTAACTCGCTAATAGTCTTCTTTGCTGCATACTGTACCATATTTTTTTAAAACGTGCGGAAAATCAGTAAGTTTTATTTTGTTTCTCTTTTTTATCCCATAACTAAATTCCATAGTGGTATTAAGATTTTAATTATTTTTATTTTTTATATTTATTGACCAGCATTATGGAACTCCACTTCATAAAAGTAATTTGAAAAAATTCAACATCTCCAAGTTAGTCCAAATATCTCTGTTATATAAAAGTGTGACTTAGTCCCAACAAAAACAGTAAGTTGCATTAAAATGCCACGGTAGTAAATAAACTAAGACATTACAATTTTTATTAAATTTAAGACACATTTCCGTTAAACACGCTTCACTTTTAATAACATCGGACTCAATTTTAGCGAGCGATTAATAAAAATTGAAAAACCTTCGATAACCTCGGACCCTTCAACGTGCCAATGAATATTTTAAGCGACACGTCAAAAATTTTAAGCCCCAAAACGAAATACACGTCGAACAATGAGGTAAATCCTATTGCAATTTTATCAAATTTTCCGCCCCAATAAATCACAGCTAATCGCCTTCATTTTTGGTCAAACCACACCCTTCCCCTTACACACAACCATAACAAGTTACCAAACCCAATTACCGTTTTTAATAACGACAGATGGGTGACGTAATTGAGTCACGATCGTGAAAACCAGTCACTGCTTTCGGTGAATCCCGCGAGACGTCTCCTCTAGCGACGGAAAAAATAGAGAGTCTTCATTATTGGGACGGAACACCAACAGGTTGCGCGAAATCATATTAATGTATTCATCAAATTGCTCTTGAAACTAGTACATGTCGTAACAATAGCAGCTTAATTGAAAATCCAATAGATCGTTAAATAATAAGATAGTATCAACTTTTTAACGTCATCTGTCAAAATTTGATCTTTACCCATTCACGGCTGAATTATTTTTTTAAGTTACATTAGGAAATTTACGATAAACACCTAAGACATATATTCTAAGCAATTTAAAAGTTAACCAAGCACATTTTTGAAAATATTTTTTGAGTTAGAGGCTGTGCTTTATAAGGAATGCTAGGAGTTTAAGGTATGTTTAAATAATGTTTTTTTTTTGGAAATTTATTAAGAAAGAAAATTAAATGTAAGAAATCCAAACATTTAATCAGTAAACTAATAAGTATAAACTATTTTTTTCTACGAAAGAAAGCAAAACATGTAATGCATAATCCAATATCACATTTTTGGCATTTCGACGGCACTGCATACATGATTGCCGGCACTACCTGCACAACGTCTTCATTTGGAATTAGGCACGTATTCAATCCAACAAACTCTAGAGTGTCCAGCAGATGTTAAAGGACGACCAGCGTCCTTTATTTTGATAAGTAGCACTGAACTATTTCCTCCATTCTAAACTAAAATTTGCAAATTCCCCGTTAAAACACACGCGTTCCGAATACTGATATCCAACAACCATGTGTAAATGGAAAACTCCATTTTTTCCCTCTAATTACAATCTCATACCCATTGATATGGATATTTGCTATGGAAGAATAGAAATCAAAATAAACGCTAATAATCGGGGACTTCAATGCAAAAATAGGAAAACAACTATACAAAGAAGAACACAAACTAGGACCCCATGGATATGGCAAAAGAAACGATAGAGGACACACATTGATGAATTACTTAGAGGAGAAGCAACTATATGCAATGAATACATTCTTTAAGAAAAAAACCCCAAAGAAAATGGACATGGATTAGTCCCAATGGTGAAACTAAAAACGAAATTGATTATATTCTTTCAACGCAAAAATCCATGGTTAAAGACGTAACAGCACAAAATCGCTTCTCAACTGGTAGCGGCCATAGACTAGTCTGAGCCAAGCTGATCAGTGATAGTATATTTGAAACAAGAAATAAAATTGAAAATAATCTGAAATTAGATATGGAAAAACTAAATCAAGAAAAACAGACGTACGAAGAGAGAACAAAAGAAATATTTCCGACCAAGGAAGATATAGAACACAAACATATCGATTAAATAAACATGATATTTACTAAAAATCTAATGAAAGTGGGTAAAGAATCAGCACCGACAACAACTAAAAAAAAGTTTCATATCCCAGAAAACGAAGATTCTTATGAACATAAGAACAACATTACTAGAACAAGGAGACAAAAATAAAATGGAATACAAAGAAATAAACAAAACTATTAGAAAAAATATTAAGAAGTGTAAACCGAGAATACAGAAAGAAAAAAAAGAGAAACAATTGAAAAAAAATGGAAACATGAAGTGCTTAAAGCAGAACCTGGGAAATATAAAAATTAATAGCATAAAGAACAAAGAAGGAATGGAGACCAACAATATAAAAGAAATTTTATAGATAACGCACGAATATTATACAAATCTCTATACAATAGAACAAAAACCAACCCAAGAAATCCGTAATCAGTTACAACTGAAAATAAAGAACGTTAACTCCTACAACCAGAAATCAGTAAAAATGAAATAAAAGAGGCACACAAAGACATGAAGAATAACACATCCTCTGGGAAAGATGGAATAACTGTGGAAATGCTACTAAATGGGGGAAAAACTGCAGTGGAAGTCTTTTATGTACTAATGAATAAAATATTGAGCACAAAAAAAATACCCACCACATGGAACGAGGCAATAAAACTATTACTATTTAAGAAAGACGATAGAAAAGATCTGAAAAGCCATAGGCTCACAACGCTACTTAATGTAATGTACAAACTGTTAACTAAACTACTAACAAACAGATTAACAACTAAGTTAGATAATTACCAGTCAAGAGAGCAAGCCGGTTTTAGAATAGAATTCGGTATAAGCGACCATCTGCTTACGATAAAAATATTAACTAAAAAGGCCAACGAATATCAAATTCCAATGTATATGGCATTTGTAGACTTTTAAAAAGCATTTGATAAGGTGGAACAAAAAACTCTTTACAAAATAGGAGAATAGACTATAGATATGGACTTAATTTCCAATATATATGATCAAGAAACAACATCCATTAAAGTAGTTAAACAAACAGAGCCTATTAAGGTATGGCGAGGAGTCAGACAGGGTGACACTATATCCCCCAAACTATTCAATTAAGCTTTGGAATACGTTATGAGGAAATAACAATGGGAAAAACGGGGTATTAACATAAATGGCCAATACTTGAATCACTTGAGATATGAAGAAGAGATTTTATTAATAACAGATAAATGGGAATAACTACAAAATATGATGGATGAATTAAATAGCGAATCAACAAAAATAGGTCCACAAATTAATTATATTAAAACGAAAATTATGACCAACCAACCAGCAGAATTAATAATTACAATTGCACAAATAACTAGAGTACAAGTAAAAGAATATGTATATTTGGGACAACGAGTTAAATTGACAAACAAAATCAGACCGAAGAAATAAAGAGAAGATATGGTTGGTTTGGGTATCCTTTGGAAAATTTTTCTATATACTAAATAGAAAATACTCCTAATATTTAAAAACCAATGTAGTCTTCAACCAATGTATACTTCCTGTTCTTACCTACGGTTCTCAAACTTGGACGTTTACAAAGAAAAACATGAAAAAAATAGAAAAGACTCAAAAAGCCATGGAAAGGCAAATGCTGAACATCAGGCTATCAGACAAGAAAAAAATACTTGGATCCGCAACAAAACAAAAGTGACCGATCTATAAACGCAAATAGCAAAGCTTAAGTGGAAGTTCGCATACCATAAGACAGAAAGACGACAGATGGAATAAGATGATAATACACTGGAGACTATATAGTTACAAACGAAAACGAGGAAGGCCACAAATGAGATGGTCAGATGATTTGAAGAAACACGCAGGCCCTAAGTGGATACAAACTGCATACAATAGTAGTTAGGATACGTGGAAGAAGGAAGAGAAGGCCTATGTCCAAAATTGGACAGCAAGGGCTGTATAGATAGATAGACCCATTGACATTAGCATCCATCTGATCAGTGTCTCCCATGTAGTTGTTGCATATATTGGGTTACAGCATCAGGTCGTTGAATTGCTTCTTTGTTCTTTTAAGAAGCGCAATATCAGTTAGCTGAGGTTAGAGGAAATACCCCACGAACATTAGATGCCACAGTGACAGAAGAATTGTCTTTCCATCTTACAACGCTATTCGTCTTCTTCATTTCTTTTACTGATTTTAAAGGACAAGTCTTAGGTTTTCTCTAATTGTTACAGTTCCACTGTAATTATGTTTTGTTTGGTATGTAGGCAATTGAGCAGGACACACCACCAGATTATCAGACATGCGATATTCAAAACGTATTTTAAAGTAGAGGTCAAGACAAGAAGCAATACGGAGCAGAGGACGCCCACTAACTAGATGGACTGATGACCTGAAGCGTGTTAGCAATAACTGGATGCAAGCCGCACAAGACAGAGACAAATGGATAGAGCTGAGGGAGACCTATGTCCAGTAGTGGACGCGTACAGGTTAATGATGATGATGATGTATGTACGCAAATTCATAGAAGTAAACAAATGATCAAAACAAAATCTACACGGTAGCCCTCTGACTTCAATATATAGAGAATTTTTTAATGATATGAGAGGTGCTGTTGCTTTACCATACTATTTTTGATCATTCCCATTGGCATTTGAAGTGGATCCTTGGAATACTTCTAGACACCAAACTTTAAACCCAAAATATATTGATTCATTATCATTCTGGCTTTACAACCCTGTGTGGGTCCTAGCCTCCTCAAGAATTTCTCTCCAGTCGTTCCTATCCATCGCTTTCATCCACCAAGCACTTATTCCCATATCTTTTTCTCTGATTAATGGACCAATCAAGGAGCGTTTCTCTAGCTGAGTCATTTTGTTCGATCCGCATTACATGCCCTATTTACCTCAGACGTTTTATCTATATGCTTTACGATATCTGGTTGCTGGTAGATTTGCCTTAGTATTTTTCTTTCGTAATATCCGTAACATAATTTTTATTACTTTTTGTTATAGTTCAGGTCTGTGAACCATATGTTAGGACTTTAGTTTTATTGTGGTATTTCTCGATGTAATTGTGGATTTAAGGAGGAGATTGAGCCCAAAATAGCATCTGTTAGCCGTGCAAATTCTGCGGTTTATGTCTGAAGTAGTATTATTTTTGGTGTAAAGGAGCACTCCCAAGTAAAGTACATCCCAAACCCTTCTTATAGTGCGTCATAGTTGATCGAATTATCTCTAACGAATTAAGCTAGAAGTGACAGAAAAAAACGTGAGTCTGTGATTATTACACATAAAACTTGGAAAATTATTTATCGTTCACGGGTATTTGCATATTAAAGCGAATTCTACTTACGGATGTATAATTGGTTGAAGTTTAGAATACGCTAAATAGATATTCAATCAATGATGCGCATAAATATAATTTGTCGCAGATGGTCTCGATCGTGACAGTACTTTCACAATGTTAACTAATAAAATGACAATTGTCATTCCAGGTTAGTATTTTCAGATACTTTACAGTGAAAATTTAATTTTGTATTTAATGTCTTAAAAATATTTTAAATATACTGAGATATACCGAGAAAGAACAAAGACTAACGTTAAAATTATTAAAATATTTGTAAATGAAAAAAGAGACTGAGACAACTTTATTACCAGTTTCTGCCGTGCGTGAAGTAAGTTTTTATTTTTTCTAAAAAATATTAATATTATTTTAAATAATATATTATATTTAAGAGTGTTGCCGAGGCGTTAGGAGTTTCGCTACCAACAGTAAGACGATTGGCAAATGAAGGCATTCATACAGATGCTAGTTATTCTGCGGCCATAAGTATTAAAGTATGTGATAATCTAGGACCTTCATTAACCAATAAATATGAACATGTTATTAGAACTCGTGTATACAAAATGTTAACTGAAGGTTTGTATCAAAATATAGTTTGCCATAACCTACTGAAATATTACTAGCGTCTTTATATTTTTTCTTGATCATTTTAGACCAACATGTTACCTTTCATACGCTTCAAGAAAAACTGGAGTATGCTTGGAGAAACTGGGAAAACTGGAAAAAACTATGCCTTCAAGGACATAGATAAAATTACCATCTTTACTAGTTCACTAAGTAGGATTTTAAAAGATATGAAATTCAGATAGTTAAATTGCAATATATTAAATCGAAAATGGAACAATCACATGTGGTATATAAAAGATTACAATTTTTAAAAGAATACAAAAAAATCAACATGATTTACACCCATTACAACCAGTTTGTTTGGATGAGACCTATATAATGCTGTTAGAAAGAGGACCGGAGAAGTTGTACGATATATTGTACTCCATGCGGGTTGTAAAAATGGATTAATTGATAATTGCAGTCTAATTTTCAAAAGTGAAAAAAAAAACTGGAGATTATCATGATTCGTTGAATGCCGAAAATTTTGAAAAATTGTTTGAAAATCACCTTTCGCCAAATTTAGAAGAACCATTTCTCTGGTTCCTAGTCCGTTTCTGAACCCAAACTGACTATCATCTTGATAGTCAGTTTGGGTTCAGAAACTGACTAGGAACCAGAGAAGTGTTATTTGCTTTTATTGTGTTAGCTCAAAAATTCATGGATATAAATGTTGATATGCATGTTTGTTACGTTGATTTTGAAAAAGCATTTGAAAAACTAAGACATGAAAAATTCGTCCAAATTCTAAAGACAAAAAACATAGACCTAAGGGACTTACGAATAATAACAAACCTCTACTGGAATTAAAGAGCACAAATCGTAATAGATAACGAAGCCAGTCCAGAAATTGAAATCAGGAAAGGAGTTAGGCCGGGATGTATTATGTCCCCATTACTATTTAATCTATATAGTGAAACCATTTTTAAAGAAGCACTACTATCTCAAAGTAAAGGATTAATAATTAACAGATGATTTATTAACAACACAAAATATGCAGATGACACCGTGATTATGGCAAGTTCTGCTGAACAACTCCAATTACTGCTAAACAAAACAAACAGTTTCTGTGAAAAATATGGACTAACAATGAATATAAAAAAGACCAAATACATGATAATAACAAAGAAAACAAATATACCAACAAACATACATTTGGGAAATGTACCGATAGAAAGGGTTGATAAATACAAATACCTAGAAACCTGAATTTCAGAGAATAATGGTTAAACAACCAAAATAAGAGCTAGGACAGAAATAGCAAAAAATGCGTCTGTAAAAATAAAAACAATTCTCTGCAACAAAAATCTTAGATTAGAACTGAGAGTAAGAGCACTGAAACGCTACGTGTTTAATAGCTGGACATTGAAGCAAGAACACATAAATAAGTTACAGTCCTTTGAAATGTGGAGTTACAAGAGGATGCTTAGAATAGCATGGACACAGAAGAAAACTAACATGGACATATTGCAAGAAATGGGCAAAGAATGCGAAATAATAAACACAATAAAAATAAGAAAGTTACATTATCTGGGACAAGTCATGAGGGGACAGCGATATGAACTGCTAAGGCTGATAATACAGGGAAAGATAAGAGGAGGAAGGAGTATATAAAGAAGGAAAGTATAATGGCTGAAGAATTTAAGATACTGGTTTAAATGAAGTTCTATAGAACTCTTTAGAGCAACAGTAGATAGAGTAAAGGTAGTGATGATGATATCCAACCTCCGATTGGAAGACGGCACTTAAAGAAGAATAATATTGCATGCTCTTCGTATGTTTTTGCTTTTCTCCCTATCCAACAGAATTTTCCCTGATATTCGCTAGATTATTTACATTTCTGTTGTTTCTAGTATTCGTCTCGTTTTAGATGTGTCAGGTCTTGCCTCCGTCGTGTATGTTAATATAGGTCTAATTGCTGCTTTATAGATTCTTGTTTTTGGGTCTTGTCCTAGGTGTTTGTTCTTCCAGATTGTGTTATTAAGAGATCTCGCCGCTTTACTTGCTTTTAAGCTTTGTTGTCGTAAACAATTAAAAACAACGAGTTAAATTGAAATAAGCTTCAGTCGCCCTTCAAGATCTTGAAACTGAATGTTTAAACATCAATTTCGGTATTATTCAAAAATAATCACACAACATAGATACATAATAAACGATTACACAACATGAACTATTTTACTGTTTGACGAATTGAATAGTTTTTCTATATAAGTTTAATTAAAATTTAAACAAAAAAAATATCTAAGTTTCTGTATAGTATGCTGTATATATACTATTTCATTACGAAATGCCCGCCAAGGGCTGCAGATGTAAAAGAAAGTTTTACAAGTAAAATGAAAACATAGTAAAGTCTTCAAAATGAATAGATATAAAAAATGGTTTTAATAAACTACTTTATAGTACTGATGTGAGGTAGTCAAGAGTTTAAGCGCAACCTTCGGACGAATCCGTTGATCTAGGGCGCGAAAATACGCTCATAAAAATGCCTTGACAGCTCTGACATCAGCCAATGGCCAATAAGAATCAGAATCCAATTATCTTGCTATCGCTTGTGACTTGACAGCGAATTCAAATTCGGTAAATTAAGTAGGTATAAGTGGCCAATCAATATCTAATTTAATAGCACTGGTTGACATTCCGCTCTTCTCTTCTCTTACGCCAAGGAGGAGCGGGACGACTTTTTTGATTGCACTCGGATTGAAGCGGAGTGGGAATATGAAGGAGACAGTGCCGATTGATGAGATTCTCTTGTTTAATATGTCGCTTCTCACTCGAAAGATTCAACGTATTGAAAATTAGGCATGTCTTTGTATTACATCAAAAAAGAGAGAATCAATTTCTGATGCTTTAAGAAAAAAATCTTTTCACACTACCACAATAAGATATTTCACTTTAGGCAGACCGAATGAAATAAAAAAAAAACAGACATAAGATCCTTAAAACATACATAAAAAATAGATAAGAAATACACAAAGTTTTTCGAACCATAATTTTTTAATA
>OU898283.1:100165057-100245057 GCA_918026665.1 Diabrotica balteata | reverse complement strand
ATATATATATATATATATATATATATATAAGGATCACTCAGACGAGTGGTGGGTTCTTATATCGGTCCCAAGGTGGAGAAATAAAAGACAAAGTTGATAGGCTACTTTATCTATTTTGAAGACGTTTCGCTTTCGAGTTTTGAGAGCATCATCAGTTCATCTAAAAAGTATAATATGAGAACCACACAATCATGGAAACGATGTTAATTGTTACCTTAAAAAGACATGTAGCAGTCAAAGTTATTTACAATAATGTGAATGAAACTTAAGTAAATGGACATAATACGCTGATATTGTATAAACAATCAAGTAACTAACAACATATAGGAACTCATAAAAAATATATATAATATATATTTTTCATTTACTTTAGACCACATGGTCATTTGCTGTGCTAATTTTGTATAAATCTCTTCTGAGGTTCAGAAAATCTAAAACGCTTTTTCTTAGGAAAGAACCTATTTGCTGCATTCAATAATAGGTTCTGAAAATCTGTATATGATTGATCAAAAATATTGTGAATACTAGACTTAATGTATAGATTAAATTGCTCCCAATTAGCTTTTTTCGCATTAAAGATACTGAGACCTTGAAGAGGATCATTTATTTGGGTGTTGGTTCTATCTTGTCCATAACATACAACAAATGGAACATCATTGCTAGCTCCTATTCATGGAAAGACTTCCCCAAGACAGTTCGCAGCTAAACGTGAAGAAGCTGTCGCCACGTCACGAACACCTTTCGAATCAGGAGGTAAAATTCTTGTCGCTTATCCTCTGTTGAGAAAGCACAAGTTATATTCCTTCAAAAGATCAGCAAGACTATTACCATTCGGATTGTTAGATGATGATCCCCATGAATAATTTTGACAATGTAAGTCACCTACGAAGAAGAAAGGTTTATAACACATTTGGACCAATTCTCTAAAGATCTTGTGGAAAGGTATATCTGGTGCCTTATATGAGAATATAATGAAAAATTGTTAAAATTTAACCACACTAGCCTGTCATTTCTCAGACAAGTGAATGTGTCAAATATCCAACCTATCAGCTACCACAGACTGATGTATAAGAATAGCTATTCCCCCCATCCATCAATCATATCATCATCATATCACCATTCAGTATAAATTAGGAATATACAACTGTTGCGAATATTTCAAATGAGTTTCATTTAAAAGAAATTATTTAAGAAACACAGTTAGATCCTGTTTATTGTTAAAAAACCGTTAATGTTCTAATGTAAAATATTAAATGTCATAACTAATTTATATTTATTGTTATTATTAATATTTTTTATTGTTATATGTATATAAATATTTAAAGATATTATTAGTGTTATATATAAGAAATGTAATACCACTTAACCAAAACTACTTTTATTTAACTTAAACTTACTTTGTGAATCCTCAAAACCGGCAAACTACATATTTTCATTACTAGAGGTTAAAAGAGTATTTTTTGAAGACTAGCTATCCTGAGAATATACCGGATAACTCGGTAATGAAAGAGTATAATGTGGACCCTGCTTTTGTGAATGGTTTAATTTATTTAGTATTGGCAACTAAGGTAATTTTCTACGTAGGTCCTCATTTAATAATGCTTTATGAGTCTGCCTATCATAACTGGTGTATTTTGGAATATTCTTATTTTTCCTTTTAACTAGGACATGAGTTTGGTTTGAATAGTAGGAAGCAGAGGAAGGAGGTATTGAGACAACTTGGGTAAATGCTCTAGAAGAACTTGCTGGAAGAGAATAAAAATCCCTGCTTCTCCTTTAAAACATTCTAGTATTAACTGGCTTTTCTTTTAGTGGGGGAAACAACGGCTTCAAAAAATATAAGGTCTTGAAAGACAATTACCTCATTGCTGTTTTTCTGTCTTTCAAATTCTTTATACCTTATTAGTTGAGAGGTGTTTAAGATTGCTATATAGGCATTTTGGTACAGAATCCGTGCAATTTCGTAGTGTATGTTCCTCATCACATTTAGGGCATCTTTCCATTGTCTTTGGGTGCGCCCAAATCTTAAGCATTTAAAACATTGTTGGATAGGTGGAATGTATGGTTCAACTGTTACCAAGTTCGAATAAATGATAATTTCTTTTGCAGGAATTCTTTCATTAAAAAGTAGTTGTACAGTAGTTGAAATATATGTTGCAGACCCATATGTACTTACAACCCGTCTATTTAGTCTTCTGGCAGAAATAATTTGACCGTTTTTATATACAGAATCTTCGATTATAATTTACATAGAAACATTACGTTCATTATTTAATGAACACAATTAAGTTCCTAACTTATTTGCAAACATGTATTGTCTTTTCTACCTACTTAAAAATAGACAAAAGTTAATTAATAAATTTCTTCCTAAAACACTTTTAAACCGAAGAGACAAAGTTTTATTATCCGGTACACTGCGACATTTTTTTCTCCAAATCACTAATTATTACACTGCAAACTACTTATCTAATTATACATTAAACATGGAAAAAATTCCGGTACGAATTAAATTTTTTAAAAATATTCTAACAATTTATTTTAACCTCTGTATATAAATAGAGAGTAACTGTGCACACAAAAACGGCCTAGTGACGCCTGACCTTCTTGTACACCCTATTTACCCCCAAAATTTATAACCAAAACACTTCATTCTTCAGCCGTTTCGGCGCTTTACGAGATAAACGAAGACTTTTCCACAATGGTAACACACAAGAAAGAGTTCGATTATGAGAAAATCGCAGAATCCTCCTGCATTTCCCACTTCGCAAGCCGCGATGATGCGTGGAGCCGGCTTCATCCTTTGGCAGCTTTATTTAATAATAAACTAGGTGAAATGTGTGAAAGAAGAGGACCGAGGACTGACTTTTGAGGCCGTCTTTGGATATTACGTTTCGAGGTTTTTTATTGGTACAGCTTAGACTGTTTCTCGCTTTTTTCTTTTAGCTACCAAATAAAAGGTTTAACTTTGTTGTTGATATTTACTGCATTACTTTAACGCCTACATCGAAATAGTTCTAGAACTTATATAAAAAAAAACGTTTGTTCTTAAATATTAAAAATATTAAAAAAAGTATTATATACTTTTAAAAAAATATAACCAAAAACGTACTATCAACTTCCGTCATATACTTTTTTTTTTCTATAATAACAAAACAGGAAGTTTACAATTATGAAAGTCAGGTAGTTATTTTTAACGATAGAAAATTAAAAAAAATCTTGAATTTGTTCCATGGACGTATAAATAAAGATGGACCGGGTTATTTATATCTTTACATGAAGTCATGAGATCTTCACAGTCATAGGCACAAATCCCTAATTTGACATTGTCATATTATTTTTTTCCATAGTCAATCTTCGAAATAATTTTCGATTTTTAGTATAATTTATTTTTAATTTATAAATAAAAATGTAGTATCTAGTTAGTATAAACTATTTTTAGATATACCCATTTAGCACCAAGAAATTAGAAGAAAAAAATTATTTTTTAATTTATTAAAAGAAAATATATTTTGATAATCTTTTGATATACTATTTGTAAAACTTGGCATCATTAATCATAATGTCAACCAATCGTAGCGATTTGAGGAAAAGGAACATGGCGTTGTACTGTTTACCTTTGAGTTGATAATTTCCTTATTTGTAACATTTTAGTTAATTTGTTAATATATTTTAAATTAGAATTAAAGAATAGTTAATAGTTAAGTGTAATAATGGTGCGTAACTGTGTTGTATGCAGGAAAACTGTCATTTCATTCGTGAGTATTATAAACATTGGAATTACGTCCATTGGCGTAGTACAGGAATGTGATATTACTTAATTCTTGACATGAACTGAAGTTTAATTTTGTAGTATTATAGATACATTTATTTATTTTTTTTAATCTACACTAATTGCTATAAATATATTAATTTCAATGAAATATCGTATGCATGTTCCCAGTAAAGAATAAACTGCTGCTTGATATGTGGTTGTCTATATTCGGCTTAAACAAAGAACAAATATCCAAAACTGCTATGGTCTGCTCAGAACACTTTAGAAAGCATGATCTATTTATACAACCAAGTGGACGGGTTAATTTGACGAAAGGAACTGTTCCAATAAATATTTATCATAAATCACCAGAACCAAGGTAACTATAACGAATTTCTGTGTAATTTACCATAACGAATATAACAAATATAATGCTTACTCGTTAGCATATTTCATATTATTGATAGCATGTCTTTTTTCTTTTTTTTTTTATTAATTCACTAAAGAAAGAGCTTCCAGTAGTATTGATGATTTTTATAGACCTTCAAAAAGACTGGAAGTAAGTTTTGCGGTTATGTGGATATTGGAACAAACCTTATTAGTGATGAACTTCCTGAAGCCAAGGAGGTATTGGTTTTTATGTTGGTTAGTTTAAACAGTTCCTGGAAGATACCCGTTGGGTATTTTTTATTAAATGGAACAACTGGCTCTGAGAAAGCAGCATTGGTTAAAAATTGCTTATAATTAATACATGATACTTGTGTAGTAGTTACATTAATGACATTTGATGGTGCACCAGCTAATCTTCGAATGGCTGCTAAATTAGGAGCAGATTTCAATATATCTTCTATAAAAACTTATTTGCAATATCCTGTTATTGGAGATAATATATATTTGTTCCCAGATATATGTCACATGCTTAAATTAGTTCGTAACTGCTTGATATCAGAAAAATTTTAGAAAATGGAAATCAACAAATTAGTTGGGCCTACATTATTAAATTAGTTGACTTTCACTATAGTGAAGGCCTTCTTGCCGCCACAAAACTAAGAAGGAGGCATATTTTGTGGTCAAAAATAAAGTGGGTAAAGATGAAGGTAAAAGTAGCTGCTCAAACACTCAGTAAAAGTGTAGCAGAATCTCTTTTTGTATTTGTCAAAGGACCTTTATATACCTGAATTTAAAGAAGCAGAAGAGACCGCTTCTTTTATTCAAAAATTGAATGTTTTTGATATTTAATTCTAAGAATAGATTTGCAAAATATTTTTATAAAAAACCTTTATCTTTACAAACTAGGGAGCCATTTTTTAAATATTTAGATGCATTTGAAAGCTATATTCTTGATATTTCTTGTAGAGGTATTCAAATTTTGCGGTCTAGAAAAAAAAACAGGTTTTTTAGGTTTTCTTGTTTGTATCAAAAGTTTGAAAGGGATATATTTATCAAGAACATGTTAAAACAAAAATATATAAAAATTATATATTGTTCTATGTGGTGTGTTGTTTATGTTTTGTTAAACAATATTTTTTTGTTTCGTTTATTAATACCTATTTTCTTAAATACATATTCCTATACTTTTTTCTTTCTTCTGTCTACTGCTATGTCTAACGTGACATACTAATGTTGCCAACTAACAATTAAGCTGGAGTTTTACACCATAATTCACTATATTTTTTTAACGTATCACTCACTGGAAAAGAGAAGAACATACTCAATACCCTGAATAGGTTAATGTTTGGGAAAGAATTTTTTATTGCTTGTGTATTATTTTAGTTTAAATAAAATATTATATAAAGTACTTTGCGATTTTACTTACTTTATTCTTTTGTGTAAATTAATTTTTATAAATATATTTCTATACACTGAAAATTAAAGTTATTCATCGTTCGTTGTTTCTTACTTATTCGAAATATTTTATATGTTTGTGATACTAAAAATAAAAGCAATCAAACCAATAGACATTATTTATTCAAATGAAAACACTGTTTCAAATACCTTTCAAATATTGGAAGGTACGCCGCTGACTGAACGAGAAATGTCACAGTCTATCACCTCGTCTCCTTCCCCGCGCCAATAAACTTTTCGACTTCAAAGTTAGGTTAACAGAGTGCAGGACATGCCCAGTTCATCGTTATTTATACGTCCATGATTTTTTCCCAAAAAAATTAATTTTCAATTTTTTTTGTAACCTAATTAAGTTAAAATATAAAGTCTGACAATTTATTAATTACAAAAGAAAAACATGAAAATCATTTTATTTTATTCTGGGTAGTATTAGATTTAATTATATCTCGCATTTGCACTAATTTCGGCCTAACAAAAATTTAATCTGACATGGTATTTACAAAAAAAAAGACTCAATTATTCAAATTTGATGTTTATTATAGAATCATGGTCATAACTAAAAAGCCTAAGCCAATGCAAAGAAAAAAATATTCACAAGATCTATTGAATCTGGCCATAAATGACATGAAAAGTGGCATGTCTGCCTATAAAGCATCCAAGATGTATGGTATACCAAAAAGTACATTAAGAGATGTGAATGCAAAAGTATGTACTGAAAATATTGGAAGACAACCAGTTTTAACTAGTAATGAGGACAAACTAATCGTAAAATGGATATTTTTTTTGACTGTCGCGGGTTTTGCCAATGACACGGTATCAGCTTGTTACACCATAGTAGTGCTTAGTAAAAATCTAAAGAGAGCAATCTATTTGAACATGGAATTACTGAAATTAGATGGTACCAACATTTTCTAACCCGGTATCTGGAAGTAAGACCTCCAGTGTATTGCAAAATCTGACAGGTTGCCGTTCCTTCATGGTTTCATGGTTTCATGTTTCGAGATATTGTACATCAGCGATAGAATAGAAGTGTTGTGTTATATTATACTGTTCTTGTTAACATATTGTGACATTTTGGTAAAGTTTCAATGTTTGTATAAATTTTAAATAAAATTTTGAATGTATTTTTTTGCCATAACTTATATTGTATTTATTTAATGTATTTTATAACATCTCAACTAATGCATTTGACATTGTTTGACATCTATATATTACTTTACAATCATTAGAACTGAAGAAGTGCAAAAATACTGCACGAAACGTTTTCTTTCATTACAAACATTAAAAGATTGAATAGTTTTTTTATTTTTTATTTCTCCTTGACCGATATCCACATTTACAGTGAGATTTCAATCTCACTCACATTGTATATATCTCTATATGTATATATATATATATATATATATATATATATATATATATATATATATATATATAATATATATATATATATATTGTAGTTTTGAGTTTCTTGAACCGTATTATATTTAATATAAAATTAATATTTCTTGGGTTAGGTTCAATAAAGATACGTTACATGTGGAACTAGATTTTATTTTCCATTGCAATTAATCAACGTTTCGGCAGGAAACCCTTGCCTTTGTCAAGATTCTAAAATGTGTATATATATATATATATAAGGACAAACAGATATTGTAAAATATGTACTTACCAAAACGTAAAACGTGACACAGACATTAACGAACTGACATATAAAAGTTGATATCTTGATGAAACAAAAAAAAAAGGGAGATATACGAATCAATAGAAATAAAAAGAAACACCAACGCAATAAATGACAAAAAAGATACACAAAACCTAAAAAAAATATATTTCAATCTGATTTAAACAATAACAATATAACATCATAAAAAGCTCTTAAAGTCATAACATATCTCCACCTTACCTTTTTCAAAAACATCAACGATACGCCGATATAAAAATAATTATATACTAATGACAGTAAACAATGAGATATCAGATATCAACTTTTATATGTCAGTTCGTTAATGTCTGTGTCACGTTTTACGTTTTGGTAAGTCATATATATATATATACATATTTTACAATATCTGTTTGTCCTTATATATATACACATTTTAGAATCTTGACAAAGGCAAGGGTTTCCTGCCGAAACGTTGATTAATTGCAATGGAAAATAAAATCTAGTTCCACATGTAACATATCTTTATTGAACCTAACGCAAGAAATATTAATTTTATATTATATATATATATATATATATATATATATATATATATATATATATATATATATATATATATATATAAATGGAAAAATTATGAACCACATTCGAAATCTCGAAGTAAAATTGAAATGCGCGATATCAAATGTTGGGGATTTGTCGAAGATATTTATGATCGTTTTGTCGTGGAGAAATAAATATGGAATTGGAGAAAAAGCATAGATCTCTGTGGGTGTCATTCCCGGATGCGAGTGTGGGGCACAGACACAGGTGAGGTGAGTTAGTACGTGCAAACAGTCCAGTTGAATTATTTACGGGTGTCGAATGGCAAAATGTGGCACGTGTAAACGTTCACACAAGCCCATAAACCATGAACATATGTCGACCCCTTCGCGCGTATGTTGCCAGGAATGGGAGGCGGTGGGATATTTCGGACTATTGCAGGAATTCTCTAAGAGCGGCATGGGAGGATAAACAGGGAAACTCTTAAAACGTTATTTAATATTTGTATGGTTTGTCCCTATAATGTTAATCGCTTAATAATAATATATAGTAATATATTTCTATCTAAAATATATTACTAGGATGTTAAGCAAAGATTAGGAAAAACGAAAATATCAATTAGTCAATTAAACCTAATATAGTAGGATACATAACTTGGGCATAAAGTCAAAACACTGATTTATAAATTTGGCTTAACGGGAATAACTTGCAAGATATTGTTAGAGTTATTGATTGTCTAGAATAAAGTCTAATAAAATATAATCTACGTATTTTTTATCGACATATTCCTTATTGTCTGGCTGATTGCTGCATTCCGTCTTATCCCCTTTATTTTCTACTAGCTGTAGAAGGCCAATAGCATTTGCTCCTGTGTCCATTTTAATATTATTAGATAATGGATTTCTTCCCACAGTTCAAATCCTCTGTTTTTGTTAATTCTGTCGAAATTTCGTCCATCCTTGGTGCTTTCTTGTTGTTAATTTCTTTATTATCTGAACCAATTCTTTTAAGGTCGAAAATTTAACGTCTTGCTTTGCAAAGTAATATGCTGTTTCCTTTTGTTCACCTTATTGTCTGCGTTTAGGATTTCCTTAAAGTATTATCTCTGTTAGTAGTTCTCTGACCTTATCTTTGCATAACGCCAATCTTGATCTAAATCTGTGTGCTTTCTTTTATTCTTTTATAGAGTTTTCTGCTCTTGTGTGCTCGTTAATTACATACTTAACAAATTTATCTTGATGGGTTATTTACTTCTTTAGGAAGATATATATGTAACAATAAAACTCTTATCACTACAGCTGTTTCGGCTGATTGTCTTTCTCAAGTGATCTATATTTGACGTTTATACTTTATAGTCTCTAATAAAATAGGTTGAGGAGGGGAGAACTGTTTGTCTTAAGTTGGTCATTCAGAATTATAACTGTGTTTTTTAATTTGTTAATTTCCATAGATTCTAACAAGGATAGCTTAAGGCATTTATTTTGAATGTGAAGAACTTTAAATTCGTCATTAAAAGAATGATTGTGATCTAGAAGGTGAAGTGCGTATGTAGAATCTGTTTTTTTTATTATTGAAAGCCCTTTTATGTTCTGCTATTCGTTTATTAAAGTTTCTATCAGTTTGACCGATGTAAGTTTTTGGGCAGTCGCCACATTTAAGTTTGTACACACCACTGTGTAAGTGTTTTTTATTCTGGCTATTGTTATTTTTGATATGATTCTTGATATTTTTGATATTAATTTTTGATATATTTGCCTAGGTTGTTATTTGTTCAGAAAGTTGGTGTTATTTTTCTCTTTTTTATGTGTTTGGCCATTTTTGTTGATATTTTGCCTGTATATGTAATCGAGCAGAAGGTACTGGGTTTTTTCTCTGGTAGTGGAAATACTATTTTCAGGGCTTTCTTGTATAGTTTTTGATTTACCATTTTATTAATTGTTTGTTCGTTGTATTCGTTGTTTACTGCTTTTTGCCTAATGATATTTAATTCTGTCTCCAAGTTGTATTTTGACATCGGAATTTCTGTAAATCTATGTAACATACTATGATAGGCTGCCAGTTTATGTTGTTGATTCTGTCACCGGCTTCTATATAAAATGTAGCTTCTCCATTTCTTAAATTTTAAAGTGTTTGTTTGTCTTTGTTTAGTGTATTTGTTATGTCCCAATTTACATTTATAACATTCTATTACTGCTGGATAGGCCACAACTGACGAAATGCCCCTGAGGATGATCTTGTGATCGAAAGTACTTGGGCAAGATTTGATTAACTACCGTGTTCAATATTTGCCTTGTGTACCATCAAAGTTTAGTTTATGTTGTGTTGGATGGAACGATAAATTGTGTATAGTCGTGTCAGTATGGGTAGGTTTATGAAATATGGAAAAATCATGTTTGTTTTTAAGTCTCAATTAAAAAAAAAAATTATGGATTGATTTTGTTCCGTTTCTATTGTAAATGCAATATGACTATAAAGTGAATAAATATACGATAAAAATTGGTCGAGTTGCCTGTTAGTTCATGTGAAATATACCAGTACGTCGTCTACGTATCTCCACCAATATACAAACTGCTTAAATACGGGATGTTTTGAAATCTTTGTCTCTAGATGACCCATAAAAATATCTGACAGCAATGGGCTTAGAGGATTGCCCATTATAAGTCCTGCACTATTATTTGTGTATAATTGATTATTAAATTCAAAGTAGTCCTGGTTTATGCAAACTTCAAGAAGATGTAAAATTTCAGATGTAATTATTAGATTTGTACTATTTTGGTCTAAAGGGTTTTTTACTTTCATCAAATCCGTCAATCTTTCTCTTCTACTGTACTGTTACCGAAAAGGGAGCAATACAGAGATTTTGCATTATTTGGTATTAGGTATATTAAATATCTTAATTCGTTAAGCTTAGGCACAGAAAGTGGCTTGCCTGTGCACTAAAGGGGAATCAAGTAGTTACTTAGGGATAGAATTGCAACGGGCCGTCTTTTTTAAAGTTTCTTGTAAAGATCTACTTCAACTTCACTAGTGTTAAAATCAGTTTTTATAAAAATAGTCAGTGGTTTATCCTTTCTTATTTTAATTTCTATTGTTTTAAGCCAGCTTACCTTGTAACGATAGTATTTTGCCTACCACAGGGGCATTAATATAAGGGGCAGAAAATTGGGGAAGAAACTATTGGGGGTGAAGATAGGGCAAGCAAAATATACGTTACTTGTGCGAACGGACACTCAGGGTTTCGTAGGAGAGCTGGGGTCGTGGATAAGTAAAAGATAAGGGCATTGGAATGGGGCAACTACAAAAAAATGAAATAAAGGGCTCTTGGGATAAACAAAATAAAAATAAACAAGAAAACACCTCAAGAAATTTGATTATAGGGCGCCACTTGAGGTGCCTAATTATGCCTATTACAACCACTAGTTGTAACTAGGGAAATAATTAGAAAACAAAACAAAACATATCTTTTTCAAATAAACTCATAAAGGGTTAGCTTAAAAAAAATAAATAAAAAGTTAAGAAAATAAAATTTAACCTTTAATTATGTGTACCACAAACAGTTACAAATACAAATAATACTAACAAAATACAAAAAAAAATGTCAAGATTAAATTTTTAAAACTATAAGAATAATTAATATGACAGTTAACCAATCCCTAATATTTATAATTTTATTTATTACAATTTTTGTAACTTGTCATGAAAGCAATTATCGATGAAAACTGTCTATTTTTACTTTAAAAAATGCTTACGAAAAAAAAAGAGTACCTGATATCACTGAATATTATATCTCCTTTAAAAGTTTTGGGGCTGGAACTTTACTCAAAAACACTGCAAAACAAACAAATGCTTCTCACAAGCTGCAAAATGGTCTGGAATGACCAGGGACAACAAATATACGATGAAAGCTGGGCACTGGACCATCGGACTTCGGGTTAATTAAACTGCAATCTTCAAAGCTTGGCTTTTCAAAACTTCTCAAAACACAAAGCTCTTCAAAACACAGCACGACCCAAATCGGTGATTAACTCAGACAAAAACTGACACATTACATTTGAGTATAATATTCACTTCTCCACATATAAATTTGCCGGTTCCTTGAAGAATACCACCCAAGCACTTTTCCGTCAATATCATAAACCAACCTCAAATTGTAACTACACATGCTACCAAACTTCAATACTTCTGATGAAAAAAAACTAATAACAAAAAAAAACATTACGAATTTGATGAAAATTCGGACTAAACAAACGAAACCAACTGCCCTTGACAGCGGCTCCACCGATAGTGACGAAATTAAAAATTTGTTCGCTTAACTTGAAAATCAACGAACTGCTGAAATAGCAAAACCAAACGAACGACGTAGATATCCTTTGAAACGCATTTACATGAAAAGAAATCGCCGCAGTAAAATAAACAACAATTAAATGGATTTATTACTCTACGACGTTAGAATGATTGAAAACACTTTTCGAAAGATACGAACTAAAAAACAGAAAACATTCTTCGTTTTATTAAGACGATATCATATACGAGGCGACTTTAAATATACTTCAAAGAATCAATCAAATTTAAAATGCTACAATACCCCCACGTAAGAGCGAAAACTGGACTAACAGGAAAAGTTTTCGTTTAGGGCGAACAACAATCAGGTTGGAACAACAGTAGCATTTTCTAACTACTGCAACAACACATAATGACTTCAATAACTCAAACAGAACAAAAAACAACAAACAAAAATCATAACCAAAACTACACATCATAACTGTTTATGGTTCTAGCATAATAACATTCAAAATAAAACTGGATGCTCGATTTGACGAATCGGCACCAGGTACAGTTCGTTGGCTCTTAAGCACAACGACACAATGGCAGATTTCTACTAAAATGGCTCTTGCCTAACCAAAAACGTGGAACAGACCAGTGTTGAAGTTTCTGGAAGCGAAACGAGAGGTGTTTCCAGCTCAACAAAGGCGGGTGGCCAACAACACAGCTTAGACAAGCTTCGCTATGGTTATCCACATAATAGATAACCGAAACAATATCAAAAAAAATAACAAACTCAACTATAACAGTCAAGCAATGAATTTTCAACCACTGGTTGAAAATTAAACACAAACAGAAGAAAACAGGATGGCCAATAGTTCCATAGAAATATCCTCTGGGATCGACACAGCGAAAAATTTCCAAGTCAGGAAACTCCCAAAAGGACAAAAGAAGAAAATAAATCCAAAATGCTAATACACAATCTTGGAAAAGAAGAAAGAACAGGGGCACATGGCATACAAGCCATAATCAATACACAATCAGTTCAGTCTCAAACTAAATACTTCCTGAAGAAACAAAAAAAACTCGTAACAGTCTTCCAAAGAAAACAAAAAAGTTACGACAACACTTCAAAAGAAACAAAAACATCATTACAGATCTCCAAGGGAACATAAGAAACACTATAATCTTCCAAAAGAACAAAAAAATCATTACAGTCCGTCAACAACAATAAAACTTCCAACTGGGTACACAAATCTCAAAAGTAGGGCAAGAAGGGTAAAGAAGAAGAAGAGTATATATACACAAGGCAAAAACTAATGCTTATCTTCCTTAAAAGCTCAACAGGTCACCTGGCGGACGAATCCAAAACTCATCGACCTAGCCGTTCCTCTTATGACAACTAATAAGGTCAAAGACACAGTTTGGGAAGGGAATGAAGGGGCAACATGAACAAATAAACTTCATCATTTCACGGATAATAATCGAATACAACATCTTCATACAAATCAGAAAGAAACGTTCACTATTCTTTAACAAAACTCGAACAGGGTCACAACATAAAACTGGGGAATTCTAAGTGGGTCATTCAACGGTAGTACTAAAAATACTTCAGATCTTTCACGAACATGGTCTCACAATCGACATAAACAATATTTTCACAATAATCAGCGGCCAGGTACTTTCACCTCTGCAAACAAAACGTCACAATGGACAATGCAAGTATTTGTACCTCCGCTTCTGCCAAATCATAAACACTCATCACAAACTCTACAACAAGAAGGAATGCTATTGAGACTCTATCGCCGCCAATAGTCTTACTTCAACACTTAGAAAGGCTTATCCTTTCTAATAATTCACGGAAAGGGGATGCTGCTACGCAGTCTTACACAACAACAGAAATATCCAAGGAAACACAAATCCAGGTCACATGCCTGTACGTCCTACATGATACTTCAAAAACACAATACTCAAATCACAAACTAACACATTTTAGACCATCAACATAACTCCACTACAACATCTGACCACACAAAGACACGGAAAGACACAAAACTAACAGACAGAAAAAACATCACAATACTTTCGCTATGTATTCTCAACAAATCGGCCTTAGCCAGGAATACACGAAGTCGTATCATCACTTCTTCTACGTGTACACAAAAAAGAACTCGGGAGAAACACAAAACTAACAAACAAAAGAAAAATAACAATACTCCGCTTTGTCACTAACAAATCGGCCTTAGCCAAGGACAAACGGAATCGTATCATCATTTCCTCCTACTTATAAACACAGAATAGGAACAAAGAAAACACGGGAAAACACGGAAATAACAAACATAAGGCAAATAACAATACTTCGCTTTGTCACTAACAAATCGGCCTTAGCCATGGACAAACGAAATTGTATTATTACTTCCTCCTACTGATAAAACAAAAAACAACACGAAAACACACGGACTGTAAAATCAGAAACATTTTCTTTTTCAGGGCTAAAAAAATTTCACACATTGCCTGGACTATTAAACTATAAAGATACGAAAAAAGTTGACCTATATTTTTCGTACAACAGCTGATTTCTGAAACGCAATAAATTGCCAAACACTCAATAAGAAGACGAAATAAATTGACTTAACACTTAAAGAAAGGACAGCGTCTACATACGAAATAAATTATTTCGTTAACGTAAACAAAATTCTTTTCTCAGACATGGGATGATACTTAGACGAACAAGAATAAACAAACTTAATATCGTTCACATTTTAAATACCGGCAAATAAGGAATGACATCATTCCAAATACGTATTTTTTAATTCACAAGGAAATAGACGAAAATTATTTCTCATAATTTTACGAAAACTGGACATAACAGAAAATGGAAATCGTAGCAGTTAACTTGGGACAGGAATAGACTTGATTTAACGAAAAACTGGATAAAGCAAATCACAATAAAACTGAAAATACCGTTCGAAACAAACTCAACGAACTTCACATACAAGGGGGGGACAAAAATACTAAAACAATGATTGGGTGAAAGCAAATACACAATGTATACAAAACAACATACTCGATAAACTTCACATACAGAGTGATACAAAAATACTAATAATATTGAAAACTTGACTTTTCAATGAGCTTCACAAAATAACAGAAAATAAAAAACCTTGCTCTTGTTCTGAAAACTTAATGAGACTGCTCCTAGGCAAAACTAAACAGCACCTCCGATCACGAGTATAACACTTGTCATCATTCAGATACAAGACAGGAAACATAAAAGGGGACTCAGGGGAACACAATCTCCTATTAACCCGTGGCATTTCATACGCCGTCAAAGCTGGTTAATTAGGGAACAACAGGGGGACACAGGGGACTACTCTTCACATTCACAATCTCCTACTAGCCCGTGGCATAACACAAACGCCGTCAGAGAGGGCCTAGAGGAAACAATGAAATGGCATAGGACAAACGACAAAACACAACTATACTCGTCAGCTCAAAGAAAAGTCACTCAAACAATAAACACATTTACTCAAAATGACCAGACAAAACAAAATTACAAAAAACGATTATTCTGTAAGAAATGTCAAATCAATTAAAAATAAATGGCACAATAACGGTATATTTAATTTGTTACTGTAAATAACTTAAAATTCTTCTCAATATCAAAACATTATTTAAAATTCAATTTAAATATTCAAACTAAAAATATTTGCTTTCATTTACCAATACACAAAAATACATATAGAAAAATTTCTACAGTACACGAAATAAAAGATACAACATTACATATGTCAAATACAACAACAATACATAAAAAAAACAACAATACATATGTTGATACAAATACATAAACAAACTGTTTGTGGGACACCGGGGCACTACTCGGAAGGCAGGGTTTCATAAAAATGGCAGAAAATTATGGCAGAAAAACTGAAAAAGATATGTTGCTTCTGGAAAAGGGACAAAAACCTAAAGATGCAGGAACATTCAAAAGCCTGAAAAAGGCCCCACGCCAAGGGCGCCATTTTTGTAACGGAAGTACAAATGGCGCAAATCTAATACACGCCACACACGTTGGGCGACATTTTTGTAACGGAAAGTAAAAATGTCGCAAATCTAAGAAATGCCACACACGTTGGGCGCTATTTTTGTAACGATAGTATTTTGCCTACCACAGGGGCATTAATATAAGGGGCAGAAAATTGGGGAAGAAACTATTGGGGGTGAAGATAGGGCAAGCAAAATATACGTTACTTGTGCGAACGGACACTCAGGGTTTCGTAGGAGAGCTGGGGTCGTGGATAAGTAAAAGATAAGGGCATTGGAATGGGGCAACTACAAAAAAATGAAATAAAGGGCTCTTGGGATAAACAAAATAAAAATAAACAAGAAAACACCTCAAGAAATTTGATTATAGGGCGCCACTTGAGGTGCCTAATTATGCCTATTACAACCACTAGTTGTAACTAGGGAAATAATTAGAAAACAAAACAAAACATATCTTTTTCAAATAAACTCAAAAAGGGTTAGCTTAAAAAAAAATAAATAAAAAGTTAGGAAAATAAAATTTAACCTTTAATTATGTGTACCACAAACAGTTACAAATACAAATAATACTAACAAAATACAAAAAAAAATGTCAAGATTAAATTTTTAAAACTATAAGAATAATTAATATGACAGTTAACCAATCCCTAATATTTTATAATTTTATTTATTACAATTTTTGTAACTTGTCATGAAAGCAATTATCGATGAAAACTGTCTATTTTTACTTTAAAAAATGCTTACGAAAAAAAAAGAGTACCTGATATCACTGAATATTATATCTCCTTTAAAAGTTTTGGGGCTGGAACTTTACTCAAAAACACTGCAAAACAAACAAATGCTTCTCACAAGCTGCAAAATGGTCTGGAATGACCAGGGACAACAAATATACGATGAAAGCTGGGCACTGGACCATCGGACTTCGGGTTAATTAAACTGCAATCTTCAAAGCTTGGCTTTTCAAAACTTCTCAAAACACAAAGCTCTTCAAAACACAGCACGACCCAAATCGGTGATTAACTCAGACAAAAACTGACACATTACATTTGAGTATAATATTCACTTCTCCACATATAAATTTGCCGGTTCCTTGAAGAATACCACCCAAGCACTTTTCCGTCAATATCATAAACCAACCTCAAATTGTAACTACACATGCTACCAAACTTCAATACTTCTGATGAAAAAAAACTAATAACAAAAAAAAACATTACGAATTTGATGAAAATTCGGACTAAACAAACGAAACCAACTGCCCTTGACAGCGGCTCCACCGATAGTGACGAAATTAAAAATTTGTTCGCTTAACTTGAAAATCAACGAACTGCTGAAATAGCAAAACCAAACGAACGACGTAGATATCCTTTGAAACGCATTTACATGAAAAGAAATCGCCGCAGTAAAATAAACAACAATTAAATGGATTTATTACTCTACGACGTTAGAATGATTGAAAACACTTTTCGAAAGATACGAACTAAAAAACAGAAAACATTCTTCGTTTTATTAAGACGATATCATATACGAGGCGACTTTAAATATACTTCAAAGAATCAATCAAATTTAAAATGCTACAACCTTACTGTTTTCTTTGTCTGATTAACGGTTTATAATCATAGTTTTCAACTTCTTTGTTCTAACGAATTCTTTTTTTTTTCATTTTTTTAATTACTAGTGGTTCTTTTTACGGGATTTCTTCATCACGATTAGGTAATCATTAACGGTATATAAACGCTCAATATCCCTATCAATGAGTTAAAAACTATAACCAGGAAAGAGATAGCGTAATATAATTTGTTCAATGGTAGGATGAGTTTCCAAAATCGTTTTCAGAATCAAAAGAGTCACCACAAGAGTCTGACCACCAAAAAACATGTTTTGAAGAAGTAACATTTTCTTCAATGTGTTTCTTAGACAACTGCCTACTCCCTGGACTGCCCGACCAGTTTTATCTTCTATCCAAACATAACAATGACATTTGTTATCTTTGCCGCTATGGATATCAAGGTTGTAAATACATAATTGACGTTTATAATACACGATATTTGTTGGAATTTTTGGAATGTGAAGAGTTTTTTATAAATCAAAACAAAAAAAGTTTCCATATCTGGTTGATCGTTGCTCATCGTCATGTCTAGCTTTTTTTATGTCTTGTTTACGTCTATGTTAAGGTCTTTTTAAATATATCTGGTTAACCGTTACTAATAGATTAATGGGATTTGGTCTGTAGGTAGTTTATGCTATTTTCCACCAGAAAGCGCCATAATCAATAATGTGAGAAAATGGGGCTTGGTCTAGTGATGCATAACGCCGTCCAAGTACTCTATTGGCTCGGTTCTGCCAGAATAAGAAACAGACTGAGGATAACATGAAGATAACAGGTAGAAATACCTAAACTTATTCTTCTAGTTTCATGACTGTTACCGATCGTTGGATATCATGTTGGCTACCATATTCGCTATCGTGACTTTATTGACAGCAGCTCTAATACCTAAAAATACCTAAATACTGACCAAAAATATAAGATATGAACATGATCCTATTTATTTTCAAATTTAACTCTCAATGTCAGAATAACTCTTTTGTCACCTAAATTTTCAGCTTCAGTCGTTTACAATATTCTTTTTAAATAATAGTCTAGAATATTCTGACAAACATATTTAACGGATGACTAATTTGTTAGTTTCATTTAACTTCAGTTAAACATTCGGATTATTTATAATTCTCTTTTGCTATTAAATAAGTCTTTTGATATAATTTTATTAAAGGAAATTTTACTGAAGAGCTCTTTTTCTTTCCTGCAATTCCAATAACGGTAAATGAGCTAGAGAATCAATAATTAATTTTTAAATTAATTATTTGCGCTTCTCGGCATCGTTTTTTGCAATATTCATTTTGCCACTGTTCTTTTTGTGCCGTTGTTCGATTTATAAGCTCTAAACTTTTCCAATAAATGTTAGTTTAAACATAAAAATCAAAATAAAATTGAACCCAGCAAGTTAAATTTTCATAGGAAATATTAGCGTGGATTACGTGGTTATTAAGAGTCAGGTTGTGTAAATAAAAATTTTAATTTACACTCTGTTTAAGACTATCCTGCTCTCTGTTATGCAGATGTTTTCATATCAACTATTTTAATAAAAAAGCTTATCTTCAAATTACTGCCACTGATCACTGACAGTATTAACAGTTGCAGGATGTTTCAGCAGATAATCCATGTATACAGAGAGTATTGGATTGTCTGCATCGAGGTGAGAGACCTACTTGAAAAGACATTGCATCTTCAATGAGGTGGAATGGTCGAGAGAATGAAGCAAATAATAGACCAACACCTATCCAAAGTTGTATTCAAACATCAGAGATATTGGGCCCAGCACATTTACTTCATCTTACTTCACATGACCTACCAATTGGCCGAGAATAAAGTTACATATCAAACCCTAAGCTGCTTGATGTTGGTTTGTAAAGTTCGTTTGCTCTGTGGCCGAGAGTTTGGCTGTAAATATTTCGAAAAATATGTTATAAAGGAAGAATATGTCAACCGTCAGAAGTTAAGAATGAACAACATTCATGAACTTACCCAACAACACATCCAGAGAGTCAGTGACAGAATATAAGATCAACATGATCCTCAATTTAGGAATGAAAGCTTTCAAGTACTGGCTTTATAATCCTCAACGTCGTCGAGGCTTGTCTTCTAAATTCAAATTAAATCTGTAGATTTTGCCTACCACATTGGGTATCACTTACAGGGGGTTGAAAGTGGGAACTCAGCAATATATAAGCTGTAGATAGGGTAAGCAAACTAACCGAAACGTTTTCGAACGGTCACTCTTGATTTGGTTGGAAAGCTGGGTCGTAAGTAAGTGAAAACATTACTGTTTTCACACTGAACTCCTATTTTGTAGTTACTCCTCCCGGAACTGGAGGAAAATATATAAAATATATAAAAATAGCTACTCAAAAAATACTTACATTGATTTCAAACACAAGAAGGCTCCTAAACTATTTGAATTTGGACGCCGTTTAAAATAATCCTTCTGCTGGATAGAAAGAAAGGTTTTTCTTTACTAAAAAATATTAAAGTCCTGGGGAAGTAGGACACAGATTCGGGCTTCGGATTATCCTGGATGACAACAAACTACAATCTTCAAAACTCAGCCACTCAATTTCTTCTTAAAACCATGTGAACTTCTCAAATGGTTGGAAAAGCCGTCTTACAAATCTCTCAGATAGAACACAGTACAAAAAAATTGGTGATTAACTCAACAAAAACTTTGCCAAATAACATTTTAAGCATAAATTAACCTTTCAAATTAAAAAATTCTCCTTCTAATTGTTTTTTTCACTAACTGTTTACTAACTAATTTCCGATATAAAAAAACATTCCGATATAATGAATAACAAATTTAAAGAAAATCCGGACTAAACAACGAAACCACCTGCGCTGGCAGCTGGCTCATTATAGAGTAAATCACTTTACACTATATTTCCATGACAAAAACAAATAACGAACAATAAAAACTTAATAACGAATTTGAAGAATGTCTGGACTAAACAGTGAAATCAAACACTTTGGCGTTCCATGATAGACTAAATCACTTTATACTATATTTCCATAACAAAAACGAATAACAAAAAAACATTACGAATTTGAAAAAGAAAAACTCGGAAAAATAATGACCTGACACCTATCGTGATCCATTGTAGAGCGACATCATTCCCCTCCCCGCACAACTTTCTTACCAATCTAAGTGGATATTTATTTACCGTGCAATATTAAGCGAAATCAACATGAAAAAACACCATTTTTGTTATATGAACAAACTTATAATGTTTATATTATCAATCTCAGCGACGCAAAAGATTGAAAATATTTTTCAAAAGGTAAACAAACGTTGTTCAGATAAGTCGTCTTGCACTTTATATTGGCTTAAATAAAATAGAAGAAGCACAGACCATTCAACATAAGATCAAAGATGACCGACGACCAGGTTTTAAGTAATTTATGTCAACTTAAGCAGAAAGCAAATCAGTGTAACCACAGTGGTTAAGCAAGATCTTTTTAATGTTCCGGAAAATATCTTCATAGCACACTGTGTTGCCTAAGAAATTGAGAGCTAAAAAATCTCTAGACCAAAGTTGGAAAAGTATTGCGATTAGAAGATGGTCCTCGATCTTTAGTATGTATGGCTACCAGAAAAGTCTTATACTTTTTCTTCTTTAAGTGCCGTCTCCCAATCAGAGGTTGGATATCATCACTATCTTTACTACCTTACCAGACAAGGCAATTTACGAGAATATACGGTGTGCTCTATCTAATTTGAAAACATCGTTGCAATTATGACATCAAGAATTTGACTTTACCAAGAATAGGCTCTGCACTAGAAAATCTGGATTGGAAGATTGTCAGAAGCATGATTAAAGCGATCTTCCGAGAAACCGACGTACGAATTAATGTGCATTGTACTAATCTAAAGAGATCGTGTCTTTCAAAGGTAGGACTAATATTTCTTCCTAAAGGGTTTATGCAGAGCTGGAGACTCCTGTAGAATCCACAATTCTGGGCCCTCATCAAGATGCAGATCGTAAAGCTTATTTTCGACGTATTTTTTAATACCAACCGACGCATTTTAGAACATACGACAAAGCAGGCATTCGGAATAGTGACCTTGGCATTCTAAAACATGCGGCGTAGCAATCAATAGATATGGACTGGTTCCGTGGTTGTGTGGATGCGGGTGTGATAAACTTATTTACCACGAAAACAAAAATAAAAGCTTTATCTAGTAGCACAATTTACTGAGCCACCACGTAAACGATGTTGATGGAGATATCAACATCGTTTACAGGGTGGCTCAGTAAAGCAGCGTTAGCTAAACTAGTTTTGCAGTCCTCAAAGGCTTGGACCCGCTGCGGTGTACATTCAATTGGTGCTTTTCCTTTGACATTTTTTTAGGGCATCATGTAGTGGTGCTTGAAGCTTAGCTGCATTGTGTATAAACCTTCGGTAGAAGTTCAACATACCTAGAAATCTACGTAGGTCTTTCGCTGCTTTAGAATGAGTGAAATTTGGTACAGCTGCTACTCTTGGGGAGGTTTGAGTCCTGATGCTGATACTGTATATCCCAAAAATATAGTCTCGTTTTTACCGAACTGACACTTTGCTGGATTAATTACAACGCCAAATTATTAAGCCTTTTGAAAATTTCTTCTAAATACGATATATGCTGCTCTTCGGTTCTGGTGCAATGAGAATGTCATCGATCTAGGCGTAGGCGAAATCAAGACCACGTAAAATTTCATCTATACAATGAAGGAAGGTCTGTTTTGCTTTTCTTAAACCAAAAGGTATGTATAAATATTCGTACACTCCAAAGAGTGTGATAACGGAAGTTTTTGGTATATCTTCGGTGGCTACTGGTATCTGGTTGCATGCTCTAACTGTTGTAGAGAAAATGATCCTATCACCTAGCGGAGTCTTCGATGTGTGGAATTGGATATCGATCTGGAATAGTCCTTTGGTTTAAAGGTCGATAAACTTCACAGGGTCTCAATTCCTCACCTTTCTTCGAGACCATATGTAGTGGTGTAGACCAGTTACTTTTTGCTGGTCTTATAATGCCTAGTCGCAGAAGATTTTCAAATTCTTTTTTGTGGTACCTATCGATGTGGTGCTTGGTTTGATATTGAATGTCTTTCACAATACCGGCAGGTCGAGTGATTTCCGGAAACTGAGCTAAATGCATATGGTAATGCGACACTTCCGCGATTGTGTTTACGCTGCTATCGAAACATCTTTAACATCTTTAACGAGTCCCTTCGTTCAAAGAGGTGTAGTACTGTCTATTAAGTACTGGTAAGCAATGTCTACTAGGAGAGCAAAATGTGATAAAAAATCAGCTCCTATAATAGGCTTTGAAATGTCCGCCACTACGAAACGCCACGTAAAATTACGCCTTAATCCGATATTTAATGTCAAGTTAACATAAACGTATGTTGCGATCACAGTGTCATTGGCCGCGTATAGTTTATAGGTAGTCTTTTTGCGTGCACCCCGTATATATTTTCTGGGAAACACGCACAAATCTGCGCCGGTGTCGATTAAAAATTGTTTTTTAGTTTCAAAATCTGTTACGAAAAGGCGGCGAGACTTTGAGCTTGGATCGGATACCGAACCTACTGATTGCCCGTGTAGTTTTCCTGGTGCTTGCATGGAGGTATGCACTTTGGAGCCCTATCATCAAAACGGTAGTGATACTATTATGTTCCCTACTGTGGCTTCTATTTCCATGGTATGGTCTTCCTCTTGAGGTGCTGCGGTTACGACGATATGTATTTGTTTTTGGTTGAGCAGTCGCGATGTTAGCGGCTTCAAAAAGCGGCTTTGAAGTTTTCGGCTTCGAAAACTGTATCTGCTAGCTCGGCAACTGTCTCTAAATCAGCATTTTAATGGGTAGCTAAAATAGCTTGTGTAGAGGATGTCAGTGTACCTAACCACAGAGATCTTATAATATTATCTTGTACAGTTGTGACTGATAAAGACTGCTTCAGTAAACTTTTAATTTTTTGTTGTTGTGATGCACTGAGTCTCTTAATTATTTCTGTTTTTAACTTTATATACCTGTCTGTAGCTGGTGCTGATACAATGATGTCTCTCACTTTGGATATGTATGCCGTTTCAAAATAAGCAATTGAATTTTGTGGCGTCACTTGTAACGTTTGCTAGTGCAAATTGGTTTTCTACTTGCAGGAACCATATTTCGGGATAACTGGCCCAGAACGGTGATATTTTCACTGATACACGATCTACTCCCGTGGCACTATTATTGGCACTATCTTACATTTTCACTGTTTTAACCGGCAAAAGTATATTATTAACAATATTCTTTTTAAACGTTCACAGGGTCACCAATGTTCCGTGGTTGTGTGGATGCGTGTGTGACAAACTTATTTACCACGGAAACAAAAATAAAATTGAATAAAACGTAGAAAAACCTGTTAATAATATTTATTTTGTCAAACGTAATTAATCCTTAAACTATAACATAGATCACACGTTCTTTGTTTTTAAAAGCCTGACGATATTTTATTATCGGGCTGGTCGTTATATTATATTTCGTTTCCCGTAAATGCAACGCACTCAAAATGTATAATTAAAGTGTCCAGCATATTTAATATCTGTAGTAATTAAATAAATATATTGAGGAACACATTTCAATTTTATTTTTTATGTGTATAACCAATTGCGAAAATGTAAATTTTAAAATAAGATTGTTTTATTTAATTTTTGAATAAAAAAGTTAAATTATTCGTAACTAGCTTGTCGCTACAAAATCATGTATTTTTGTAAATACCAGGAGCGCTGTTATTAGTTGGTTCCGTGTTTTAATTTAAATTAGAAATACTTGGATATCTTTTTTTTTATAAAGTGTAAGATATTTGGTGGAAGTGTTTATATATGTGTGAATTTACTGTCCCAATGTATTATTAGAAACAAGACCTGACACAGAGAGGACAAAAAGGATGTTAGAAACAGCAGAGATGAATACACTTAGAACAATTAGTGGTAAGACACCATGAGATAGAGCTAGAAGTACAGATATACAACTTATGTATATCTGATGTAATCTTGATGTAAGGTGGAGAACATCAAGAATTAAGTAAGAAATAGAAGAATAGAATGGAACGATCATATAAGCCGAATGACAACAAATAAAGTAGTAAAGACGGCAAGAGACGGTCCCCAATAGGAAGACGATCACTAGGAAGACCACGAAAACGATGGAACAACTTACTTGAGGCACATTGAAAAACAGAGAGAGTTATGTCTATTTAAAAAGAAGAAGAAGAAGAATGTATTAACGTATTTTCTTTGCATATTTAAACTTCAATAATATCAGTGGAAAGAATGCCAAATGTGATCTTACGTAAAAGGCTTCTAGGAAATGTAAGAAGAGAAAAAGCAAGGACAAAATGGACAGGTTAAGACGACTGACTTAAAGTAAGTAGGTGTCGAAAGATTCAAACGTAGTTTTGAGGTTCGAATCGGTTTATAATGTTTCTATGTCCGCTTCTTGTCGATTGACGATAATAAACATAATAAAAGGTTGAAGTTGTGGAGTAAAAGTGATAGTTTTATTGACAGATATTGGTAATTACACAATATGATGTTCGTTAGGTAACTACTTATGATAGACTGTGATCAAATAAGCTTAAATCCCCAATTTATAATCTCACAAATAATTCATACCTCAGCACAGAGGTTATTGCTTTCTATCATACCATACTAACAAACTTTGCTTACAATACAATTTATTCTAGGCCGTAATTACGACACTTAGGAAGTTCAATTACAAAATATATTATTCGTCAATTTATTAAGTTGTAGGTAAATGAACTAATTATTAAAATATTATACGATAAGGTTTTACAATGGCTCACTTACACACGGTGAAACTATAAAAGATTAAGCAGTTAAGAATAATGTGAGATTACAAATTAAGGGGTTAATTTGTGATTAAACATATTGGTCACTACATAAAAAACAAACAGACGACCAATATAAAATATTTAAATACATAAAAAATATAAAATAATAACATAACAATAATCTTACACTAATTCACTCGGTTTTTGAATTATTATCTCACCCGAGCAGTACTACGTATAACTTGCTTATTTAGAATTTATGTTTCAGCTAAACTATCTAATTCAAATCTAAGCTCATTAAGTGAAACTGATCTAGGAGGAGCTTTCTTTAAAGTACTACTTAAATTTGGTTGTGATAGAGTATGTCTTCGAGGCCCTGGATGAGGTTGAATGCAAGAACCTTGATGCCTTTGTTTTCTGGCTCTCTTGGAGTTTAGAAAATATCTGACTACTTTCCTTTATTTTCATATGTCAGTTAAAAATTAGTGTAAGTTATTGTAATCTACTGCAAGTGGATTTCTTGGGACCAACAACGAGCGCACAACACCACCTCTTCTTTTTCTAAGTTTGTGTCTCTTTGAAATTTCTTCTCCAATTGCAGAAGTCTCGCATATGCTTGCTGTACCGAGTCCCCCTAGTAGGCTTGTATTAGAATTGAAGGGTATTTTAACTTCAAATCTTCCTTCGTTATCCCTTTTTACGGTTCTTTTTTAATAGTATTCACACTATTTTTCTTCTACTGAAAGAGTATTACTTTGATCTACTTCTTCTAACTCTATTTTGTGGTCTTTTATTTTCTGAAATCCTTCTGTTATCATACTGGCACCCACTAAAATTTATTCTATTTTGTGGCCTTCTGTTTTCAGAATTCCTTCTGTTATCATACTGACCTTCAGATATGTGTAATAATGAATGGTGCTGTCCACCACATTCTGCACATCTATAAGAGGAATAACATGGTACTTCCATTTTGTGTAGTAGGCATCCACCGCACCATTGCTGTTCCTTTCCTTAATTTTAAATTATTTAAAAACCTTATTAATTCTTGACCTAGTTTTTCTTGTCTATGCATATAATCTCTGCATTTTGAAAGTATATAAGCTTGACCTAGATTCAACTTTTAAAGTCTCAGCAAGATTACCTTAGACAATAACGAATGAACTTGTCTAATCTTGCTGACACAGCGTATTGAACAAATTAAAAAATGTAATATTATCAGTTGTAACCAGAGAGAAAAAATTCTTTATATAAAAATGCAAATACTACAAATACCTACTATATATTTAGAATTAAATGAACTGTAAATGTGTATAAAAATAACGATTTGTCACGATATTTCACTATATTATGAAAATCAATTCATTTGTATGTATCTGCTTCCTTCTTAGAAATGCAACTGGAACTGGTGAGCTGGATCTCTGGATGCTGCTAGATTTTTCTGCTGGAAACTGGACCTTCAAATTGCTGGAAGAGTAGACTTAAGGACTGCTATTCAGGTTCTCTTGTGATCAAAGGCTCTCGTAAGGCTCCTACCCATAATTTCGTTGCTTTCTGGTCTTTTTTATTTCTTATTTCTTTTCTCCACACTTCGAATTCGATCGTCGATCTAGTACGAAACTGGGAAACAGCTATTTAGGTCGCTAAGGGTCGTCTCATTTAAAGCTCCAAACCAATTAACGCCCTTTTGATGATGTTTTGACGAAGGACCAATGGAAAGATTCGAAGCACTTGCACTGGAAAAGAAAGGCAGAAGATCAAAAAAGATATAGAAGTATTATAAAGAATTTAAGAAAGTGAAAAAAAATGAGATGTGCTTCAAACGTAACTTTTAGCCCTACACCTACAATGCCTGTTGAGCTATGTAATTAATTAATCTTCTACTCATTTTAAAAACATTTCCAAGTGAGTATGTTTTGTCTTGTATGTTATTAAGATAATTTTGTATCTCTTAAGCAATGTTTACGCATTTGAATTCATTTACAGTGTAGTAACATCTATCAAGACCTCCCGATTGTAATTCTATACTTATTAAAAAAATTGCTGTTACTAATTATAAAGCAGGAAGTACAAGGTTTAAATTCGTTTCTACAGTTATTAATCTATTTGTACAATTTCCGTGACTAATAAGCATTAAAACTTATAGTAGTTAATAACTAAATATAAACAATGAACGAGTTCAAATATTCTTACTCGTTTAAATAACTTTATCTTGAATCGTCAACAAGTTTAATAATTAATAACATCGTAAACTTCCTGAAAGAATATTTCCAAAGAGATAGAACTCGTTAAAAAGTATATAATCAGAGATTCCTTATAGCATCCTAACAAACTATTCCCGATTGCGCCACTTGCTTTCAGATCTGACATTCTTTAAGTTATTGAAAATATAATTAACGACCGACGCGCGATGTCAAATACGCAATTCCAGTCTCAGTTCCGTCTCTAATTTAATTAAGACATTTCTTTTTATATTTAGATTAAACATTTCAGTTGTTTCTTCCTCATAATTTTATTAGCATGCTTAACAGACTCTAGTTCGAGTTCTTGTAGATAAATATTTTAGTAATGAAATTATAAGCAAAATTTGTACAGATTCATCACAAATTAAATACGAGTATAGTCCATTAAAATGTTACATTTTTTATGCCTTAGCGTACATTTCTTAAAAGATGCAATTTTATTCTTTTGATGGAAGTTTAGGTATAAGCTTAATTTTAATGGGGCTGTTCAATTCAATTGAGTTTGTGAGGTTGCCACCCTTGCCCCTGGGTAGTTTTTCGTGCTGTATCTCGTCAACTAGCAACCCTACAAAACATTTTATCAGACATTATTTGTATCACATTAAATTATCTACAATTTTTGTTGTATTAAGTTTTATGGTATAATGGAGAATAAAAAGCTATTAATAAAAACAACTAAAAATTTTTAAACAAGTTTTATTTTCTGCTTTAACTTTTTTCTAGTCATTTTACAATAAAAAGATGTCAAAGCAATAGTATATAGGGTTTGGCAACAAATTATTTTTACTACCAATTTGTATAATTGAATTGATTTTCTGGGTTTTAGCGCTCCGAAGTTAACAAGGTTCTTGGTTACTCGCAAAGATTACGATAAAAACAAACCTTTAGACATAGTTTTCTATTATCCTTATATATTTGTATGTATTTGCAAAGAAAATCAGGTTACTATAATAAGCAGACATGTAAAAATGTGATGGGCAGCATTCGGAAGACTCTCAAATGTACTTAAAAATAAAAATATACCTCAAAGACTGCCAACCAAAGTGTTTAATTCCTGTATCCTACATATGGAGATCAAACCTGGACATTCACTAAAATAAACATGAAGAAATCAGAAAAACTCAGAGAGCTATGGAACTACAGATGCTGGGTATCTCACTTACAGACCATAAAACCAATAAAGACATTCGTAATAGAACAAAAGTAAAAGATGCTAACAAACAGGCAGCTAAACTAAAATAAAAATGGGCTGGACATAACGAACATCTTAAGGATGGTAGATGGAATAAAGAAATCGGGAATTGGCGGCCATCTGAAGCCAAAAGACCACGAGGAAGACCGCAAATGCGCTGGAGCGACGATATTAAAAGAACTGCAGGACCAATGTGGAAACGTCGTACAAACAACAGATATGAATGGTGAGAATTAGGAGATGCCCATATTCGGCAATCAGAATTGAGAGAAGTGCTTAAAGAAAAAATCTTTGTAGTTATATCATTTTAAATCAGTTTACAAACGGAGCAGTTCAATGTTGTGTCCAAAGTGTCCATTTTTTTTAAACCGTCAGAAGGGTGAAAGTTGCATCAATTATACTGCCCTTCAAATTTTATATATAGCGACATCGTAGCAGATAATTTGCTGTTTTTTATGCTATTTCAGAACTAGCAGCTTACAAGATATAAGATAAGTTAGTTAGCGGAACAGTATTATTTCTGTGAAAAAGCCGAGTCTTCTTTGCCCACTGTCGTTGGCGAACATTTTTTTGTCTCTTTATATGATGGACATAAACATAATTCTTTAACAGTATTAGAAAAAAACGAATCGCTTTATAAGTTAGATTTAACTTATCATCGCTTCATTCGAATTCTGAGCTCTAGACTAAGGTCTGATCTTCCAAAACATGTTTTAATATTCATGAGTTTTTTTCTCGGTTGTTCGATTCTTTATAGGATTTTTTTTGGGTTACTGGCTGTTGATATTTGCTCGCAAATATTTTATGAAAGTTACCTGCTCTATTATTTGTCCCTTGACATACAAATGTACGTTTTTTGGGTATCTTTAAAAATACTAGAATTTTAGTTTTGAAAACATTTAGATATAAATCGAACATTTCACTATGATGAACTACTGCATTTATTATATTTTGTAGTTTTTGTAGTTTGTTTGTTTTATTATATTTTTTGTTGAAATAGGTAAAAAGAAATAAAAACAAGACTTACTCATAATAAATTTATTCTACCACCAACAACCGGTTTTGCATACTATATTTTGCTATGCATCTTCAGGTCAACAGTACATGGTAAACTAAATGCAAAAAACATAATAACCCGTATTAGGGTGCTGTCAGCACCAGCAATTGTTCCAATATTATATGTGTGTGATTATCAAATATGAATTTAAGTTGATTAAATCAAAATTAAGTAAAAAACGATGTGGTAAAATTGAAATTAAATAAATAAATATTACTTACATGCCGATACAAGATTATTATTAAATCTGTTTAGTTAAAAACTATTATAGTCAACTGGTGACACGTGATCATCGGTTTTACTATTTAACAAATAAAGGGATAGTTCTTCAGGGGAAGAAATTAAATGTGATGTGTTATACTATTTAAAAGTTAGTTATAAGTATTGAAGAGGTATATTTTGAAATGTGTCTTATTTATTTAGATTAGACAATTTTTGAACAGGCAGTCTTTTGTTTAGTTGACGGATAAGTGCCATAATTCGATTAGGAACAGCTCAAGTAAAGCTATAATCTGTGGAGATTGGGACGAAGATTAAATTGGTTCCTTGGATAAGTCTGTCAACTTAAATTATTTTTTGATAGACTTTATCTATAACCCAAATTTAGTCTTACTAAAGAAGGTTCTGCTGAAAGAATTATTGGAGGGGGTTCCAATTTTCTCTACAATAATCTTATTTGTAGAGTGTTGATATTGGATCAGAGAGAGTGGTCAGTTTTTAGGTCAGTAGGAGGGATAAATGATCTGATGTTATTAAATTGTTGATGAGCAATGAACTCTTTAGGATTGAGAGGCTTATTAAAAGATCAGTAAAATGTTTCACACTGGCAGCTAGTTGGTTTTATTTTGTTTAGATGAGGGGATATCTAAATATTTTATATTCTTGGCACTTTATAAAAGACATTATAAATCATTATATATTTTAGATTCGAAGAGAAGTTGTATCAGTTATAAGTTGTATAAGTCAGCTTCGTCAAGATGACGGCGCTAATACTTTGGGGAGTATAGATAGATATAATGTGGTTTTGATCACAGTTGTACTGGGTGGTCCAATAAGCCGATCTCTCGGCTATATATCACAAACTATTCATGTTATAACTTTGGGAGAAAAATTCCTTAGTAAAAGTGGCCAAAAGAATAACGCTGGAAAAGAATCGCTGGAAATAACTTCCAAGTTTCTGGGTTAACCGCTAGGGGGCGTAACCTGTGAAGAAAAATTTGAAAACCAGTTTTTTGTGAAATATGCTAAATTATACCAAGTGGTAAATAAGTAAACTAGAAAGAGGCCTAAATTTTGCAAAAAGTTGTTGAAGTACTTTTTTTTATTTTTTCAAATAAAGGGTGGGGGAGAGTGGGAAAGTATTTGTGGCTTCTTCTTAGAGTGCCGTCTCCCTACGGAGGTTGGCAATCATAATGGCTATTTTTATTTTAGAACTTGCTGCTCTAAACAAATCAATCGATCTGCATTGGTACCAATCACGTAGATTCTTTAACCATGAGTTCTGCCTTCGGCCAACAGATCTTCTTCCTTGAATCTTTCCCTGTATTATCAGTCTCAAAATTTAATATTTTGGTCCCCTCATCACGTGGCCTAGGTATTCCAGTTTTCTGGTTTGTATAGTGGTGATTAGTTCTGTTTCTTTACCAACCCTCTCCAGTACTTCTTTATTTGTAATTCTATCAGTCCATGATATTTTCAATACTCTGCGGTATAACCAGAGTTCGAAGGCCTCGATTCTTTTTAAATTACATTTTTTTAATGTCCAAGTCTCAGCTCCATATAATAATATTGAAAATATATAACAGCGAATGGTACGTAGTCTGATCTCCAAATTTAGATTTTTGCACGTTAGGAGTGGCTTCATTCGTATAAATGCTGATCTGGCAATCTCTATTCGCCTGTTTATTTCTACAGTATGATCATTGGTTTCATTGATCAAAGTTCCCAAATACTGATATTTTTCTACTTGTTCTATCACGTTACCATTTATTGTCAATAGGTGATGTATATGTTGTGGCCTTTTTGTAATCAGCATGTACTTCGTTTTTTTGGCGTTTATAGTAATTCCCATCTCAGCACTATTTATACTCAAGCTTTCGATAAGATGTTGTAGATCCTCTATACTCGTTGCTATGATCACAGTGTCGTCTGCATATCTTAAATTATTAATTAATTTTCCGTTAACGGTGACTCCTGCTTCGATATTATTGAGCGTGTTTTGGAAAATTTCTTCAGAATATAAGTTAAACAACAGTGGTGATAACACACGTCCCTGTCTAACTCCTCTACAGATCTTCATTTCTTCTGAGTGTTGCCCATCAATTTGAACTATGGCACTTTGGTTCCAATATAATGTTTGCACTATATTTATGATTTTACTGTCTTTATCGAAAGCTTTTTCGTAGTCAACGAAGCACAAGTGTAGATCAACATTCACATCCCGACATCGCTGAATTAATATGTTGATGGCAAATAGTCCTTCTCGAGTACCAATTCCATTTCGGAACCCGAACTGCGTCTCGCTAATATCCTTCTCTAGCCTTTCGTATATTCTCTTATGTATTATTTTTAGCAGAACTTTTAAAGTATGACTCATGAGGCTCAGTGCTCGATAATCAGAGCACTCTTTTGCTGCTTGTTTTTTAGGGATGGTTATAAATGCTGACTTTAGCCACTTCTGTGGTATTATTCCCGTATCGTACACCGTGTTGAATAAATCTGCCAATACTTCCAAGTTGTTCTCTTCCACTAGTTTTAAGAGTTCTACTGGTATTTCATCTAATCCAGCTGCCTTATTGTCTTTAGAGTTTTTGATAGCATATTTGATTTCATCTATCGTGATCTTCTGTATCTCTAAAGGATTTAATTCTAGTATTTTCTTCATTTCACCACTTTCATCTTGGAAAAGTTCTCTAACGTACTCCTCCCATCGCCTTAACTTCTCTGGTAAATCTACTAGTAGTACTCCTTTTTTGTCTTTTATGTGTCCTTGCTGTCTATTTCGACCCATTCCAGTCACTTCTCTAATTTTTTTGTGCATATTTCTCATATCATATTTTGTTTCTAGTTCTTCTATCTCTTTATATTGCTTCATCAAATAGATTTCCTTAGCTGTTTTGATTTTTTCCTTAATTATTCGTTGTATTTCTTTATACTTCTGTAGATCTTTTCCTTTTTTTGTGGCTAAATACCTATAACTTTGGTTTGGATCAATCGATTTTAACGAAATTAGTGTCATTAGAAATAGTGTGAATGATTTAATTTACATCTACTATAAAACAATTGCATTTAGTTTTAATTGTCATGGGTAGAGGGTACTTTCGAATAGAAAAAATTAAAATTTGTTTTTCTTTAAAATGTTTAATGGAAACACCTATTTATTGTAAATTATAACGGAACTTGATTAAATTAGTAACGAAACGGTGCAAACCGCATATTGATAGCTCTCGAACTCGAGATATGAATAAAAACACATAAACATAAGTAAGTATAGTATTGACTCACCACTTTATTATAACTTGTAATTAAATATAAGAAAGATCATATAAATATCTCGATTATTAAAACTTAATGTCCAATTAAATGTTTAAATTGTTTTCCATCGTTGTCCACACAAAGATGTAATCTTTCGCGCGTAGACTTAACAGCTGCTTCAATCGCAGCTGTTGATATACTATTTATTGCGTTTATAATGCGCTGTTTCATGTCGTCTCGCGTGGTTGGTCGAGTTTGGTACACTAAGTCCTTCAATCTTCCCCACAAATAAAAGTTAAGACACGTTAAGTCTGGAGATCTAGCTCATATAGGTCATGAAAATATACTTCCCCTTCCAATCCATTTATTTGGATAACTTGCGTACAAATAATCTTGAACTCGTCTGGAAAAGTGCGCAAGACACCCGCCATGTTGAAACATCATATATCTTCTTGTTTGTAAGGAAATATCCTCCAATAAAACAGGCAACTGATTTTCCACAAAATCCAAATATGTTTAGCCATTTAAAGTTCTATCAAAGAAATATGGACCTACGATCTTTCCATTAACTATACCACACTAAACATTAAGACTCCAACTACCTTGAACCTGCACCTCATGTATCCAGTGCGGATTTTCTTCAGTCCAATAATGCATATTATGCAGATTAACACCGCCCGCGCTATTAAACGTAGGCTCGTCTGTCCACAAAATCTTTGACATGATATGCAGTTGTTCTACTAGTAGACCTAACATCCAATTGCAGTAATCCATCCTTGCATCAAAATCTTTCTCGTATAAAGCTTGGTGGAAAACTACATGATAAGGATGCAGTCTAAAAACAGAACAGCAAATATTGGTGAAAAAGAAACCACTATATTTACTAAAACTCAAAAAATCTTGAAAAATCCACTACAGATAAAAGGATAAAAGCGCCGTGTTGCCGTTTTTATCAAAATATTAAAATAACAGTTGAATCTAAAGTTTAAAGGGAATTCCAAGTTTCTGACCTAAACGTTCACTTTATAATATGAAAAACCAATCTGTGTTTCAAATACTTCTTTGCCATAATGTCTCCTGCCAGGATATCTTACAGAATATATACGTGAGGCGATAGCGGCATTTTGGTGACATTCGAAATAAACTCCAATCATATCACACAATTCTGCATTTGATATACTCATCACGAATTATTAGTACCTACTGACAATTAATTACTAATATTACCAATATTAATATCCATTGAAAAAAGTGCAATCTTCAATTCGAATCATATTATGACACTTCTTAATGTTTTGATTGCTGCCAATAAATAAACAATATGAACTCCCGTCAAATTCATTGTTGTAGCCTACTTAGTTTCGAAAAAACTATTTTTAATTAACATTAAGATTCTTATGCTATAAAAAAATTGAAAGTACCTACTAACCTATTTTGTAATTTAATTTATAATACAGGGTGAGTCAATACTATACTTATTTATGTTTATGCGTTTTTATTCATATCTCGAGTTCGACAAAAGCCATTCACATGCGGTTTGCTCCATTTTGTTACGAATTTAATTCAGTTCCATTATAATTTACAATAAATAGGTGTTTCCATTAAACATTTTAAAGAAAAACAAATTTTAATTTTTTCTATTCGAAAGTACTCTCTACCTATGACAATTAAAACTGAATGCAATTATTTTATAGTAGATGTAAATTAATTCATCCACACTCTTTCTAATGACACTAATTTCGTTAATATCGGTTAAAAAATAAAAAAAAGTACTTGAACAACTTTGTGCAGAATTTAGGCCTCTTTCTAATTTACTTTTCTAACAATTGGTATAATTGGGCATATTTCCCAAAAATCTTGTTTTCAAAGTTTTCTTCACAGGTTACGCCCCGTAGTGGTTAACCCAGAAACTTGAAATTTATTTCCAGCGATTTTTCTTGGCCACTTTTACTAAGGAATTTTTTCTCCTAAAGTTATAACATGAATAGTTTCTGATATATAGCCGAGAGATCGGCTTATTGGACCACCCGGTACATATAGCTATCCTTTTAATGAGCCATGATGTCCATTTTGACAGCACCACGAGCAATATATCCAGAGAAGGGAATAGCATCGCTTACGGCATCTCGCAATATTTTCTTGCGATTTATTAGAGCAATTATAGTGTATAGGAAGTTAAATTCAGTAAGCTTAAATTCTGATAGGCTCAGATGGTATTTTTGTAAGAGGTATGGAGGAATGACTCGCTGACATGGATCCAAAGTGTTGTAAGAAACGGCGTTCTCTGGCGAGTGGGTAGAAGTCTGCATGTTAAGAGTAATCGTATGCAGTTTCATCTATTTTATTGAAACATTGGGGCTGCTTTTCAAATTCAAATAATCTTTGGTTTATAAAAATCAATAGTAATAATCTCTAGACAAAGAAGAGAGCTTATAAAGTATCTTAATAAATAATATTTTAAGTAAAAAAGTCCAGAAAAAACGACTTCATATTTAATTTTTCGAGGGTAAAAACATAGACAGAAAAAGTAGAAACCATAATTCTTGAAAAAAGAAAATAAATTAGCAAAAATGTACAATATTTGTTATTTGTGAATACAAACTACATACAAATTTTAGTCCTCTGTAAAAAACAAAGGCCTATTACACGAACGAAACATAATATAACCAAATAAATTTAAAAAATAATTTAAATAAATGTAATGTAAATAAAAATCTACAAATACATATACAAATGTATACACAATTTATAATTCGCTATCCTTTGAACAAACCGATCGTTGTCATTGTTAGAAAAGCAAATATTTTATCATCCAAAATTTATTTTTATAACTTCCATAAAGCCATTAAAAAAACATTGGGAGAATTATTTTTAAAATACTATTATTTTACACTGTTTGTTAAGTTGGCGAATAAATAATGAAATCATTTTAAAAAGCAAAAAATGTTCGATCTCTAGATAAAAAAATGATTTAGAGTAATAGCTAAATATAATCGCTACATGGATTCAATAAAGTCATACGCCAGTGGTATATACCTATTGTTATGGTTTTTGATTTTTAAAACTTATAAAGATATTTTATAATTTGAATATGCAGGCACATGCAATTAAGTTATTTGTAAGAATATTAGAGGAGTGCCAGGTGGGTTTGGACAATTTTTTAATAAACAGTTATAGCGTGGACATAGATACCAAATATCAAAATTTTTTAAATCATGCTTGTAACAGGACAGGAACAAGTCATCGCTTACGCAAGTCGAAACCTAACAAAGGCCGAAAAAAATTACAGCGTGACAGAAAAAGAACTACTAGCGATCATCTTCGGTGTAGAAAAGATGAAACCCTACATCGAAGGATACCCATTTTCAATTATCACAGATCATCAAAGTCTACGATACTTACAATGGAAAACCCTACAGGTAGAATAGCTAGATGGGCAATGCTGCTGCAACAATTTGACTTCGATGTCATTTACAGAAAGGGCTCCCAGAACGTCCTGGCCGACGCGCTCTCTAGAGAACCAGTAGATCTGGTTTGCATAATAAACGTAGAAGATGTAGAACCCGACGAATGGTACAATAAAGCTTTAAATAAAATCCAGACAAATCCGCAACTATTTCCAGACTACTCTATCAAAGATAGACTTCTCTATCGACACTTCTGGGACAAATACGATTTAAAAGAGACAGAGGTATCCAACCCCTGGAAACTATGCATCCCAAACCACAAGAGACAACAAATCCTAGCAGAAAACCACGAGCAACCGACCGCAGGACATCTAGGAATAGCTAAAACAATAACCCGCCTAGCTAGAAAATACTACTGGCCAGGGATGTTTAAAGACGCCGCAAAGTTCGTCAGGAACTGCAAGAACTGTCAGCAATTTAAGCCGCAACAAGCCGCTTAAGCCAGCAAAGGAAACAAATATATAATGACATTCCAGGACACCTTTTCAAAATGGGTCGAAGCCATACCGATCAGAACAGCAACGGCAAAATCAGTCTGTCAGAACTTAAAAGATGAAATCATTATGAGATTCGGATCACCCAAAGAGCTAATATCAGACAACGCAAGAACATACGATAACAGGGAAGTACGAAAGTTGCTAGATGAATTCCAGATTTCTAAAAGAAACATTCCGCCATATTCACCCCAGAATAATCCAGTAGAAAGAACAAACAGAGTAATCAAAACAATGATAGCTCACTTCTGCGATAATAACCATAAGAAATGGGACACGAGCCTTCCAGAACTACTATTCGCATATAATACAGCTAAACACGATTCAACGGGTTTCTCCCCAGCCTTCCTGAACTTTGGACACGAACTAGAAATTCCAAGTAAAGTCGTAAAAACCCCAAACGACACACAACATACCGATCAAAACATAAAATCGCATAAACTACGAGAAACATTCGAACTAGTACGTACAAACCTGGCAAAAGCTTTTACAACTCAAAGCCATTACTACAACTTACGACGAAGAGAGTGGAAACCCACAATAAACGACAAAGTCATGAAAAGGGAATACCAACTCTCAAATGCCGCCAAAAATTTTAACGCCAAATTAACACCGAAATTTTCAGGCCCATATACTATAACAAAAGTGTGTTCTAATGTAATATTCAAATTAAAATACGACGATAAAAACCGTACAATAACAGCTCATATCAAAGACCTAAAACCCGCATTTACCGATTTCCCTACTCCTTAATCAGTCCAAGCACTTACAGTCAACACCAAGTAGTGACAGTATATTTTAATACAGTTTACCAGTAACCTTCAAATATAATGTCAGACACGTTAGAAATATATTACAGTGACATAGAAATCGACGGCACAGTTACGCCGCCACCATACACCGCTCCAGAGTTAATATCACCATTGGGGAACACACCAAAACCTAACACCCCGGGCAAAGGCTGCGAGCCCCTGATAAAGGCTATTTCCAAATTTAAAAACCTTTTCGATGAACCAACCATGGGCATCACAAAAATTCAGAAAGTCCAGTCAATTCCAGTGTCAATCCCGCTGCTCTCACTAATTCCGCCGCAGCATAAAGGAAAAAAATACAGACTGAGACTCCCGAACCGGGTGCTGAGGATAAAAACCAATAATTGAAGCCCCACGAAGGAAGACGTTTTTTTTTTAAGAGAGAGGAAGACGATTTTTTTTAAGAGAGAGGAAGACGATTTTTTTTAAGAAGACGATATTTATTTTTTTTGGGGCGGACATTTTTTATTTCGATGTATTGTAAATTGTTTTTTAGGGTAACCAAGTACCTGACAAGGAATAAAAATAAAAAAATTTTGTTCCAAAATTTTTTTTTTCCCAGAAAGAGGGGGTGTAACGATGAGTCCAAGCCATCACCGTTAAACCAGCGTGCGCGCGAACCAACCCATGAAGTAGGAGTGTATCGACAGTAGAAAGGGCAAAACTTCGCTATATAAACCGCAACATTTCCTCATAGAGGCAGAATCGACAGGTGTTGACTGAAGGTTCTCTTCTTCCCTACCCCGGCTTGTGGACGTGTTGAGTTCACAAGTCGTTCCATACCGCCGTTACCCGGAGAGCGTGTTGAGCTCTCCATTACCCGTACTCCGAAGCAGTCGTGTTGAGACTGTCGAGGAGTGTCCTATTAACCCGAATCACTTAAGGGACGTGTTGAGTTCCTTTCTTTTCTTTGTACCTATCGTCCGCTGTTATTACAACGTTCACGTAAAATTTCAAAAACACACTCGCTTCCCGATAAGACTAACTTCATACGACAAGGTCAAACTTAATTTGAATAAATAGGCCAGGTACTGAGAAGACTAACTAAATTGTAAATATGTACATAAGATTTTTGTCAATTTAATTTAAGGAAGACAATAAAGTTTTATTTGTATCTTGAACTCTGTCTCTGACTATCCAAAAGCTACCCGAATAGTGACTCCTACGAGAGGACGTCACATGCTGATTAATGTATGTCTCCTCACTGTATTTATATAGTTTGTATACAAATATAACAATATGAATGAAATATTCGCATATACATACTGAAGGTAATGTGTCCAAACACTCACGACTGACCAGGAGGGTCTGGACAATTAAAGAATAAATACAATTATTTAAGGTGTTTATTTGCGATAAAAAGCTTTAGAGACCAATGAAACAAACAGTATATTCATTATTAAAATAAACTGTACTGGTAAAAATCAGTGTTAAAATATATCATGTCTTTATATCTGGCACTTTGATCTGACAAAGGATTTGGTAACCTTACAATCACTTCTTCGTATGCTATAAATGCTGGAAGCTCTTCACTAACTATAAACCGACTTATGTAGATCACTGTCTTCACGCTCTCTAGAGTACACAAAAAAAACAAAACACTTCCACTTTCTCTCAACATCTAAAAGAACATAATCACACCCTCAATATCCCAGAAGACGTATAACTTATTTCCAATATCCCCCAAAAAAACTTTCTTAAACTAGACCTATACAAAGACCTTAAAATTATTAAAGAAAAACAAAAAAAGTCCAAATTGTGTTAATCGTCATGTATCATTCAATCGAGACTTCCTTCCACTTCATCGCCAATTGTTCTCATAACCTACGTCCTTAATTTATTTCTTCAATAAAATGTACATTTATCATTATTCTTTTGTTAACTATTTATCTTCCTTAGTTCACCCCAAAAACTATCTTTCAATACACCAAACTATATCTTTCTCCGCTTTTTTCTATTTAACCTCAACTTTGGGTTTGACCCCTATACCTAATGTTTTCCATGATTCTTTCCGACACAACTAATCTTCTCACAACTTCCTCTTCTCCCAACCCTTTAAAACATCACTTTTTTCTTTTTTTTTTTACTTAAATTTAACAGAGCCACCTACAACCATTCTACTTTTGCAGTTCTTACAAATCTTGCCAATATACACCAATAGTGTATTAACTTTATCTGCTCACCTTAAGCTCATGAACTTATAACTTATCCTTTTTACATTTTTTTATATACCTAGTGTTGCTTTCATATACCAAGAGATAGGGCCTTTCTCCTTAAGTTATAAGTTAAGTCATTTATGATCAACATATTGCAAAACTACCCACATATCTGTTTAAAACTAGATCTTCATCTTTTCATTCTTTTTCATCCCGCATCTTATTTTACCCATCCATATAGCTCCCTCAGGGTTTGGTTTCTGATCTCTGTAGACCTCAGCCTCTTGTAGAGTATTTCCTCTTCTCACAACTTTTTTAAAAAACTTCACATTTTTCTTTTTTACTTAAATTTAACAGAGCCACGTACAACCATTCTACTTTTGCAGTTCTTACATATCTTGCCAATATACAACACTAGTCTATTAACTTTATCTACCCACCTTAAGCTCATGAACTTACACCTTATCCTTTTTATATTTTTCATATACCTAGTATTGCTTTATAATAGATAGGGCCTTTCTTCTTAGTTGTAAGTTATAAGTTGAGTAATCTATGATCAACATATTACAAAACTACGTTTCAACCATCAATTTTCTGTTCGTCTCATAATACCATGTGGTCCTAATGTATGGAATAAATTCATTTTTAGCGGTATTATGTACTATGTGAAAAAAATCTAAAACAGATCGATTTTTATTTTTAAATTGACAATTTATAGAATGAAAATAATAATATCCCCCTCCAGCAACCACTTTGAATTATAAGCACCCCCTCGAAAATTTTAAATAGCAAAGGGGGTCGTGTAGCACCTTATTAGAAAGGGATTTTAGTTTTCTGTTCAGCAATGTAAAGTTTTTTGAGTTTGTGCAATTATAACTTACAAAACTAATTTTTACAATATTAAATAAAATGTTCAACTTGACTACTATTATTCACTTCTTGACAATAACCGAGGCGATTTTGAAATTCTCATACAACATTTTGTATGACCTCGAGGGTTATTTTGTTAATTTCTTCCGTTATTCTAACTTTTATATCAGCAATATTGCCTGGTCTATTAAAATATAATTTAGAAATAATCAGGTATTTTCGTATCTGTTCTGCTAAACATTGGGGAAATACTTTGAAGATAATAAAATATTAGTCAAAAAGCCAAATAAACAATTGATATGAATCTACTAGAATGCTGTTATTTTGGTATTTAAGGTTACTAGAAGACGTGAATTATGGCTCATTTTTTCGAAACTAAAGAATAGACATTTTAACTATGAATGATTGTGGTAATAAAACAAGAGCTCAAAAGCAGGTTTGTGATATGTTAATAATGAATACCCTGGTCAACAAGTTTCGTAGTCTACAGTTAGCACAATTGCAAAGAACTTTCGTTATACTGGACATGTAAAAAATATTTAAAAACCAGGTAAAAATAATAAATTTATTGATGAAAAAAAGTTAGATGTACTTCTAGAGTTTAAGGAAAATCCGCATAAGACAACTCGAGAACTTGCCGTCATCAATGATGTAAGTAAATCTATTTTGAGAGTTTTACATAAAGAAAAATACCACTCTGACAGAGTTCAGTTGGTTCAGGAGTTAAATGAAGATGATCCTGATAGAAGGCAAGAATTCTGTGAAATGATGATGGACAGAATGAACGCAGGTTTGCAGTTCATAAACAAAATAGTTTTTTTCTGATTAAGCAATGTTTCATTTAAACGAAACGGTTAACAAACAGAACTGTAGATATTTAAGTAGAGAAAATCCTCACTGAGTGTGTGAGACTCACACGCAATATCCTAAAAAATTGACGATTGGGCTGGTATTATTAACAATAAAATTATTGATCCTTATTTTTTTGAGGGCGCAGTTGATGATGAGGTTTATCTAGATTTTTTGATTAACTTTTTAGTGCCTACATTACGAAGATTTTTTCCTAACGTTGATCATCCAAATTAAATAGATGGACGTTTTTACTACCAACAAGGTGCAGCTCTACCGCATTTTGCACTTATAATTAGAAATTATTTATACGAGATTTTTCCCAATAGGTAGATTGGAAGATGTTGAACAATCAAATGGCCGGCTAGATCCCCCGATTTGACTCCTTTTAATTACTTCTTATGGGGTTATTTAAAATCTAAAGTATACTTTACTAGACCAAACAGTATTGCTGATTGAAAAGTAGGGATAACTGAAGAAATTAACAAAATAACTCCCGAACTCGTACAAAATGTTGTACGAGAATTCCAAAATCGACTCGGGTATTGTCAAAAAGTAAATAGTGGTGATTTTGAACATTTAATTTAATTGTAAAGTACATTGAAAAATACATTCTAAATATTATGTGACATTATTATCTTCATTCAACCTAAAGTTTTGTGGTAAAGACATTATCAAAGTTTTACATTTTAAAAATCAATTTTCTAGGTTATTATTGCACCAAACTTAAAAAACTTAATATTACTGAACAGAGGACAAAAATCCCTTTCTAACAAGGTGCTACACGACCCCTTTTGCTATTTAAAATTTTCGAGGGGGTGCTTATAATTCAAAGGGGGGTGCTGAAGGGAGATTTTATTTTCATACTGTAAATTGTCAATTTAAGAATAAAAATCGACCTGTTTTAGTTTTTTTGTACATAGTTCTTAATAACGCTAAAAATGAATTTATTCCATACATATGGACCTCATGGTAGTTGTTAACACACAAAAACAACCAACTAACTTTATCTGTTTACACATAATCAGTTATTGATGTTCATGAACTTGTAACTTAATATTTTTTATATTTACCAGGTACCAAATGTTGTTTTAACATACAGGGCCTTCTATGCTTAAGTTATAAGTTAAATACTACATGAACATTACATTACTCCATACCCAGAGTCAAATTATGGGAAGCAATGAATGATCTCGGAATCCGACAAACACTAATAAAAGCAGTTAAAGCGCTGTACAAAGAAAACAAAGTAGCTATTAAATGTGGAAATAAAGCCTACAATCCATTTAAGACGACAAAAGGACTTCTACAAGGCTGTGCTACGTCCCCTACTCTGTTTAAAATATTCTTGGAAAAGACACTCAAACCATGGAGGAGAAATTGCGAAGCAATGGGCATACCAGTAAGAGACGAATACCTATACACCTTAAGTTTTGCCGACGATCAAGTAGTCATCGCACAAGATGAAAAAGATCTCAGCTTTATGCTCAGAAAACTAGAAGAAGAATATAAAAACAACGGAAATGAAATAAACTTAGAAAAAACCGAATACTTAATAACAGAAAACAAGGATAGACGAGGGAAGACAAGTAAATGGAACAGATAAATTCAAGTATTTAGGAACCATAATATCGAACCAGGGAACAACAGAAGAAGATATAAACAACAGACTAAGACAAACAGAAAACTGTATAAGACAACTAAATTTAGTGCTGTGGGATAAGAACATTACGATAAAGACAAAAAAGAGAATATATAATACCCTGACAAGAAGTATCCTGACATATCGGTCCGAAAACTGGACAATAAACAAGAGAAATAGAGGTAGAATAAGAGCAGTAGAAATGGAGTTTCTGAGGAGAAGCTGTAGACTTACAAAAAGAGACAGAATTGAAAACGCAGAGATTAAGCGGAGAATGGGAGTGCAATCAGACATAATCGACTATATAGAGGAGAACAGACTATCCTGGTACGGCCACGTCAGAAGAGCGGACAGAGGATGCTGGATAAACAAAATTACAGAATGGAGCCCGATCGGAAGAAGAAAGAGAGGAAGACCCTGAAGGTCATTCAGAGACGAAATCGACGAGGCTATGGAGAAAAGAACCCTGCGAGATGGAGACTGAAAAAATAGAAAATTGGAGAAAACGGTTGAGTGAAGGAAGACAGTGAAAACTGTGGAAATCGTAAGTAGTAGTAGTACATAACATTACAAAAGTATTTTATTTTATTTACTTAATAGCACTTTCAAATATATTATTTCCTATTTCACCCGTCAACAATAAAGTTTCGAGAATCCAACTTCCCACATATGTCTATTTTACATTTTGCAGGTACCAAATATTGCATAACATAAAGGGCCTTTTATTAGAATCTTTAATTTACACCCCTTTATTTAGACTTATGTATAGTTGGTTGCCTATCAGTACCCACACAATTTTTTACCACAATTCATTTCACACACATTAATCAATAAAACAATTTTCTCCATGTTCTTAACATAAATTCAGAACAAATTTAGAATTTAAAACTACAGCATTGATGGTTGCTACTGTTATATTTTTTTAATTTTAATTTTAACTTATTGTTGATAACTGTTCAGTGGAAAACGGGAATCTTGAGTTCTTCCAGTTACTTATTATCTAAATATTATTTGGACTTTCCGTGGTTTTAGTAAAGGACACAAGACCGCACATGAAACTATTTAATACTTCTATGTGACTGCTATAATATAGAAAAGAAAACTTAATTGTTTGTAATAATACAACTAACAAATATTACAAATATAAATTAATACTACATGTTGTTACATCGATGACTGGAAACGGAATAATTGCCGAATGAGGGTTGCTAGGTAGCCTCCCAAAGATAGGTAATTTCCAAAAATATATCGTAACGGGAATTTCTAATCTCCCTTAGCGATAAGCCGTCGCCAGGCTAAGCTATGTTTGCGTCGTTCTAAAGACGACAGGGCCGTCTTCAAACGATTTAAAGTTTTAACACTTATTGAATTTTTAAATATTGTTGTCTTCTGCCATATTTAGACAAACACATTAAGTTACACTGACTACTTTGTTAGGACTTCCGTCCTTCGAAATTTTATTTAGCTTTTGAACTTTGAAATATTTTGATATAAAAATAACTTCGATAGTCGAAAATTTCCAATAATTGCTTTTTGTCGATATTTCGTTACATGTGTTTGGTAATTCGTCCCGAATTCACCACGACGAACACTTCTATCACATTTTGGACGAAATCGACTTTTTATAACTTTGAAATTAGTCTTAGGTGTGATAACTAATAACTTTCTCTTACAGATTTTTAGTTCTAAGACTAATTAACACTTTTATTGCAGATTCTTAGCTCAAGTTAACATTTATTTGCATTTAATTGCTATTTAACTGGGAATAAGCCACAATTAAATATAAAAATACGTTTATTGACGTTTCAATTTCCACTTCGGAAATCGTTCTCAAAATACAAACAGTAAATTAAACAAATTTTGTTTTTTGTTACATAGTGAAAAATTCTTGTAATAATAATTTAATTTTATCTGACTCATTTATATTGACCATTCAGACATACATTATGCATTATAAAGTAGACGACTTTAAAATGATATTGCCAATATTGTTGAGTGGCGCTCCTGGGAAGACTTTACTTATAAGATAGTTCATTCGATTACATGAAATCAACTTTAACTTGAGAATATCCGTCAGAAAAAAATCATAGCATATAATTCGTCTTTAAAAAGACAAACACATGACATGATGACAGTAAAATTCTTCTGTTAGTGATTCCATAGTAAATTATGAGGGAAAAACCAGGAAAAAAACCCCATAATACTATCCCGACATGGTAAGTATTTGTTCGTGCAATTAGTTTACCTTCAATAAACACCAAAATTCTGATTTTATATGTTTCGTTATTTAAAAAAACATAAATGATGTATCCTCTATATGTTACTGACTTACTAATACTGGTATTTTCTTATTAATAACCTGTTTCAATATTGGTAACCAGATCCTACTACATTCTGCCGAGGAATTTGCGACACAATTGGCCTCATTTAGCATAATTACAGCCGCTTCATTGATTTTTCTTTTTTTTACCATCCGTCTCTTTTAGGACTACATTTGAATTATTCCATCGAACCCTATGTTCATTATCCCATGCGTGTTTACATATTTGAGATCCATCAAATTCTCTATTTTTAATATAAGATTGATGTTCACTTATTCTAACATTTAATGGCCTTGATGTTTCACCTAAATAAAACTGATCGCATTCACAAGGTATTTTATAAATGCAATTCGTTGTCCTTTCTTGTTCATCGTTAGGATTGGTTTTGGAAAAAATAGATCTCAACGTGTTTGTTGTTTTGAATGTTGTTGAAATGTTGAATTTATTGCCTACCCTTTTAAGTTTTTCTGATAATCCTTTTATGTACGGTATTGTTATTTTCCTCGTATTATTCCTTGTGTATGCTGTAGGATCTCGTTCTAAGTTGTTCTGTTCTATTCGATCGATTGTTAAAAATTCCTTATTTATAAACGATAAAGGATACCTAATCATTTTTTAATAAAACATATCTTAACAAATGTTTCTCCTCCAAGAACGAATTTTCGTTAGAACAAGTAATTTTGGCTCTATCGTATAAGGATTTAATTATTCCCTTTTTTACATTAATATTGTGATTTGATTTGAAATTTAAATATCTATTGGTGTGTGTTGGTTTTCTATACACCTGAGTCTGATATTCAGTATCGTTCTTAGAGATTAAAACATGCAGGAAAGGTAGCGTGTTATTATATTCCCTTTCCATGGTAAATGTTATTGTCTCTTCTTTATGGTTTATATCATTTAGGAATGTGTCCAACAACTCTGATCCATGAGGCCATATTAAGAATACATCATCTACATACCTCCACCATACTGTGGGTTTTAAATTTTGTTTAAAAATGATATTCGTTTCAAAATCTTCCATAAATATATCGGCTAAGAATGGAGATAAACTAGAGCCCATTGCTAGACCAAAATTGTGTTTAAATTTAAAATTGAAATTTTAGATTGCATTTATAAAATACCTTGTGAATGCGATCAGTTTTATTTAGATGAAACATCAAGGCCATTAAATGTTAGAATAAGTGAACATCAATCTTATATTAAAAATAGAGAATTTGACAGATCTCAAATATGTAAACACGCATGGGATAATGAACATAGGGTTCAATGGAATAATTCAAATGTAGTCCTAAAAGAGAGGGATGCTAAAAAAAGAAAAATCAAAGAAGTGGCTTTAATTATACTAAATGAGGCCAATTGTGTCGCAAATTCCTCGGCAGAATGTAGTAGGATCTGGTTACCAATATTGAAAGAGGAAGTTATTAATAAGAAAATACCAGTATTAGTAAATCAGTAACATATAGAGGATACATCATTTATGTTTTTTTAAATAACGAAACATGTAAAATCAGAATTTTAGTGTTTATTGAAGGTAAACCAATTGCACGAACAAATACTTACCATGTCGGGATAGTATTATGAGGTTTTTTTCCTGGTTTTTCCCTCATAATTTACTATGGAATCACTAACAGGAGAATTTTACTATCATCATGTCATGTGTTTGTCTTTTAAAAGACGAATTATATGCTATGTTTTTTTTCTGACGGATATTCTCAAGTTAAAGTTGATTTCATGTAATCGAATGAACTATCTTATAAGTAAAGACGTCCCAGGAGCGCAACTCAACAATATTGGCAATATCATTTTAAAGTCGTCTACTTTAAAATGCATAATGTATGTCTGAATTAACAATATAAATGAGTCAGATAAAATTAAATTATTAGAAGAATTTTTCACTATGTAACAAAAAACAAAATTTGTTTAATTTACTGTTTGTATTTTGAGAACGATTTTCGAAGTGGAAATTGAAACGTCTGTAAACGTAGTTTTATTTTTTTTTGTGGCTCATTCCCAGTTAAATAGCAATTAATTTAAAATGCCACAAGAAAATAGCTTCAGAACAATATTATTTGCATTTGTTTTAAAAGGGTATTTCCCTCTAGCTTGTGGACATTTACGGCCTATATGTCCACGAACCATAACCCTTACCTGCTTCGGTCTATTTCAGCTATGGATAGTGCGACTGGACCAGCTTCCCTCATTTCCGAGAGTTCAGGCTAGCGACAAAACGAGGTATCACTTGCCATAAGGTCCCATTTAAAATTATCTGTCATAGTGGCGCTGTAACGCCATCTGTCACTATTACGTCACGTGTTATGACTAGTTAAGAAGCCTACATCTATTTAATACCTCCCTCCAAATTTCACTATTACAACAATAACCGTTCAAAAGGTAAAAAAGGGGGGAACGCACTTTTGACTAGCACGATATAAATTTTGCAATGGTTTGTGTATTTTATTATCTTTTATTTTGTGATATTGACGCTTTATGTGATTTTAGTAAATTTATTATGCAATTTAAATTATTGTTGTATTTATTTTTGTAAGCTTTGTCCATAAAATTGTACAATTTTCAGTGACAATAAAGCATATTTCTATAATATTCTATATACCTATCGGCAGCAACGGCCTTTTATTTATTGTTTAAAATACAGAAACCTTAACAGTGCCGCAAAATATTTTGTGTCCATTCTATGATAAAAAACCATTAATTTTTAAAGCGATATATATTTTCACTCAAAACTTCTCCATAACCTTTAATAACTACCCCCTGTAGTCGAACTCCCTGGTTGCTCTTGCACGGAAGAACAAATAATAGTTGGCTGGAGCGGTAGTTAATGGTTCCTACACATAGTTTTACACCTTAATCCCTTCGGAGGCAGACGAAACTGGAGCAAATTCTCCCAAGACACGTATGAGAAGTAGACGATGAAGTACACAGCGACCGGTCGCTCCTCTTCTGGTTAAATCGGCCTTATCTTAGCCGTTCGCCGACCACTTCGTTCGCTGACGTCTATATATAAAGGCCAGTTTATAAATCGCTTCTTCCGACGTTTCGGCATTGTTGCGGAAGTATCTTTAGATTAAAATAGTAGTTTAGTTGTGTTTTAGGAAGTTGCATTGAACAAAGTGAAATATGTTTAGAGCGGATTACCTGAAATTAGGATTGCGATAGTAGCTTATAAGGATTTTTGGTAAAATGAAAAATTTGTAAAATATTTTTCTTCATGAAGAATTTTTCGAGAGTCTGACTATCTAGCGTTTAATTATATAGTAGTTTTTATATAAGTAATGAATTTAACCGTTACTTGATGGAAATTCATTTAATATAACAATAAAACAGTGAAAACTTTGTTTTCAAAACTTCCACAAGATTGATTATAATATAAAAAAAAATTTAAAAATTCTTTATAAAAGGTATATAATTAAATAACCCTATCGAGCTACATCACAGAACGTTTTCGGAATTAATATTCCATCATCAGTGTATGATAAAAGTATATAACCACTTTAAATAAAAAAAAAACATAAAATTTAAAATTTTAACCAAGGTTAATACTAAATGTGGCTAATATTTACTAAATGTACATGTTTTGAGTCATTAAATACTTGCTTAAAAACTTGTTAAATGCTGTTAAATTGAGTTTAAATTACATTAGTTGATCTTATATACTAGAATGTTTAAGTTACAATAAGAATTGATAACATGACAACATGACAACATGTAAGACTCAACAGGAGGTTGCTATTACTGAGAAAAAGTCAGGGTCATCTATTCCGGAGTGCAAATTCGCGTCACCTGCAGCATAGTATTTACATTGCTCTTAATTGTATACATTAGCACCCGTATCTTAGTCTCCCTAAATATGGAAATTTTGAATATTATTTTACTTTATTCATACTGCTGTATATTTATATAGTTCTAATTTATTTGTCTTTATTCTAATTTATTGTCTATATTCTAATTTATTAAAACTCACGATAACTAATTACGAATTTATTAAAGTCTTTATTAATCCTAATTTATATTACAAATAATTTATTTTCGTTTCGTTACAATTAAATCGCGTTTCCCGATCTTCTTATGACTGACTTCCAAAATAAAATTGTTTCGTTTAAATACATAAACTGTTGTCATCTCGAAAGTTCGGCGAAAGTCCGGAATAATCTCGTATTTTGGTGAAGGCGACCAACGGTTTAAAACTAGTTTTTTAACTGCTCGAGTCGTGGATGACTCATCAAAATTGGGGTCTATAGGTTTCTGTAAACAACTTCGAATTGACTAGAACAAAAACAGAATTAGTCATAATATATTTATAGTTTTAAACGCAATAGTTATCGTAACAATACATTTTAAATAAAAACAAATGTTTATCATGTTTTCTTAGTCAAATATGATTAATTTTTATGCGAATTAGAATTAATAAGGTATTAGTACAAAAAAATAGCTACTTATTTGGGTACCTACATACTTGCACTTTTCATAAACTTTTAAGAAGGAACAAAATTTTTATAATATACCTAATTGGTGAATATATACTTAAATTGAAATACTTAAAAAAACGTCACTTACGGAAGTCCAATGCCAATTTTTAAAATAAATATTACGATCGCGTTAATATTCTTGCTAAATAACTAATATAAAACAGTTTTTAAACAATTTACGTTTAAAAATATAAAACTAGGTATATACATTATGTCAGGGGTCACCAATTATATTCCGTGAGGGTCCGATTATATTCTGAAGTTGAAATTATTGTGGTTTATTCCCATGTGAATAGTAGTTGTAACCCCCCTCAGGAGATCATCTTGATTTAGCGAGGGGTATAAAACAAACTCAAGGAAAAAGATGATTATAAAGCTATTATACTGTTTTTTCTCCCGTCTTTGTTTAATAAATATTTGCGTATAAGTTTGTGTAAATCAGCAAATCGTTTTTTAAATTCCAAATCAATGTTATTAATAAAATGTGAGAACTATGTAACATCAATATCTATTAATATCACAAACGGATTCAAATTGAAGACGAAAGATTGTACACTATACACATTGCTGACGAACAAGCCATTATATACTATATGCTCGGAAAATTGAAGGAGGAGTACACAAATTGTACAGGAGTATTGGATTAGCATAGAAACGGAAATTGACCTAGACACAATAGATACTATCGAAGCCAAAAAACTAAACTGGTATGGACACCTGCAGAGAATGCCTGAAAATAGGTGGCCAAAAAAGATAGAAAATGGAGTTGGCCGACTAGAAGAAAACCAAGTAGACCAAGACAGTCATGAAGAGAAGATGTCGAAGATGCAATGACCGCCAGATATTTAAAAACTGAAGATTACTATGACAAAAAACGCTGGCGATGAAGATGCCAAAAACGTTGCCTAATTCGACATAATTATATATACATAATGAAATTATTCAAATTGTTTAGTTTTAAAGGTTCACTAGGCGTGGACACTCAACTTGTAACTATTAAATAGGAGGTTGACTGCTATTTTCACATGCAATGATAGATGAGGTATTGTTTTCGACAGAATATTCACTATACAACAAATAATTTTAATACGTAATTGTAGTTTGTCTTTCTTTTATAATGTTTTTTTCCGGGCTCGTAATATTTTTCGATAATTTACGGTTTGCTATTGACAGTTGTTAGCTTGTGTGAACAAAAAAAATCAAAACCAAATTCTCGCACAGTACCTGTATTTTAATATCAACACTTTTACTTTTTAACATTACCATAGTTTTATTATTAGTAATGGACGAACAATGAAACATATACAGAAAAAACGTCACGTTAAAGTGACAGCTCCCGCATTCAGGACACATTTAAAATGCAATATTTTGTAAAATACCTCTCTGAAATAAATTCAAAACCACCAAAAACACATTTCAACACTTTCACATTAATGCTGACAACCACCATATCTTTTCATGTGTTATTTCCACAGCAAACACTAATAAAGAAAGACCTGTGCATTATTTCATTAGTTTTACTACGGCACAACTCGCTGAAATTTACCAATGGCGGCTCGTCAGTGCAGAGAACAGAATGAAATTGGTTATATACTTTAAAATTGTGTACAAATATGAGAAAAGAGAAATTAAAAAAGGCTTACAATTGGTTCTATTGTACAGCTGGTTCATAAAAAAACTGATATGACTGTTAGTAAGATTTGGCCAAGAAACTTTCGAAAGAAAGCCCAGTCTCTAGGAATATCTATCTAAAATAAGGTTAGCCCAGTCTCTAGGAATATCTATCCTGGCAGTAGTAGAATTTTTAGTTTTTTCTATTGCAGCATGTATAGTGTCTGCTTCCATGTGAGTGCGTCCGGGTACTAGAAATTTGTGATAAATACCAATCTTCCTTCCTTGGTGTTTGGAATGTTCAATAACGGTAAGAAGCATAACTGATAGTAAAATATTTCGATTTTTCCCAGGGCAGCAGTCGCTATACATAATGATTTTATTTATATGAGAGGGAATACTATTTAGGTAGGTGTATAGACAGGAAGCAATTTCTTGTCCACCTATTTGAGTTATAGTTTCATTCCATAGGTAGCATTTAGCTGAGTTTGTAGTTCCTTGCGTCTCAAAAATGGTAAGGTTCAGAGTCCATAATTTTCTTTTATAGAATGAAATGCTGCTTTTTAAGTAGGGAGTGGGCAAACATTTTTGTAGGTCAAAACTGAATACCACCAAATTTGGATTAAGTTTGCAAGCCAGTCTATCTTTCTTTTTCTCTTCATAAGCAAACTCTGCTAAGTGTTGATGTTGTAATTTTTCACTTTCAAGTTGGGCTCTTTCATTTTCATCTGTAACGGATTTAAGGAGTAAAGAAAACTTATCGCAAGTAGTACACATATCATTATACGGTTTTTTAAAACACAAGTTAAATTCTTCCACGAAAATTTGTCTGTACAGTGATTCGTTTCTAGGTGTTATGTTGTTTTCTTGGCAATACTCACAATATAGCCTATACATTTTTGAAATAGAAAGATTGGGAGACAAATATTTCTTTGGAGTTTTCTCTCGAGCGTAGTGACTTTCAAACGAAGGAAACATCAGAATGTGTTGCCTTATTACATCTTTCTCCTCTTCCTTTATTTTTGGACGGTTCGTATGTTTTCCACGACCATTGCTTGAGCAAATATTTGATGTTGAGGAACGCTTTTTGTTCATTATTACCCGAACTTTTTTTAAGGTTACATCTAACGTTGATAAAAACATAACTTGGCAAACCTCAATTCTCTCTGAGTTACAATTTAAATAATATTGCTTGCTATACTTTCTTCTACTTGTTTCATTACAGCCTCTTATTCTTTGTACTGCCTTCTCTCTTTCTTGAATGTGACTGGCAATAAACTGATTTTGAGCTTTCCAAGCAAGATTATAAAATTCACTAAAAATGGTCTGCCTTTCTTCATTTGATAATTTTTCAAAACATTTCTTTCGGCATTGACATGGATTTTTTAATGATTTCTCTGAAATCTTTTTACCTTGAATTGTAACATATTCTTTTTCAAGTGTTTTTAAGTTCTTTCTTTTATTCTTTTCCCAATTATTTGGATTACGCTTCCTTTTTCTAATTTGTTCTCCGTCCAGAACTTTTTTTCTTCCTCTTCTATAAGAAGTTTCATTCCAGACAGTCAGCGTATGTTCTGATTCTGCAGTAATATGATTGTCTTTTTGTATTTTACTAGGTTCTGAGTTGTCCGAGTCAGAAGAGTCACTATCATAAGGTTCAAATTCATCACTTGAACTTCCATCAAAAGTCTTATCTTATTTCGACCTCAGTTTATTCTTTATTGTATTTTTCGATGATGATTGTTCAGTTGTTATATCTTGTAATGTATTGTCTGAAACAAAGAGAGCAAAAATATAATTATCTGAAACAAAGAACTATTTACATTGGTTTATCTACCTGGCGAACTGCTTAGTCTAGGATCATAGTTTTCTTGTAAAACAGTCGAATCATCCTGTTTTGGAGGCAGCGGCACATTATCTAAAATTTAAATAAAAATTGTTATTAAATTGCACTAAGTGATTTGAAAATAAGATTTATAGGACTGAAATGTCTTAGCATAAGTTACTAATATTCATACAGTCGGCCTAGTCACTAAATTTGTCCTACATGGTATATTTTTTGAGTATACAATTTTTTACTTAGTTATCATTTCGTCCTTACATCTAAATCTTGTAATATTACCAATTTTTAAAATAAAGTTAACCTATTTACTTACCGGCTTGTTTATTTGCTTCCATTTTGTCTAACTTACACAAGTTAACAAGTTTCTTTCCACGGTATAACTGCTCCATCACTTTTTGTATTTTAAAACACACACTCAGAGGCCTCAGAGCCACTGTCGATTTTTTAATACAAAGATTAGGTACTACTTTTGCACTCACGATAATGTGTATAGACAGAAACCTAACCTAGAAATAAGGGGCCAATGTCAAATCAAATCGAAGAAGGTTTTGTTAAAAAAGGGCCAATGTCAACATTGGCCTGTATAGAAATAAAATTTTTAGAAGCATTGAGGCTGAAGTCTACATTGGTCCTTTTTGCTTTAAAAATTAGTGTTGATTAGAGATTGACATTGGCCAAAAGTAATGCTGTAAGTCTGTTGTTACTCTATCTAGACATTGGCCCTTTTTACACAGTGTTGTTTATTTGAAATCTAAGACAAAAATGCACTTATGCCCAAACAGTCTAAAATTGACATTGGCTTTTTTAGAACCAAGCTCCTGATATATATGTATATATATCTACATATATATTCGGAAACAGAAAGATTCCTCGATTAGTACATTTAAACCTAAAGCTAAGATAAAATTAATACTACAAAAATTAATAATAAAGTCACCAGGCTTCGGTGTTAAACCGCAACGATTAATACTGCACCGAGCTTTCGACATCCTTTCTGATGTCTTCTTCAGGACTGTTGGGATCTTGGTCTCATGAGCCCCCTGATACTACATATGATCAATACAACAATGATCACTAATTAGTAGTACAGTGATTAGTGCTCAATGTAGTAGTGTCTGGGGGTTAGGGAGAGTGAGACCATGAAAAAGTCGAAGTTGAATACGAACAGAAATGAAAATATTGGAAATCAATTATCAAGGAATCAAGAGAAAAAAAAAACAAAAAGACTGACCTGGATAGACTAGAATATATTAATAAAGAAATTAAAAATACTCAAAGACTGGGAAAAAAAGAGGTACGCCTAGTAAGGGGTAGATGGAACAAATCAAGAAAGTATGGATTAAGAGGGGGAAAACATTTCAAGAGATAAAGAAAATAGCAGGAGACTGTCAGTAGTGGAAAAAATAGGCCAAAGATGAAGAATATGAGAAGTAGAAGAATTATTTTAATTCTGTTAATTGCCTAATGCTCTGTAACTATTATAAGTTTTTAAATGCCCTTAAAATTAATATCACCTAAATTTAAGGTTCCGCCACTGTGTTCAAGGTGCCTAGCTGATTACGGCTAGCTTGGGGGAAAATATGTAATTTATACTTTGTACTAATTCAATTAGGAAACAGCTGATCGTATTTCTCTCCTTTTCTGAGAGCTTTCAGCAAGTATCAGAGCAACGTTGAGGCCCGCATGCTTTCGCTTTTTTTTCTTTGCTTGTAACTACAATTTATTTGTAAAATCTAGTTTTAGTCCGAATAGAAAAAGGAGAACTTTAACAGAGTGTATTTTGTTGTACAGGATATTATAGGATGTGAACATATTCCCAACTGCATGATTTTATATTCCTCGCTTTGTTAATTGTAACAGTGAAAAGATTTTTAAACAGAAAGTTTCTGCATACGAATCTAGGGAAAAAATGCATCAATAACAAAATAAATAGACTAGGTTAATCGTGTTAACAGGTAAAATGATATTTACTTACTTTTCAAATATTTAAGCCAAGGATATTTTGTTTTTAATTCAAATTAGCGTGTCTCGACATCTTTGGTCATTTACACGGGAGCAAAGGTTTACAATAGTACCTACAGAGTTATGATATAGAGTTTACAATAGTAAAGAATAACAATTATGTAAATTATATTTTTTTAAACAATTGTGTAGTTTTCAAGAAGTCTGTTAGGCTCTTGAGTCGGCTTGAACAATTTAGAAAATGTTTTAAACAGTGGATTATATTGTTTTCGAATGCGAGCACTCTGATAGTTTGAGCAAAAATTCTGTTCAATTTAAAGAATGAACGAACAAAAATGATAAAATCAGACAATCGTAAATGGACCCCGCCCGAAAATACAGACCACTTTCGTGACATTATTGACCATGACCTTCAACAAATCAACGACGAAACACAGGTCGAAGTTTTAAACGAAAGTATCGTAAAAGCCCTTAAAGAAGTGGAGAAGTTGTGTTGTCTTAAAATGAAGAAAAATCATGAGAAAATAAGTCTCAACACTAAAAATCTGATCGAAGAAAGAAGGAGGCTAAAGGACAGGTATAACACAAACTACGCAAAATTTAGTCAACTCAGTAAAACAATAAACATAGAAATACGAAAAGACATACGGCAACATAACATGAGAGAGGTGACAAGAGTGATAGAGAAAAATAGAAGTCTGAAAGTTCTAAGACACAACATGTCCACAGGAAAAAAGAACATACATAAGTTAAGAAATAAACAAGACGTCATTGTGACTGATAAGGAAGAAATAGTGAAAACAGTGGAAGACTTCTACAGACAACTCTATGAAACAAGTGAATCCGAAGAAAGACGCCCCTTACCAAAGATAGAGAATCAAGGCTCAGAACTAATGCCGAACATAACTGTTGACGAAATTAAAATGCCCTTCGGGTGATGAAGAACAATAAATCCCCAGGTGAAGACAGGGTAATGACCGAAAGCCTGAAACTAGGATGAAATAAGCTCTTACTGACACTTGCTAAACTGTTCAATCAATGTCTGTGCGAAGCGATAACACCGACGCAGTGGTACAACGCGAAAATCATCTTACTTCATAAGAAGGGAGATATCAGCGACCTTAGAAACTACCACCCCATTAGGTTGTTGTCACAAGTATATAAGCTATTTACAAGAGTTATTACCAACAGGCTAGGAAGTAAGTTGGATTTCTATCAGCCAAGAGGGCAAGCAGGTTTTAGAGCAGGATATGGCACAAATGATCATTTACAAGTAATTAGGAACTTAATAAAAAAGAGTGTTGAATATAACAAGCCATTAGTCATGATATTTGTTGACTACGAAAAAGCTTTCGACACAATAAGTCATCAAAATATGTTAAAAGCCTTAACAGAGTGCCGTATAGATCATCGCTATATAAACATGATAAAATACATCTATGAAAATGAGACAGCAAGCGTGAAACTGACAGATAAAAAGACCAACGTATTTAAAATAAAACGGGGAGTGCGACAGGGAGACACAACTTCGCCAAAATTGTTTACAGCATTGTTGGAGCATATGTTGAAGAACGCAAATCTGAGTAAAAAAGGAATTAATGTTAATGGAGAAATGCTTAGTCATTTAAGGTTTGCTGACGATATTGTCCTTTTTGCTGACAGAATCGATGATGCAGTATCGCAACTGGAGAAACTATACCTAGCCTCCCTACAAGTTGGATTAAAAATCAACCACACAAAAACACAAATCATGACAAATCTTGTGTTAAGTGAAAAGATTTCAGTAAATGGCATGCATATTAAAGAAACCACCTTTTATAAGTACTTAGGACATGAGATACGCATAGGAAGAGATAATCAAACGTGTGAACTAAGCCGCCGCATAGGACTCACTTGGGTGGCATTCGGCAAGCTGAGCTAGGTTCTTAAATCAGAACTGCCTATGTGTCTTAAAAGAAAAGTCTTTAATCAGTGCGTGTTGCCAGTACTTACATATGGTGCAGAGACATTAACACTAACCAAGAAAGTAAGAAATAAAATTTGTGTTACCCAAAGAGCCATGGAACGATCGATGTTAGGTATTTCTCGTAGGGATCGGATCACGAACAAGGAAATAAGATGGAGAACAGGAGTGACAGATGCCATAGAAAGAATTATGACCCTTAAGTGGAACTGGGCGGGGCACATAGCTAGAATGTCGGATAACCGATGGACACAGCGAATAATACAGTGGAGACCGAGACAAGAAGCACATCGAAGTAGAGGTCGTCCAGCAACAAGATGGTCTGATGACATAAAACGGATATACAAAAATTGAATGCAAACAGCACAAAACAGAAATACATGGAAAAGACTGAGGGAGACCTATATCCAGCAGTGGATAGATCCGGGTTAAATGATGATGACTCTGATAGTGTTGACATTCTGTGAGGATGTTCTTGACGGTAATAATGAATATTGTTGCAGTGGGAGCATAACTGTTGGTCTGTAGAGGTTATAAGATGACCATGTGTCAAACGTGTGTGTTCTATCCTCAATCTTTGTATTGCTATCTTCAATTCTCTGTTCAGAAATGCTAGGGATAAATAGCTGTTAACATTAAGTTGTGTTTCTCTGAACTTTGTGTCTTTGGTGATCTAGAGATTCCTGCCACTTGGATATGCCTTTTATTTTATTTTATATCTTCTTGGAGCTGTATGATGTAGATGGGTAAGTTAAATATTTATGTTTCTTTTGCAGCGCTGTGAACCATCTCATTTTCTTGGATGCCGATATGAGAAAGCATCCATATTATTGTAATTGAAGTCCCTTGGGAAGTGTGGAGATGCATCGATTCTGAAATTTTTTTAAACTAGATCATGTTGATTGTAAATATTTTTTAACGAATAAATTGCGAATAGGGGATCGGTGCACAGAGCTACACTTTGATGATTGTCAAAAGGGAACCCAAGAGCATTGACATACTGAAAAGAATTCTCGTTAAAACACGATACATTCGTTGGATATTCGGTATTGTCCTAATACTGCATCAACTGTAGTGAAAGAACAGCCAACTCCATCTGCGTTTTAGAATGCATCGGTATAAAGCATCTTACCATAGTGGTATGTATTCATAATATCCTTGAAAGCTTGTCGAAAAATAATATTATTTGTTTGTTGCTTACTAAATTTACAGAGCGAAGTGTTTATAAAAGGAGGTATTCTAGACGATGGCGGGGATTCTGATTTTATAGATGCAAGTGTTTTAGGTAATTTTGTGTCTTGGCACAAATGTTGTAGGATCTGTGGGATTGATAGTGTATAGCTAGGTGAGTTTACGAGTCCAGGTCAGAAAATTAAATGCACGGTAAGTCGGATTCAATGAAATTCTGCTAGCCTACGACAGGAGTAGTTGCTGCCTTCGAAGGTAAAGGGAAGTTCATGAGATTTACAATAGAGACTTTTAACGGGACTGGATCGAAATGCACCTAAGCAAATTCAGAGATCAAGTTAGTCCCAAAAACTTGTAATGATCAATTAACTCTAAATTTGCTTATTTTAGTGTTATTTTGGGTATTTCTGCGCTATTGTATCTCCTGGTGAATTTATTTATTTTGGATTTGTTGGAAGAGAACCTAAAGCCAATTTCCTCGGGCCATGTAGTATGGGAATCGACAGAATTTTGTAATAAATATGAGGTTGTAGCTGTGGATTTTTCTTGGCAGTAAACAATGAGGTCGTCTGCATGTAGGGCAAATTTAACAGAATATTTTATATAAGAGTAAATATCAAGAACTATATAGAGACTCAAAAGCACAGATAAAAACAGGAAAATATCTAACGGAAGAATTCCTGGTTACAAAAGGCTTGCGACAGGGATGCTGTATCTCACCAACCTTATTCAAGATATATGTTGCAGCAGCATTGGAAAGATGGAAAAGAAAGGTGCATAGGATGAATATAGAACTTAGCAATGAGTGTATATATACACTCCAGTTTGCTGATGACCAGGTAGTACTAGCGACCGACAGGGAAGACATGCAGTACATGCTTAGAAAACTGATAGAAGAATATAACGACTGGGGAATGAATGTCAATACAACAAAAACCAAATATCTTTGTATTGGAAACGAGTCAGATAACATAGACCTCGAAAACGGACAACATATGTCCTGTTGTCAGAGCTATGACTACTTGGGTGTTGCCTTTGACAATACAGGAACTGATACACGGGAAATAGAAAAACGAATCACTCAAGCAAAGAAAGTCTTAGGATGTCTCAATGGTATACTGTGGAGTAAAGAGATAACGAAAGGAAGAAAATTTAATATATATGAGACCATAATTAAAACTACTCTTCTTTATGGCGCTGAAACATGGAGATTTAGTGAAAAGAACAAAAAACGAACAGAAGCAGCAGAGATAGATGCAATGAGAAGATCTTTAGGTATTTCCAGACAACACCGAATCAGAAATGATGTAATAAAACAACGTATAGGAATAGAAGAAAATATAACTCAAGATATAGAGAAGAAACAATTAAGGTGGTATGGGCATGTTCAACGGATGCCAGCAACAAGACTCCCCAAAAAAGTAGTAGAATGGCAACCGATAGGTCGACGGAAAAGAGGAAGACCCAGATTAGAATGGTAACACGGCGTAAACAAGTCCATGAGCGAAAGAAATTTAACAACAAACGACTGCGAAGATAGGAAGAGATGGTGTTTAGGTATCGGACAACGTCGAAAGGCGTTCTAAACCGATGTATATATATATAAATATTATTAATGGCTTATAGAAAGAGGGTAAAACTCAAAGTAAAACCTTTTGGTACACCATTTCAGTGATATAGTTGTCGGATAATACTCCGTTAACTGTGATTTTGAAATTTCTATTGCGTAAAAAGTTATTTATAAAGCATAATATGTTGCCCGTAAGATTATTTTCTATCAGTTTTTTTAAGAATAACTGATTTACATGTTGTATCGAAAGCACTTTCTGTATCAAAATTTACTGTTACGACTGATTACGTCTTGCTTGGAGGCCACAGCATTTGCTATATCTGTTTGCAGGATCACTAAATTATCAGTGGTGATCCGATTAGGTCTAAAACCTAATTAAGCAGGGGTTAAGTATATTGTTTTTTATGTAAATACCAGAGTAATCGCTTCTTGATCATTTTTTCTAATCATTTGCAAAGGGTATATGTTCGGGAGATTGGCCTAAACGAGTTTGGAGAGTTGAAAGGGAAATATAATAGATTCGCTCCATTTGAAAGGAAATTCTTGTCGAGGCCAGATTAGTTTATACAACTGAAGCAATTTATTTATAGTTTCTTGATGAAGATGCTTGAGGAACATTGAGTGAATGTCATCAGGTAGGAACTAAGTTTTTTGTAGTGGATAGGGCTAGAGTTAATTCTTGTTTAAGAAAAGGTTAAGTTTATTGGGTTGAAAATATTGTTAGTTTTACCATTTGGCTTGTTAAACGAGTGTAAAGGAGCCAAGGATATTTAAAGTCTAATATTATTGCCAGTGTTTTTTTACATAAGTTGCTTTAGCAGTTGCAATACCCAGAGAAGCATTAGAACCCGGATTGATTATTATAAGTTGACGACAAAATAAGTCTAGATGGCGAATATCTATATTCCATATTTAGAGGTTTCCAAACCGAATGATGTCAAATGTACACCGATATCTTTGAAATATCTTTTTATTGATATCTTTAATATATTTTCTCCCTTAAAATATAAGGTTTTTGTTTTTTTTTTAATTTGTTTGTAGTTTTTGCCTACATTACAAATATGTAATTAGTTATATATTTATTAAGAAATGAAAAATATGAAAAACTCTCAACAGGATCCGGATGTATAGAAAATTGTAGCAGTTTGAAGTTTCTTTTAATTTTTTAAACACCTTATTCGTCCTCTACTCATTTCGTCATAAAACAAAACTGCAACGTTTCACCGTTTTTGAAGACTAGCGTGTGTTGCAACAGTTGTAGTTTCGTTTTTCGGATCCCGCACGGAAGCAGTAACATCAAAGGGTTTCAAGGTGTTTTAAAACTCAAGTCTCTTTAATGAAAACAGTCATGTTGTCATGTTACTAGTCTATATGCGAATTTTGTACCAAATGTGGTTTGCTTATAAATCAATGAGTTTTATACAGGACAGAAATAAAATGTTTTTTCAAAGATTTTATTTTTCTCATGACCACCAGTAATAAAAGACTGAACACAAAAACATAACTCGAACAATATGCAGTACGCTTGATGAAAAAAGAGTTTTGTTGCTTAAAGCTTATCAAACAATTACTACATCAATTGGTATTCTGTTTTATCAAGATAAGACTAAAGTTACATTAAAAACTGTTAAAAAGAAGCTACTAATGAAAGAGACAAGGTACAATAACAATGACCATGAAAGGGAAATAAAACCTAATGTTGCATTTGTAGAAAATTAACAGCCATGAAATAAATGCAAGAATAGAGCTGGAATCAGTAATGATAATGCGAGAAATAATCAACCATTTTAATTTAAATGCCAAAACTGTGGAACAAAGGGGCACAAGTGCTATCAGTGCTGAAAAAATAAAATTGGAAATAGGGCATTCCAGCAGAAAATAATGAAATGATAACATATTTGACTCCAGGAGAGACCACCTTAGTTAGCAACTCAGGGTCTGGTGAAATAAATTTCATAATAGACAGTGGCGCTACAAATCACTTAGTAACACAGAATGTTAAAAGAATTTTAGACATTATCCAGGAAGTAATGTATAATATAAATGTAGCAAAGAAGGGTCAATCATTAGAGGCATTAAGACAAGGTTATTTATATCTACAAGCGGTAAATGGTAAGAAAATTGAGATTAAAAGTGTATGGTTATGTAATTAATATTCATATATTTTAATGTCTGTGAAGAAAATTAAAAAAGCAAGTCTTCAAATTGTAGTTAAAAATAAAGTTAATGATAACTGGTGAGTTAAGAAGTAACTTACATATTGTTAAATTAAGATATAAACATCTAGCAGAAGCATAAATTGCAGCTATTGAACGTAATGTGCTTATGCAAAGAAAAATGGGTTACTCTACAAGGTATCTTATAACTGGTATATATGGAAAATCTGTTTCAAAGAAAAACAATCACGATTACCGTTTCACAGTATTGACGCTGAAAGAAAAGCAAAAATAATTTTAGAAGTTGTAGCGACAGATATGTGTGGCCCTATAGATCCAATAACTTAAAAAACTAAGAAAACTAAGAAGCAAAATGAGCCAGAAGCCGAATATATATCATTAATGTACGTGTGTATGAAGATAACTAATCATGTATTAGGATGGCTTTTACATTGCAATCAAAAAGAAACAAACATATTGATGCTAGACATCATTTTATTAAAAATTGTTTAAAAAATGAAAAATGATAAAAGAGTCTGATCAGCAACAAGTCGACTTTTTTACAAAGTCTTTATTAAAAACTCTTGTGTGTTAGTCTTGTAGTTACACTAATATAGAATTATTGCAGATGGTTGTTGGTATTACACTTCTACATTTTATATATGTTTATGTGTTACGTGTTGGCACCACCCAAGAATGCTTAAGAAGGATAGTTCCATCGTACAAATATATCTGTCACAGTATGACGTAGGTGTGGGGGTGACGAGCGATTATCGACCTTATTGCTACTGTAAACTTTCACCAAAGATGAACTTTTTGAAGATAACCTTTTACAAAGAATTTGAGAATAAAAAATTTAAGAAAAATTAACGTTTTGTTTTTGTAAATAAATGACAAATAATCAGATTTGAAACAATACCTAAGAAATTCAGACTTTTAGAAAAATTATTCTTAATGATTTGTTTTACATTGTAAATTAAAATTATTTTCGGAATGAATTCACTTGCCATTGTTATATATTTTTTTTATTTCAACCTTAACGTGCTTGGCTACTATGGCCACTCACACAGGTACTATAACATGAGTTTTCACTACACAAACATTAAGTGTTACATTAAGAATATGTTACAATAATACGGAATGATAAAACTATGTTTATATTTCTTGATATAAGTGTTCATCTCTAAGGAATTGTAGCAGAGATTTTATTTGGTCAGGGTTGTTTAGGATATCTCGTACTTCACTTTTGAGTTTGTATTGTAATCCTCTGGCAGAATGTTGATGGCATTCAGTGAGAATATGTTTGATTGTCAAATATGATTGGCAGCATTGACAGGAGGGACGGATGCTAGAGGACATTAGGTAGCCGTGTGTGAGTTTTGAATGTACTATAGGACATATTTTTATGTCCACTCATATTTTTCGACCCGTAGTTTAGTAATATTACCTAGGATTGTGAACTCATTTTAAAGTAAAGAAAAATCGATATAATCCTAAAATAACAAGAAAAATCCTTATCCTATAAGATAATAAATATTTTTCGTATACTTTTTGGGTTTTCTTGTTATGTTGAGACTATATTTATTTTACATTAGATTAAAATGCCAAAGTGGTTAAAAAAATTAAAGAATAAAATATGGAATAAAATCTATATTTATAAAAATGTTACAAGAAATATATGTTTTACAAGAAATTAATAATACAAGCCAAGTGTACTATAATTTAGTTTTCTTAATGTTTTGGCAAGTACTGGTCAGTATTTAAATAATTGTTTTGTCTTAGTATGTCAAGTTTTATGTGTATAGAAGCCTAATTCTGCAAAAGGCATTTTACTACAATTTTATTCTCACAAATTCGTAAAGAATTCAAACATTGGAATATAACATTCAAGATTTTTTTAGAAAGCAATGAATCTAAAGATAAATCCCTAGAAGACAAAGATAAATACATGCTTTTAATAAATTTAGTCTATAATTACATAAGCGAAGCAATCAATGGAAAAACCAATTGCTTTTTTTCACACATACTCTCACAGATTCTGAATGAAAACATGCAATTGAAAAAATGCAAATGCGTTGAAGTATTAAAAAAATGCAGACATTATCTGGCAGGAAAGCAATTCAAAGCAATCACAGATTAAATCACTATTTTGTTTATATAGAATGCTGGCATATATAAAATCTGACAAGGAGAACTAGCTTTACTTCACAAGAATTTATTAATTATCTACACTCTAAAGGAATATTTCAAGTAGAACAACACCATATAACCATGAAGGAAATGGTTAAGTTGAAAGATACAATGAGTTATATGCAAATTGGTGAATCTAGCATTGAAAACCAAATATTTAAACATTACTAAATGGAAAACTGCTTTACCAGGAGCTCTGTACTATATACGAAGTTTACTATTGAATTGTTATATTATTGAATCACGATAATGATGAATATCAAAGTCCAAATAACACATAAGAGAATTCCACTACTAAATCAATACCAGATGTGACAGAAAATTTACCTGTTCAAAAACCTGACGAAAATTATGAACCAAGATTGGAAAATTTAGATTTTCAATCTAGCTGTAAATCAGCTGGAGCTATAAATAAACCAAGATAGTTGCAATATTTTGTTCACAAACAGGGGCCGGTAAATGTAGTATAATTTAATGTTCTAAATGTTGTGACAAGAACTTGTCAGTAATTAAATAATCTTTTTGGAATTCTAATGTCAAATTAAAGCCTAATAAGCAACAGACAACCGTCAGACATTCTGAGTTCTTTGTAGTATTTACATCCTAATCTAATAACACACACTACCAGCGGTCAGTGGGAACTCTTACTGTCTGGCGTGATACTCACAGAAAGACAGAACTGAAGAACTCTGCTAAGTTGGAAACAGAAAAATTAAATGATTTAGTTCTAGAAAGAACTTTATATACATTTATATGATAATATTTTTAGTCATATTTAAACCTATAATCCTAACAGTTAACTCTAAGATTCTAGATCCAGCACTATAAAGATGGAAAAATAACATTAAAAATAAAAAATATGTAAAGTATTACCTAGTTACAATAAAAACATGACGTATTTTACAAAGTTAAGTTTCCAAACTCTATGTTACCAGTAACTCTTTTCTACTAATATTTATATATTTATTGAGAGACATATTAAATACATTTAGATTTAGGTTGTTCTACAAAATGGAACATTAAAAGTACGTAGATGAGACAAACCATGGTAATATGGTACTCTAAGACCAATGTCACTCACAAGAGAGAGACAGATCCCTCCTCGCACTTAACAGGCAAGCTCGTAGACCTCTCCATGATAGTGTAGTCATGGTCTGCTAATCTAATCCAACTTTGAAAGGCGCACACCTGTAGAAATTTATGTCGAACCCTCTCTAATGTGATGATTTTTAAGATAGTTGTTGAACCACCACCTACAAAATAATTCAAATAGTAAGCAAGTAAGACTGATGTTATAATATATAAATGTCAATCACGAGTCCCCACGCACACGTCACACTCAACACAGAATATTTCTTACATTAGAGCATAGGACAGAATATTATATCCTTCTAATTAACCGTTATTGGACACCATCTATACAAGAGATACTAGTGTCAACGTCAACAAGTAGACCTTACGGAAAGCGCCCATCAAAGTGGCGTGGCACGTGGCAAGTAGCAAGTAGCACGCGTTTAGCATGTTACATCAAATGTAACCAATGTAAACGAATGATTAGATCGAATGACGTCATTGCCATTTTGGTGTGAGCTGAATCATTCGTTTTCATTGGTTACGATTTAAGTAACATGCTAGACGCGTGCTACTTGCTACTTGCCACACGTGCCACGTCAGTTTGGTGGGCGCTCTCACTTAAACAGATTGTAATCAGGAATTTGTGTTAAAATAAAAACCTTTATTTTTGTCAACTTTAGTATTCTATCTATAAGCAGACTTTTTTATTACGTATCCCTGAAAGTTTTTGGGTTTGTTTCAGATTTGTTTTTGTTTTTTAAGTTCCAGAAAATACAAAAAAATAACATAGACTCAACTGTCAGTTTAGTGGAAAACCACCATAAAAGAGCTGTCGAAAATGTGATATCATTGATTACCTGCATAATTAATTTTTTTCGTTATCTTTTCTGTTAAGTTCGAGTTTCTCTTTTTTTGACCAGCCTATTTAAGTTTGTAAAAGATATACAAAAATGAAAACCAAATTGTTACAAAAACACTAAACTCTGTTAACATATATCCATCTCCAGCTAAATTACTGTTTTAGAGCACGCACCAAGCGGCAATAAAAAAGTATCCCGATTAAATTTAATTAGCAAAAATCCACCCTGGACCGTTATTAACTCTCGTCTCATCCGGGGTCCACTCCGAAATATGTAAATAAGTTTAAAGCAAAATAATTCTTTTACGGCCTGTAAAAGCGTCATTTCGGGAGGTAGGAATTTCACACAGAATTAGCGGTGTCGCCAATTTGCATATCACACCTTCCTGGACCCTTTCCTCATATGACCGCAACCCTCGAGAAATGGATCTCTTCGCCACCTCGTCCCACCGTATTCACGTAACAAACATATTGTTATCGCAAAGAAGTATCGATTGGTGGACCACAAACGGGATGAACATCTTCGCATGCAGATGCGATATCCATATAGGTGAAATTTGATCACACTGGCTGAATTTTAAGAGGCAATTTTATTGTTTAACTTTGTGTTTTCTTCTTTTTGGCTTTTCTTTTTAGCTATTTTCTCGTCTTGTAATAAGTCGTTTTAGGTCTGCAGCTGTGCTTAATTTTTTATATTAAAGATATTATTTGCGATATTAAAAAAATATAATTTTTAGCGATAATAAAATTTACACGATTAGTGTGCTTAAAATGATATATCATGTGAATATAAGGGTGAATTTTGTGCATTAGAAACCTATAATATAAAAATAAATCGCAAAATGTGTTGGTAAGCGCATAACTCAATAACGAATAGAACAATCTTAACAATTCTTTTTTTAACGTTTTCCTTGAAGTCTATGGATGATTTTTACGGCATGAAAAATTATAATAATTTTCAGGAAAACCCTAAAACATCCCTTTTATTTTTCCCATACAAATATTTTCTAATCTAAATGTAGAGTTAATTTGAACTTTACTGCCATTCAATAAAATTTCAACTAAGATACAAGCACTCCCTGTTATCTAAACAATCTATAATATTAAAATCAAAATCAAATAATGGGGTGTAGAGCTAGTTCGCGTTCGTAGTAGAATACTACACGTGCAGGTCACCTGGGTAATGCTAAATAAACTAGCACATACTAGTAGTCAGACAATCCTTAGTATCTCCTGACCAAACAACATTTTCAACGAAAACAAACGGCCCTTGTGAGGACCACACAATCAGACCAATCAGACCTATAGTTCGAATTTGCCACATAAACATAGAAGGCATAAACTATGCTAAAAGCCAGTTTTTATCAAAACTATTAAATAATGACATTGACTTAGTTGCTATACAGGTCACAGGACTGGTCACAAAAATCGCTAGCATTGCCGTGTCCAACATTTACAAGCCACCTGCTACGTCTTGGCCAGCCCAAGCAATTTAAGTACAACCTCACCCTGCTGTATACGTTTGAGATAACAATATCCATCACGAACAGTGGAAGTACAAACATAGTGATGCGAATGGGAATGCTTTAATAAAATGGGCAGAAGATGAACATCTGTACCTTTTGTTTGATGCCAAAGATCGACCAACCTTCAGATCTGCGGCATGGAGGTGGGAATACAACCCCGACCTATGCTCCGTCTCTACCGACAACAAAGACTTACCTCTAGGGTATTCACGAAGGGTTCTAACTGATTTCCCACACAGCCAACATCGACCAGTAATAATAGAAGTGGGGACGCAAATACCTTTAATTAGTTCTATTCCACGTCCAAGATGGAGTTTTAAAAAGGCCAACTGGATTGACTTCTCTGCGGATCTGAATAAATGCCTAGGGTGGATTACACCGAATATCAAAAACTATCACAGATTTGTTGGTACCGTGTTAAGTGTAGCCAAAAAACACATACCAAGAGGATATCGCAAAGAATAATATATATTCCTGGCTGGTCGGAAAGTAGCGAGGAACTATATCAGAGCTTTCTTAAAACTGGCGACTGGCGACTTGAAACCCAGACACCCTATTGGACCGAAACAGTAGAAAGTCTAAGCTTCCAGAAATCAAGCAGACAGGCATGGTCATTCCTAAGAAAATTAAGGAGTGGCGTCCGTATGAAACGCCGAGAGGCCACCGTAAAGCCAGATGCCGTAGCATCACATATAGTAAAAACATCCAGGGCAACAAAAGGATAAAGCACACACCATCTACGTAAAGAAAAAACTTAAAACTTTAAAACATGTAGCCACAGAAACGGAGCGCTCCCACCCCTTCACCAGCGAAGACATATCAGAGGCTCTTAAAGACGTTAAGCCAGCAAAAGCACCAGGATTTGATAATATTCACCCTGAATTCCTACTAAATTGTAGAAAGTATACAAAAGTTTGGCTGGTTCGATTTTTTACAGACATCATGAAAACTGGAAACATTCCACAAGAACTAAAGCGCTCTAAGATAATAGCCATATTAAAGCCAGGCAAACCCGCTGACAACCCAAAAAACTACAGACCAATTGCGCTTCTTTTTACCATCTACAAACTATTAGAGAGGCTTATATATAATAGAATCAGTACAGAACTGTTCCAGGTGATCCCAGTCGAACAAGCGGGTTTTCGATCAGAACGAAGCTGCGCGGACCAGGTAATATCACTCACTACCTACATCGAAGCGGGTTTCCAAAGAAGACTTAAAACTTGAGCGGCATTTATTGATCTCTCGGCAGCTTACGATACAGTTTGAAGAGAGGGCCTTATATACAAAATTCTCCGTGTAATCTCCTGTAAACAAATGGCACGTTTAATAAATAGCATGCTCAATAACCTAATGTTTCAAGTAGTGATGGGCACAGATATCAGCCCACCAAAGAAACTTAAGAATGGCCTACCACAGGATTCAGTGCTCTCTCCATTACTATTTAGCTTATATTTAGCAGATATGCTGGAAACACAATCAAGAAAGTTCGGATACGCCAATGACTGGACCCTCATTACACAATGCAGAACACTAGAAACGTCTGAATAAGTTCTGAGGCAGACTTAGAATATAAACCTGCCGATCCACCAAGATACCGAGGATGCACGAAATACCCGTCTACGTTCTAGAAAATTACCAACGAAAACGGCAGTAATGATACATGACGAGTTCAACATCATGAATGCATGGTCCCAAGAATGGAACGCATGGCAAAATAACATGCCTGTATTACCCACAAGCTACCAGGTTTTGATCTTCCTGACAGAATCTGTCTCCGGCTTCTTCACAATATGTAGCTTCTCCATATAAATTTCAAAGTGTTTGTTTGTCTTAGTGTAGTGTATTTTGTATTGTTATGTCCAGATTTTACATTTATGACATTCTACTATGTCGGATAGGCCACAATTGACGAAATGCCCCTGAAGATGATCTATTGATCGAAAGTACTTGGGCAAGATTAAATTAATCACCATGTTCGATAGTTGCCTTGTATACACTCAAAGTCAAAAAATATTATTTTTTCATCTAGACTATCTCATAATAGAATCTGCATGTATTTGGCAAACAAAACCATAGTAGATAACTTCATGACACAACATGGCTCTATAGAAGTACTCGGCGAAGTTGTAACAGCACGAAGACTTGTCTCTCCAGCAGAAAGACTAGTCTTGTTTGGAAACTGCCCGTCAATTCCTCATCAAGTATTAGTTGGAGAATTGCAGAATATCGGTTTAAAGCTTATTTCCCCAATATCATTTCTGAAAATTAGCTCGACTCTCCCCGAATATAGTCACATATTGAGCTTTCGGAGGCAAGCTTATATAAGCCCTATAACATCACCAATTCCAGATTCTATTCTAATAAATTTCGATCAAACACCTTACCGCATATTTTTGTCACAAGGTACACTTACCACCTGCTTTATTTGCAAAAATACAGGACACATATCATCCCAATGCAATAACAGTTTAGTAACGGAATCAACTCATATTGAGTCAAACAATGAAGTACCAAATCAAACAGCTTCAACAAGTATACTACACAAGGTACCAAACACCCAGCAGTCATCAAGTTATCCATTATCAAATCCAAGCATATCACCTACACCTACAAATCTCCATGACAAAGAAATTACTAACACTCCTACTCATAACAACACTTTCAATCAACCTCATTCAGTAGCAACACCGTTTTCACAAACTTCGGAAGCAGTATCCTCCAATCTATCAGCTCCTTTTTCATTAGATACAACTGCAGAAAATTCTAATAAAACTGATACATTAAAACAATTTTCTCAAATAACCATTTCAACCAATCTTACAAATAAAACTTCAAGCTCAAGCATTGATAATCATACTCCACCATTCGTTTTAAATTACCATCAATTGTCCTTACTGATTGATAATGTCCAAGGCTCCTCCGACACTATTAGCGTCGTCAAAGAATTTACAACTGATATCGATGGTTTACTCCATCTTTTACAAAGCAGCTATCAATATGCAAATGATAGATCGACAAAAAGCAAGTTTACAAAACTTCAAAAGAAACTATACAACCATTTAGAGAAAGAGATTTCTGACTTAGATAGTGACTCTTCTGTAGACAATTGTTCAGTATCATCTAACTCCGAATCTGTTAACAACATTCAACTCGATACTTCACTGGAACATTGATGGGTTTTTTCATCGTCTCCCTATGCTACAGCTTCTTTTATCTAAATATTCTACAGATATTATTATTTCTTATAAACATGGAAGAAGCGTCCAATTTTTATGGGTTCCCTCAAACGTCGGAATAACAAGAACTGAAGAAGCTGACAGGACTACACGAGAGGCAATTTTAAGTGATTTGTCAAAGCCGATAGACACGTGTGTTTTTGGTGACTTAGAAGCTTATTTTAAAAATAAAGTGTGGTGTTTGTGGCAAAATGAGTGGTCTCAAACTAATTCCAATCTAAATAAAATCAAAAATAATGTGTCTCAGTGGTTTCCATCGTCGCTCAATAGACGAGAACAAGTTGAGGTTGCGCGTTTACGCCTAGGACATACCAGATTAACGTACTCCTACCTTTTCACAAAGAAAAATCCACCTATATGTGATCAGTGTAACGTCCGATTAACAGTCGAACATTTTTTAACAATTTTAGTAAATATGACCAAGAAAGGCAGCGCTACAAGATCCGAAACGCTCTACTACAGGCTCTAGGTCAAAACTGTTCCTGTAACAATATAGTGATAAATCTTAGATCCATAAACATTTTGTACAATCTGTAGGTGTTTAACTTTGTTTTTTATATTTTGTTCCGTCGCTAATAACCTTTTGGTGGATGCGACATCTTTTTCTAATAAAAAAAAATAATAAAACAGATTTTTGTTAATAATTATGATTCACTTGCTTTACAATAAAGAGATTACTGAAAATACTTATATACGTTTGATTTTATTATTCTTCATTACTACATTTATAACTTACCAATATATCAAAAAATAAAATTGTGTCCTCTAAGGCATAAAAAAATATAACATTATGATGAATTATATTGGTCACATATTGTTTTTTTTAACTGTTGTATTATTTTTCTTTACTGGCCTATACAGAGAAAACATTTTTGTGCACTTTATTCACACTTTTGCAAAGATCGTCATTAAGAAATGAAGCACCAGAGAAAGAAGAATAATTAATGCCCTGTCGATCTTTTATTAAAAACATTAAATAGACTTTATATTGACAATAAATAATTACCTTGCTACGTAATTAAAAATTGATTATTTGATCGTTATTAAAATTCCCTCCGAAAGATATTTAGCTTTGTGTGTTTTTCATCGAAGCAACTCACAAAATAAACTTTTCGTTTAAACGACCGTCTATTTATTCACGTTGAAACAAACTTAAACATTGCATTTTGAATTATGTACCTCGATAAGGACGGTTATACAGGTACAGGTACTGTTATCGCTGTTCGATCGTCTGGTCCCTTCGTTCTGTGGGTATTTTTTTTCGAGTTTTTGTGCACCAGCTTTGCCGTTTGGAATTGTATTATTGCATGCACGATCTTGATAAGACCTGCCATTTCGTTCGTGTTTTCCACATGAGCAAAGGCTGAAAAGCTAGTTCGGAAAATGACTAGTGCCGTTCGCTAAAATGTAGGCTTGACTCCTCTTTAAGCGGTGATTTGTCGTTTAGAAACCAACAAAAAATGAGGTTGAGAGCTCCTGATAATATTTTTTTTTACAAGCACTACTCAAAAAGCGTTTTTCTGCATAGTTTTATATTAACAAACTTGATGTTTTCCCACAATAATCAAAATATGACAATATTGTGCCGGAAAGAGACATTTTTTCTGTTTCAGAAAGTTATTTCCGCACAATTTCACAAAATTCTTAATGTATATATATATATTATATATATATATATATATATATATATATATATATTCATATATATATATATATATATATATATATATATATATATATTATATAATTTTACATTATATGTACCACGCATTCATGAAGAAGATGTTAAATAGTTACCTTTAAAAAGATATGTAGTTGTCAATGGTATTAAAAAGATAGTACAAAAACTCAAATAAATGGACATCATATGGTGATATGGTATAAACAATTAAATAACTAACAACATTTAGAGACTTAGTAAAAATTAGCAAAGCAACAGAACACGTGGTCTAATAAGCATATAATATTTTATATAATATTAACTAGTGAAAAAGGACTAAGAAAATCATCGATTCACTTCCAACTATGCAAAAATTTTATTTTATGACTTTATCTTAACTTTTGGTAGCATTATTTAAGTTATCTACATTGAGATATAAAAAATATATATAAAAAAGATATAAAGTAAAGTTACCACTGTATGCTTGGCACCTGTTGCGGTTGAAATGGCGTTAATTAAAAAGATACCGAGCCAATGACATGAACAGACAGCCAACCTTGAGGTCGAAAATTCTTCGACAGAACAGCAAGGATAAGATTACCAACCCACTAATTTACGGGCGGTATATTTGAAAAAGTTAACATGAGTTTGAATGATAACCCTCCCGTAAGAGACCAAACAATGAAAGGAATTAGCGATAACGCTAATCCCCTGCATCAACCAGTCTAGAGCAAACAGGTAGGCAAAATTCATTCAAATTTCATATATAAAAGAGTGATAAACCGTCATCAGTGTAGTTGGATATACAGCTACAGGTGAATGACGATAAGCACCTAATTTCCAAAAAGTCCAAGGTCCCACGCTTAGAACTTTAATTTATAAGGTATTCAAAGAATGAATTGTATTAATTTATATTAAAGTAAAAAACCAGAAGTTCACATTAATCAATGTATGAAAAAAACGACCAAGTATGCAATGTGAATTGCATAAGTAAGTCTAAGTTAATTAGCATTATTGTAATATTATATTTTATCAAGTATTAATTATAGTAAGTTAAAGTTTTAGAATTATTTATTAAAACAAATGTGTTGAATTGTACGACTTTAGAGACACATACGTAATAAACTGATTGTAAAGCCTAATTCTGCAAAATTAAAGCATGATATATTTGACTCAAGTTACTTATGTCTGTTCTCTTATTTAAAGCATTAGGATGTTTAAGAATAGAACACTCTAAGAATTGTCTTTTACCAAGATTGCGCTCAGTGCCAAGAATTTTGACTTCATTGAAATTCACCTTATGTTTGGTGTTCGACCTCAAGGTTGGCTGTCTGTTCATGTCATTGGCTCGGTATCTTTTTAATTAACGCCATTTCAACCGCAACAGGTGCCAAGCATACAGTGGTAACTTCACTTTATATCTTTTTTTATATATATTTTTTATATCTCAATGTAGATAACTTAAATAATGCTACCAAAAGTTAAGATAAAGTCATAAAATAAAATTTTTGCATAGTTGGAAGTGAATCGATAATTTTCTTAGTTCTTTTTCACTAGTTAATATTATATAAAATATTATATGCTTATTAGACCACGTGTTCTGTTGCTTTGCTAATTTTTACTAAGTCTCTAAATGTTGTTAGTTATTTAATTGTTTATACAATATCACCATATGATGTCCATTTATTTGAGTTTTTGTACTATCTTTTTAATACCATTGACAACTACATATCTTTTTAAAGGTAACTATTTAACATCTTCTTCATGAATGTGTGGTACTCATAATGTAAAATTTTTAGATGAACTGATGATGCTATCAGAATTCGATAGCGAAACGTCTTCAAAATAGATGAAGTAGTATCAACTTTGGCTTTTATTTCTCCACCTAGTTGACCGATATTTGAACCCACCACTCGTCTGAGTGATCATTATTATATATTGGATAGACGGTCGTACTCCTTTTTGCTATATATATATATATATATATATATATATATATATATATATATATATTTATATATATATATATATATATTATATATATATATATATATATATATATATATATATATATATATATATATATAGATAAGGAGGATCACTCAGACGAGTGGTGGGCTCTTATATCGGTCTCAAGGTGGAAAAATAAAAGACAAAGTTGATAGGCTACTTTATCTATTTTGAAGACGTATCGCTTTCGTATTCTGAAAGCATCATCAGTTCATCTAAAAAGTACAATATGAGAACCACACAATCATGGAAACGATGTTATAAATGTTACCTTAAAAAGACATGTAGCAGTCAAAGATATTAACAAGTATGTGAATAAAACTCAAGTAGATGGACACTATACGGTGATATTGTATAAACAATCAAGTAACTAACAACATGTAGCAACTTACAAAAAATTAGCACAGCAACTGACCATGTGGTCTAAATTAAATGAAATATTATATTTAATCTTAAGTAGTGAAAAAGAACCAAGAAAATCATAGATTTACTTCCAACTATTTAATAATTATTAAGCTTTGATTTTAACTTTAGGTAGCATTATAAGTGATGTTAATAAAAAATTATTTAAAAAGTAGTGTAAATGAAGTTACCGATCAAAGCCTTACAGCTGCCGCCGGAAAAATGGCGTTAAATGAAACAGACCGAACTAAACCGTGAAAAGACAGCCAACCTTGAGGTCAAAAATTTTTTGACAGAGCAACAAGGTAGAGGTACCACCCCAAATATTTGGGCGGTCTATTTAAAAGTTTAAATGAGTTTGGATGACAATCCGCTTGTAAGAGACAAACCAATGAAAGAAATTGGTATTGTAATAGCAACTCCTCGCATTAATCAGTCTAGAACTAACAAACAGGAGAATTTCATTCAACCTCATATATAATTAATACCATTAAACATTATGGCTGGATAATCCGCCACATGTGATCAACGACAAGATAATTTTCACAGTCCAAGGTTCAGAAGCTTGGAACTGTAATTTGTAAAGGATTCTATGAATCCATTACAATATTTGTATTATATTATTAAAGTAGATAATTGTTCACACTAATCTAAGTAAGGGAATTAGTGTAAGAATATGCAATGTAAGTTGCATATGCTACAGTGAGTTAAGTAAAGAATATTTGATTATTTTATTTTATTATTAATTTATTTCTATTTTATGTATATTTTAATTATTTAATAAAAAAGGTGCACCTTAGGTGCATAAAAATTAGTGCACCTTACATGACATTTATATAATGAAAAGATCATAATATAACAAGCGAGTCTTCTACTGCTGGCGCCGCTTCTCGCATCCTAATTTCCAGCGTTTTCTGTCGAAGCAATCTTCAGTTGTTAGATCTCTGGCGGCCATTGCATCGTCGACATCGTCTCTCCAGGATCGTCTTGGTCTACCTGGTTTTCTTTTTAATTTCCATATTTTCTTTCTCTAAGGTCCATTTAAAAAGATAGTTTGATTTGTAATAAGTATTTAAATAGTCACGACTACTTGTTGGAACCGCTACAAAATGTGTCCCAAATAGTGTTCCCAACGTCTGGAGTTTGTTGTAAACCGATAGCACCATTGTAAGTTGTTTTGGTATGTTGTTATTATTATTTGTATTTGTAACTATTTGTGGCAAGACACAATAAATCAGTCATAAGACACAATTTTGTTTTCCTAACATTTTGTTTATTTTTTTAACTAACCCCTTTTTCAGTTTTATTTGAAAAAGATATGTTTTTTATATTTAATAATTATTTCCCTAGTTAGAACTAGTGGTTGTAATAGGTATAATTAGGCTGTCAAAGTGGCGCCCTGTATTAACTTGTTAGATGTGTTTCCTGTTTCTTTTTGCTTTGTTTATCCCAAGAGATTCATAATCTTTTATTTCATTTTTTGTAGTTACCCCAATCCAAACCCTTTTGCCATTTACTTATCCACGACACCAGCTCTCCTAACAAACCATGAGTGCCGTTCGCACAAGTAGCGATTATTTTGCTTGCCTTATCTCCACCCCCTTAGTTTTAGTCCCCAATTTTCTACCCCTTGTAGTAATACCCCATGTGGTAGGCAAAATATTTTCGTTACACTGTAAAATCGACCATTGCTAATAACTAAAGCTCGGCTTAAGAGGCAACAAAAATTGAAGAAAAAGGCGCCTATATAGCACAGATTTTTATTAAGAAAGGCAGGAATATTAACATTTTACTTATTATTTATTGTATAAAGTGAATTAACGTAATATTAACTTAAGGCAGGTATATTTACACATCATAATCATAACATTATAGTCTATTTTTATTTATGAGAGAGTAATAAAACAATAAATTATGTATGCAAATCCCTAAACTGTTGATACGGGCGACTCAATGAAAAACAGATATTTGTCAACAAGTTTACAGAAGTATATATGAAAACAATTTTAAATTGAGTATGACCACCAGGTATAAAGGTTGGAGCAGAATAGAATACAATAGTTGTGAGGGTTACTAATCCCTAAATAAGGTTGCCAGTGTCGGAGTGATGGAGGTTAACAGGTACTAATGAATTTGCAAGAAATGTAAGATGTTTATTTTATTGGTTATATATAACCAATAAAAATACCTACCTATTTGCAAAATAAAGTTTAATTCTTTGGATAAAATAAACGTTTTATTTTATCTGAAATGAGTGCATTCCACGAAGTAAGGGTTTCAACAATCTAAACATCTTAAATTCTTTAATTCCAGGAATCTACGACAGTAATTGACTAGATAATTACCTTCTAAACTTATTCCACAGAAAATGTGATAGTGGGTTTTTCCATTTTGTAGGAAGGTCCAAGTGGCGTATTCAAAATTCTTAACAGTTCACTAAAAGTAGGTACTTCAGTTGCAAGGTGCAGTTTATTGTGTATACTAGTGTTATGGAAAATTTGGAAGTGCCGTGTAAAGGTCGAAAAATCGGTCCTTTAACAGTTAATGAAAAAACATTAATATTTAATTGTTTTAAATCATTTACAGACAAATGTTGATGTGAAAGTGTTGATGAGACCGTTGAGTTAGTTAGCAGTACACTTGGTGTTGGGAAATCTACGATTTACAGATTTATTAAAGAAAAGAAATGTGGTAGTTTTCAAATGCCACGTCATGCTCCAGGGAAACCAAAATTTCAAATAGAATATCATTTTAAAGAAGGACTTCGACGGAAAGTGCATGAATTCTTCTTTAGACAAGAATTTCCAACATTGGATAAAGTTCTTGTCTCAGTTCGAGATGATAAGGATTACCCAGAAATGAGTCGAAGTACGTTATGGAAACTTTTAAAAGAAATAGGCTTACGCTGGAAAAAGAATCCCAGAAAGTTTATTTATAAGAAAGAAGCGATATTGTCATATGGAGAAGACATTTTCTAAGAACCATAAAGAAAATGAGAAACCAAAAAAGAAAAAATATTTTATCTTGAATGAAACATGGATCAACGAGGGTCATACACCAAATAAATTTTGGCAGGATGAAACTGTTACAAGTCAAAGGCACGCTTTTGTAAATAACTTATCTACTGGTTTAAACCCACCATCAGGAAAGGGACGCAGGCTGATAATAGTACACATTGGCAGTTCAGACGGTTTTGTTGAAGGTGGTTTATTAACTTTTGAATCAACTCGTACCGGTGACTACCATGAAGACATGAACGCTGATGTCTTTCAAGAATGGTTCGAACAAATGATAGATCTTCTTCCTAAGAACTGTGTAATAGTAATGGATAATGCAAGTTATCACTCCAGACTTATAGAAGGACTGCCCACAACCAAGTGGTTAAAAAAAGACTTGCAGAATTGGCTGAGTTCAAAAAATATTACGTACCATCCCGGATCTATAAGAAAGGAACTTTATTCGTTGTGTGCCCTTCATAAAGAAAAATTTAAAAAATACGAAATTGATGAAATTGCCAAAAATCGTGGAATGACAGTACTTAGATCCCCACATATCATTGTGAATTAAACCCGATTGAACTGGTATGGGCACAGATAAAGAGTGAAGTTTCAAGAAAAAATACCACTTTTAAAATTCATGATGTTAAACAGTTGTTTTTGGAGGCCGTAAATATTGTAAAACCTGAAAACTGGGAAAAGGCAGTAAATCACACTATTAAAGAAGAGGAAAAAATGTGGAAGCTGGACAATATTACTGATAAAATGATCGAGCCAGTTATTATAAATCTTGGTTCTGAAAGTTTATCTTCTGAATCTGATTTGGATTTGTAACAAGTAGCTGTAAGTTTTATATTAATATTTTTATTCATCTATTTAACATACCTTAGACGGTTTTAAAAACTCTTTTTCTCTTTTGTAATTTTTAAAAATTAAAAAAAAATGTGAATTTTTTTAAAACCCTTTTTAATGTAGGCCAGTCAGTTCTAATATAGTGTGTGATAAAAGAGGTCACTTTTGTTTACATACACATAACACTGAAATAATTCATTTATTTTTTACAATTATTCAAAGTAATTTTTCAATTAATCTTGAGCACGCCCATGGGGTGGTCGGAGGTACCAGTTAAAATTATGCTAATTA
>OU898283.1:100145182-100164557 GCA_918026665.1 Diabrotica balteata | reverse complement strand
ATTATTCTCAGCGAAGTTGCATGTTATTTTCTATAGCCAAAAGTTTATTTAAAATATTGTCCTTACATTTTTTGAGTTAAACAATTTTCAAGGTTTGGATTAAAACATTCGTCACCTCTTTCATTGCCTTGCGCAACTTAAATCTGCTCTAATTGTTCTAATTATTAACTAATTTGTAATAATTATTATTTATGAGAGTATAATCAAATAAAAATTAGTAAAAGTATGTGCTAATATAGCGGTTAAGTATATGGTATGATTAATTCATTACGGAAATAATATTAGGTGTTTATCAGCTGAATCCATACCTTAGATTTGTTAAATTAGAGTATTAAGAATGGTTATATAGATTTTCCTAATTTCATTATCGATATTAGCTTTAAAAATCAATAAAAACACTTGTACACATACAAGATGATTCAAAAAGTGATCAATGGAAGGAAAATGAAACTTTTTTTGAGAATATTATGAAGTGATTCCACATTCTTTCCACCATTCTTTTATTAAATTTTTCAAATTTATTTAAAAATTTGGCCTATATGTCTGAAGTTACAGTTTTAAGAGCTTCTTGTCACATTTCCTAACTGCATCGTCACTGGGTCCCACTGCATCCAACGTGACTATCATAATACCGTTTATATATATCCAAGATGTGTTCCATGGCATTAAACTGGCAGTAATACGGCAATAACCGTAGTACTTAATGTCCATAACATGACGAAATTTTGGAGCGTGGCAGCTGCTACTCATCTTGCCTTTTTTACGGTTTTCTATTTTATAGATGACCTTTCTCGTGTTCACATGAATACATATAAAATGTAGTGACACGAAGACGATATACTGTATCTGAAGATATTTAGATCTAAAAACATAAATAAATGTGTTTACCGTCCTCGTACTGTACATATACCTATACACATATATAAACACATAGATCGTCGAAGTAATAAATAATTATAATTATTATAAGGAATATAACAATATAAGGTGTAAAAAATTACCTGAAATTTAATTTATAAAATATATAAGTATTATTAGATCATTGATATAAAATGAAAAAATATGTTGATTTCCGGATTTTCCGAGATTTCCGGAGGGGGGTGAGGTGAAAATTATGTAATTATTATTAATACTACGACAAACTATTCCAGCTAAATTAAAAAAGTTTTTACGATGAATTTTAAATGGACTCGGCTAGTGAAAACTATGTAGTTATTCATATTTCGACGAGCTGCCCCAGATAAAAAAAAGAGGCTTCTAGCTGCAATGGAATCCGAGACAATGTAAATTTTTTCTACGTGTTTCAATTTGAAGTTCCGATCTCGAAAAAAAAACGAAGCTGAAACAGTTATTCCTGTACTTTCCTATGTCGATATTTCGAAAGTACCTTTGTTTCGAAGGCTGTGACTCCGAAAAATTTTATGAATTTTCTAGCTAGCTATAAGTTTCAATATAAAGTTTAGATTTTAATTCAAAATTTGTGCAAAGTTTACTTCTTAATGTTTATAAACAGTAGAGATATGATTTTTTTAAAAATAGTCCCTAACTTTGTTCCATTGGTCATAGAAGCTATCCAATCGTTGTACGTATAAGTCTAGAGTTTGAAAAATATATAAGTTATTACAATTGTTTATAAGTAAAAAACATACCCTTTATTTTGTAAATAATTTCGATGAAAACTCAATATGTATTTTACTTCTGAGATAGTTTAATTTTAAAAGAATCCTATGAAATTTGCTAAATGTGTCTAACATCATTAATAGACGAAGTTCAATAGCTTAAATGAGTAATAAACTAAATAAATTGGAGCAGAAAATAAGAGCAAATCAGATAGACGTCAGTCATTTTATGTAACCTGGAGGTAAAGGAGAAACTGCAGAAATGTATTAATAATAATTTGAAAATACTTCATGAAAAAGAAACATCTCAGCCAACGAACAACATAGATAAAAAAATGTCTAAACGAAAAAATGGTGATAACAGGTCCTGCGAAGAAAATTCTGACAATCGGAGAATAATGAAAGGAAAAAACGAACAAAGGTATAAACAAATACAGAAAGAAATCAAAATAGAAATTAGAATAGCAAAAGAAAATTTTTATAAAAGAAAATGTAAAGAAATAGAGCTATTGTGTACCTGCAAGAAAGAACTTGCAGGTACACAAAAACGTAAACACCCAAATACCCTGTATAATGTTAACGGAAACATAATAACAGAACTAGAAGAACAGTTGAAGACATGGAAAAACTATATTGAAGAACTCTTTGCAGATGATAAACAACAATCTGAGCTAAGTAACATACAAGGAGATGAAGGTCCAGAAATAACGAAAGAGGAAGTAATGTACGCACTAAAAAGAATGAAAAATGGTAAAGACCCAGGTCCAGATGAAATACCAACGGAAATCCTTAAACTAATAGAAAAAGACTCGATTCACTCTCATTCAGATTCAGACTCGATTTTAGTTGAACTTTTCAATAGCATTTATACATCAGGAAAAATACCAAAAGAATGGCTTTTATCCACCTTTGTTATTATGCCAAAAAAGAGATAAATGCCAAACAATGTAGTGATTACCGTACAATCAGTCTGATGAGCCATGTACTGAAAATATTCCTGACAATTATACACTCTAGAGTATACAGAAAACTGGAAATCTTCTTCTTCTTCATGTACCATGTCCTTTCAGAACGTTGGTTACCATCATAGCTATTTTAATTTTATTCACTGCCACCCTAAATAGCATGCTTGTATCTACACCATACCAGTCTCGCAAGTTCTTCAACCATGAGGTTCTTCTTCGTCCTGGACTGCGTTTGCCTGCTATTTTTCCTTGCATGATGTTTTGTAGCAATCTATATTTGGGACCTCTCATTACATGTCCGAAATATTCCAGCTTTCTCTGCTTGATGCTTTTTATGATCTCAGTAGTCTTGCTGAGACGTTCTAGTATTGTGCAGTTACGAATCTTCTCCACCCAGGAAACTTTTAAAATTCTTCTATAGCACCACATTTCGAAAGCCTCAAGGCGATTTAGATCGATTTTATTCACAGTCCAGTACTCGACAGCATAAAGTAAGACCGAGAACACGTAGCAGCGAAGTAGGCGGATCCTTAATGCCAATTTTAGGTCTCTGTTACATAACACCTTGGACATCCTTCTAAAAGCAGCTCTAGCCTGCTCTATTCTGGATCTAATTTCGCCGTGATTTTCTGCATTACAATTTAATTGCTGTCCAAGGTAGACGATTTTATCAACTTGCTCAAGTTTGATATTATTTACATATATAGACGGTTTTATATTCTGTTGTTTACTTATTACGAGTATTTTGGTTTTCCTTATGTTAAGATCCAGACCTGCCTCCCTACAACTCTCAACGACACTATCAAGTAGTGTTTGCAGATCTTCTTGACTAGAAGCTAGGAGTACTGTATCGTCCGCATATCGCAAATTATTGATGACTTCGCCGTTCACAAGTATTCCTTCTTGTTTTTCAGAAAGTGCTTTTTTGAAAATTCTTTCGGAGTAAACGTTAAAAAGCAGGGGTGACAAGAGGCATCCCTGCCGTACTCCTCTTTTAATATTGAGAGCTTGTGATTCCACACCATCTACTAAAACTAATGTTGTTTGATTCCAATACAAATTTGCAATTATTTGAACATCTCTGCCGTCCAAGCCAATGTCTTTTAGAGCTTCGATCAATATAGAGTGCTTAACTGGAAATGGACATCAATAATACCCAGTTTGGATTCCGAAATGGACTCGGAACAAGAGAGACGTTGTTTGCACTGAACGTTATGTCTCAAAGATGTCTTGACATAAATCAAGATGTTTTCATGTGTTTCATAGATTACAACAAGGCCTTTGGGAAAGTGCGGCATGATCACCTAATCACACTCCTGACAGAAAAGAATTTAGATAAACGAGACATCCGACTAATAGCAAATATGTACTACAATCAGAAAGCAGTAGTGAGAGTAGAGAATAATACCACTGAAGAAATTGAAATAAAGCGAGGTGTGAGACAAGGGTGTATACTGTCACCAACCCTGTTTAATCTCTATTCCGAAGACGTAATGAATAGAACACTTTCTGAGCAATCCGTAGGTAATAAAATAAATGGTGTTAGATTAAACAATCTGAGATTTGCCGACGACACCGTTCTGATCGCAGAAACACTTGAAGAGCTACAAACATTAGTGAATAAGATAGCAGACTGCAGCGAAGAATATGGACTATCTTTGAACATAAAGAAAACTAAATTTATGGTAATATCGAAATCAACACAAAATGTCCAAAAATTTATATTTACACAATGAAATTATCTATCGAGTTAACAAATACAAATATTTAGGCACTTTTATAAATGAAGACAATGATAGCTCAGCAGAAATCAAAATAAGAATAGAAAAAGCCAGATCCATATTCACTAAAATGAAGAGATTGAAAACGAATTGAAAAATCCATTTGAAAAATAACTTCAAGGGCTATAAAGTCGTATTAAATTTAATCTTTTAAACCCTTATTTTTTAAAAAATAAAAGGTTAAAGGGCCCCGGTTACATGGTTATCGCAGTAAAATTTAGGTTTTAAACGTTTTTTTATCTCAGTTATTTTTTATCCTACAAAAATATAAAAAAAGGAAAATATTTGCTAAAAAAAACATAACATTTTGTTCTTCATTTTTTAAGTATATTGAGTATATATGGGAGTTATTCTCAAAAGAAAATCTGATTTTTTTTTAATCAATTTTTTTTTAATATGCATTCTAAACCGGTCAAAATTTTTGAGGTCATTATATGCTGATGCTATCAGCATCAGCATATATCAAATAAGTACTTATATTTTATAAAATGCATTGTTTTCCCGTTTTTTAAGCTTGAATATTAAGATTTGAGTACTCGTCGAAAAAAAATACATTTAATTACCTTTAACTCACTTTAAATTAATACTAAACGGTTTTTAAAGCAAGGAATTTATTTAATTTTTTAATAGCTTTAATTTTGGTAATGACAACTTTTCTATAAAAACTTGAGTTTTTGAGTTATTTATGAAAAACCGCTTTAAAACATGCATTTTTTCACGAAAAAGCAAAATCTTTGATCTTCAATAACTCAAAAAGTATTGATTTATTTTAATAACTTTATAAGATAAATTTTGTTTATATTTAGTCCCTCTATCGATTCCTGGGGTTACTTTTAATAAAATAGTTTCCACCCTTGAGAAGGGTAAAGCGCAAGTTGATACCATGTCACTTTTGTTTCTTAAGGTATTCTCTAACTACTCACCAATTTTCATGAAAATCGATGGAGGTTTATCAAAATCGGAATGAAAATCTTCAATGACTGTACTATACTGTGTTATCTTCATCAAAATAAATTACTTGAAACAAAGAGGTTTCCACCAAAATCGATGCACTACCGATATTCTAATTAACTCTGAACTTGAAATAAATCAAGGATTTGCGAATCAAAAACGTTATTAAAGTATATGATATAGTAATTTACCCACAGGAGATTAAAAAGTAAAATAAACATTTTTTTATGATTTTTAAACCATATTTAGTATAGAGAGAAATACGCTATTTGTCTAAACAACGCTACATCATCCAAAATGTCACAAAGGAATGGAATATCTCAAGAATCAATGATAACTGCAACTTTATTCTGATTGTTCTTAACTACATGCAAATAACAACTTACAAGATATTACTTCCTTTTTTATAAAGCGGTAAGTACTATATATAATATAAAACTTGCTAGTGTTTTTCTAAATCTAAAACAAAGTGCATGCTGTTTAAAAAAAAAAATGTAATCTCCTGGTACTACATAAAAAAAGATTTATTAAAAAGTCATTTAAAGGTTTGTTAACTTTTTTAAAATGTTAACGTTGCTATTTTAAAAGTTTAAAATGAAAATATGGAAAATCCTGTGAAAATTACACTGCTTTTTAAAAAACTATGATTTACGTACCTCTCTTCCACAGTCAGGTTAGCTAGAGCTGGTATTCGACACCAATACTTCTCAGGAAGGATCGTGATGAAGATCTGAGTAAAATAAACAAATGCCACAAAAAACGCGAACGGTATCATCAGCAAAAACAAGATTTTTCTGATACCTGCCGAACTCGCCCAAGTGGGGTAACAAATCGTCGAATTCGAACGATTCTCCCTTTTCCACGACGTCGTTACTTCCGGATTCAGACTCTTTCGGAACTCCTTTTTTCAAAAAGTCTATCGAAAGATTGTTTTTCCCGTTAGTAGCGCATTTCTCGTTCGAATCGCTGACGTACCCGTCGTTGCTGTAAGCCCGGCTATCGGTCTTTTCGTCCTGTTTTGGTGACATCTTTTTTATTTTTCTGCGACCAGGCTAACCTCTGAGCTGAGGCAATTCCTAATCGCTAATTTAGATCTGAGAAGCGGTGATCGACTGAAACCGCGGTCAATGATTTCATCGTTTTTATAGAACATTGTTAAGGTCACGATGGGGATGTGACAATGATCTATTGCTTTGCGATCCCTACCGTGCTTGCAGAAATCGTAACGCGCGCTCTTATCACTGCATTAGACGATGGTGCGCATTGTCGGTGTTACATTTCGTCTATTTACAACTTATACACCGGCGAAAGGTAAGAATGACTGCATTGTATGTAGCGAAAACAATTTCAGCCGTCCAACATGCGATTTACGGAACTTTTGTTAGACATAAACAGTGTAGTAGTAAAATATATTAACAGTTTTCGGAGTAAAAATCTTAAATGTGGTTATACATGCTTAGTATGACAGAATATTGTCCAATTTTCGTTTATATTTCTGATCTTACAAATGTTGTATCATTTTAAAATAAACTTAATATCGTCTATATAGAGGTAAAACTCAGTAACTGCAAATAAGTACAACAGAGATATTCAACATTTTGTTCGCTTTTTGCTTTATAATTTTATTTATGATTACTCTAGATAGAGGTGATATTATTTATGTAGGTTAGGTGTTACTTTACTATCCTGTTTTATAAGAAATGATCAGAACTCAATAATTTGAAAATTTTTAAGCTAATAGTACATTGTTTACCGGGTAGGAAAAGCTTAACATTCCTGGACGACTGTGAAGATTGCTAAGTCGAGGCGCAAGCCGAGACTTAGCAACACAGAGTCAAGGAATGTGGCTTTTCCTACGAGGTAAACATACTATTTTTCCGCAAATCGTTTAAAATTCGACAGATATTGATTGATTTAAAAAAAACGCGATAATTTTATTCCCAAATAAATGGTTCTTTGAAATTCCTAATAAAATTACTTGGGTTACTATGAAAACGTATTGAGGTTGAATTGTCAAACTTGACGCTTATAAATTTAATTGCTGGTATTCTCGAAAGTAAAATGATAAGTGATGATGAAATTTCCATTCCTGGGACTCCTCCAGAGCTTGATGTTTTCAAAATATAAATTAATTCCTTATAAGCAATGTGTTTTCTATCATTTATGTAGAACACTAACAACTGTACGGAAATATCATTTCCTTACAGTAAGGAAATGACATTTCCTTACAGTAAGGAAGTCCTGACTTTTTCTTCAAGAAATTTTGACAGGAATGTCAAAATTTCCTGGCGATTTGCGGAAAATGTACTTTACCTCAAACTATCATATTCCTGATTGGTACTTAGGGATAAAGTAACTAGATAATAAGTGATGAAAAATGTTATTATTTCGTTTACTATTATAAATTATAATAAATTCCTGTAAAATTAAAGTCAACAGAACAAAATAAAGCGAAAAAACGAGGATTTTTTATTACTGATGTCCTTCTAGTTTTTTCTGTGGCCAATCATTATTTTTCGGATTTAATTCCGAAAAGATCTTCTTTAAAACAAAGTTTTAAGCTTTTAATAAGCATCTTTTTATACCTTAATACACACGAACACCACGTGCTTTGTATTCAACAGGTATACTAGCCACTCCTGGATATCTCCACTTCACGGTTTTGTTCCAGCTTCATTTTTAATTTTAAAGATGAATTACCCCCCAATAAAGAACCCGATTCAAAAGAAATTTCAAACCTATTAAATCAACTACCTGCTTCACGGATAATAATTGGAGATTTCAATGCACATAATCCGTTATGGGGTTCAACAAAACTAACATCTCTAAGTCGAAAAATGGAAGAAATAATAGAAGTCAACTTAAATATACTTAATGACGGACAACATACGCGTTTTGACCCAAGAACAGGCGAAGGCTCTTGTTTAGATCTATGTATTTGCGAACCATCAATTACACATGTGTGTTACCAGATCTACATGATAGTGATCACTACCCTATCATAATAATCAACGAACTACAATCAACTACCCCGCAACAACTAAAATGGAACTTAAAGGGTGCAAATTGGAGAGAATTTCAAAATTACGTTGAAAACAATCTGCAAAACCTAAATGACAATGTAGTTATAGACAAAACAATATACTCTCTGACAAACGTAATCACAGAATCAGCAAATAAGTACGTTGGAATAATTTAATACGATTACAGTCGGTACCTCGGTGCAATCATGATTAAAAAGAAGCATTAAAACAATCGAAACAAGCTTTTAATACATTCAAACGACACAAAACTCAAGAAAATTCTATAGAATTTAAAAAATTAAGAGCAGTCGCTAGTTACACCATTAAAAAAGCCAAACGTGACACTTAAAGAGAATATGTCACCACAATACATAGTTCAACTCCTATAACAATTATATGGAAAAAAGTCAACAAAATGTCTAGATCAAAACACCATAAATCAATCAATTTTCTAACTCAAAATATCACTATTTATAAAAGCCCAGAAGAAATATCCAATATATTATGCTTCAAATTTCTTAGATATCAAAATAAAAGAAGAAAGAAATCATATAGAATATAACAATCAAAACAATAACGATCTAAATATACCAATAACAGAGGAAGAATTAGAAAATGTATTTCAAAACTGTCAGAACACTTGTCCTGGACACGACAATATACCGTTTATATTTCTTAAAAATTTAGGCCCCCAATCTAAAGAACATCTACTCTAAATCTACAATATAATCCTATCCAGAAACGTGTTTCCTAAATCATAGAAAAAATCAACTATCATAATACTTATTCTAAAACCAACTAATCCAAAATCAGATCCACAAACATATCGACCGATATCACTCACATGGAGCAAGTCTTTTCTTTTTCTTAGTCGTTCTGACTTTCTATGTACTTTTTGTAATGTTTCAGGTAAACTGAGCACTTTAAATTCTTTATCACTTAAGCTATCTTCCTTTTAGAAGCTATATTCTTCGTCACTAAAATATTACCATTATCTTAAGTCTCAGTTGCAATACCATCTTTGTTTTGTTCTCCCACTGAATCTAGAGTTTCTTTTGCCTCATGTTAATCTTTTAACTCAAAATGAATCATTTCAAACTTTTTTGTGTCTTCCATAATTTCTACATCTCTGCTTACTATAATTTCTTTGATAGTTGGATTATAAATCCTGCATCCTTTTATATTTTCAGTATACCCTACTAAAATGTCCAAAATAGCCTTTTTCTCTCACTTTCGTCCCCCTTTTTCTTTTGGAACCTGTACCATCACATTGTTGCTAAATATTCGAAGCCAACTAACATCAGCTTTACTATCGATCCACATTTTAAAAGATGTTTTGTTTAAATCAGAAGTCAAAGATCTATTTTTTAAGTAAATAGCTGAGTTTACAGCTTCAGCCCAAAAAATTTTGCTTTGTCTACAATTGTCCGATTCAAACGTTTGGATATTCCATTTAGAAGTGTAGGATTAGTTTTTTTATGTATTATACCATTTACACTTAAAAATCTTTCAAATTCTTTTGAATAAAATTCTCCACCATTGTCACTTTGCAGAGTTTTTATATGAACACCCTTCTGGTTTTCAGCGATAATTTTAAAATTATTTAAACAATTAAAAACTTTACTTTTTGTTTGAATAAAATAATTTAAGACAAATTTACTACAATTGTCTTAAAAAGTAACAAAATTTTTGGAGCCACTTGATCTGTTCTCCATAGGTCCACATACATCAGTGTGTACAATATCCAATAAACTATTGACTCTGTGACCTTGCTGTGAAAACGGTAATCGTGTTTGTTTCCCCTTTTCAACAAACTATACAGTTTTGTTTTTTAATGTCAATTTCCCCAGTCGTATTCAGTCCATCTACTATTTCATCTTTCATTTTATCTAAATAAACACTGTTTATATGGCCAAACCTTCTACGCCATGTTTCGCCATTGACAAATAATTTTTTTTAAATCATAATTATAACCTTAATATTCAATTTGTACATTTATTAAGTATTCTTTATTTGTACCATTTATCAAGTCAGCCTTTGCAATTAGTTCAGAATTTTTGCTAAATATTTTGCAACAACGATTTTCAATTTTAACTGAACTCCCATTCTCTATTAGTTTAACAGATAAAATGTTTAAAGCTGACAGTAACAAATCTTTTGAAAGAACCAGCATGAACAATTGAAGAGGTCCCTCTAAAAACGTTGCAACTGACAATTTTTCATAAAGTGATGTTTTAATGTAAAATGGTTACTTATGCAGTTTAATATACAGTGGTGCTATCCTTTAGTCGCTAGTTGAATTAAACTATTATAATTTTTAGTACTGAAATTTGAGGTCAGTCTAAAAGGTTACATGTAAGAAACATGGCAGAAACAACGTCTATTTCTCCAATGTGTAGTGTTTTAAAAAAGGCAAATAAGGGTAAAAAACGAAAAATACACTATGACCAATGGCAGCAGGTAAAGAATAAAAGGTTAAAGGATAGTGGAAAAAAGTTATATGGGCCACAAAAATATTGTAAAAGCCGAAAAACAGTGTCCAAATGCGGTGAGTCTAAATACGTTACATGTGTATACTCTAACCTTAAATGTTTTTCCTGCGTTTTTGTTGTGTATTACAGCACGTCTATTTTAGGATTCAACTTGTTCGTTAACTTGCAACTATGATGGTTGTTCCGTGCTTAACCAGAATTTGGAAGTAAAAGTTGATATATTTAATCGTTTTTACCAGTATTCTTATAATGAGCAGCAGCGATTCCTTGCAGAGTGTATGGTGTTAAGAGAACCTAAACGAAGGATTGTGCCTGAAGATATATCCAAACGCCAATATACTATCAAGTATTCACTTCCAGTAAATATTATTGCTTCACAACGGCAGCAGGTATGTCAAAAACAAATTATATCTGTTTTGAATTTAACTCGGCGGAGATTGCAGCTTCTTGCAAGTAAAGTTAAGCAAGGTCTCAGCATCGACGATGGTCGTGGTAAACATAACAATAGACCACAAAGTATTCCTGATGCAGATCAAGAGCTTGTCATTACGCATATTTCTTCTTTTCCTTGCCAAGAAAACCATTATTCGAGAAACTCAAATAAAAAGAAATGTCTTGCTCCAGACCTATCCATAACTAGAATGTACCAATTATTTAGAAATAAGTATCCTACCACAAGGGTGAAATTACACGTGTATAGGTCAATTTTTCACGACAAATTTAACTTAAGATTTGGTGTTCCCAGATCTGATACATGTAAAGTTTGTGACAAATTTTATATACAAATGGTTGCAAGCCAGAATAATGAAGAGTTAAAGCAGCTACAATTTCAGTCAGAACTGCAGCACAGAAAAGCAGAAAAGGCTTATAAAACGTTGGTAGAAGATACACAGGCAGCTATTGAAAATGAAAATTTGGTTGTTCTCTGCGTTGATTTGCAACAGGTCCTTTTTACTCCTAATCTAAGCCATTCAGATGTCTATTACTTGAGACAATATTCTAATTATAACTTTTGTATTCATAATATGGGGAAGAATAGAGCAACAATGTGTGTTTGGCATGAAAGTGTAGGAAAACGGGGATCAGAGAAATTTCCTCCGCACTATTTCGCTACATTCAAAATAATTTTGAAATCCTGGGTCTACATCAGGAGAGAAAACTTATAGTATGGTCTGATAGGTGTGTAGGACAGAACAATAATTGGCGGATGGCAGCTTTGTATCATTACCTAGTTTCATTGCGTTATTTCACAGAGGTCAATCAGAAATTTCTAGTCACAGGACACAATTTTCTTCCATGTGACCGCGATTTCGCCATTATTGAAAAGTTTAAGAAAACGGCAACCCTTCATGATCCTCAAGATGTTGTAAATATCATTAGGAATATAAGAGAATCGAATCCATTTAATATTTTGGAAATGGAAGGACAATTTTTGGATATGTCGTCGATTGAACTGCAGATCTATAAACATCCCGATATCAAAATTACTGAAGCAAGATGGATCCAGTTTACTTACGACGAACCAACTGCCATTCGTATAAGAACATGCCACAATCCAATGCAGAACTGGATGGTTTATAATATAATAAACAAACCCAAAGGAAAGAGATCCCAAACTGCCTCATTACCTGTGTACAACATAGTTGACCCTATCGATCTGCCAATCCTTTATCCTAATCAACTACCTATTAATGCCTCAAAAATGGCTGATCTTTTAAAGCTTATAGATTACTTACCTCCATATAAAAGAACTTTTTATCAATCGTTAGATAGTGCAGATCCAAATGTTATGTAGGATAAACACTTAAAAATTGAAAAAAAAATAAAATCATACATTTTTTGTATTGTTTATATTAATAAACTATTTGTTTAATATTACATTTTACCGTGCATTTATTTTTCCTGTAATACTCCTTTAATCTAAACTGCGTTTTGTTGTAAAACGTTTCAAGTACATAATTAATATTAGTTAGATTGAATGTAAAAACGTTACATATGGGCATGTGAAACTTTTTTAGATTGAAAAAATTTAATTCTGTCTAATAGTATTAAAGTACATTTTAAAAATAAAAAAAATTATAGCAATCTTTAACAATAATGTGTAAGCATCATATAAACATATTTTTATTGTAACAGGGAAAGTTTCTATTGTTTTCTACACTTCCTGTAAAAAAGTGATTTTGCTCTTTGCAACCTTTTTAGAGGGAGGTATTCAATTATAAAACGTTTATCATCATACCCTTCTGGTTTACGTACACTTTTAATACTGTTGTCTTGTCGGGCAATTGTTTTATTTTTCTTTGAATAAATCCACTTCTCGTCCAAAAAAACAAGTTCTCTGGGATGCACACTATTAGGATTTTCCTAATATTACGAAGGAACTTGGCTCTTAAAGCTGCATTACTGGTGCTCCCAATTAATGCTCTTCGATTACTGTCCTTCTCGTAATTAAATCTCAATTAGTTTAACAAAATGCTAACAGATGTTTTGGAATAAATACAACTTGTTAATCCCTTAATTCTTTACTTAATCTTTGCAGAGTAACATGTTTCTCTAGAATAAAAAACAGATACGTACAGAATAAATTACACTGTTATAACTGGGAAGAAGATAATCTGGAGATAGAATCTTCACACTCGGATAATGAAGCTGTCGAAGATTTGATTGTATCTCCTTGTTCTAATGAACCGACAGGGCAAGATGCCATTTCGGATATTGAAATTATTTCAACGTCGATAACTGGAAAATCAAAGTATGTAGTGGTCCCAAAAAAAAAGTTTTAAGGGTAAGAATCATGGACGTTATACGTCCATGGTAAGAATGGTCATATGTGGTCGACGGAAGTTCCCCATCAATCAAGAAGGACAGCTACAAGGAATTTTATTCACTTCGTATCAGGTCCCAGAGGTACCGCTAAAAACTGTTATACTTTTAATGAACACTTCTTACATTTCTTTCCAAACACGCTACTTGAAATTATTTTGCAACATTCAAATGCAGAAATTGTAAGACAAGCTGAGAAACATAATAATCATGAAAATGTGTCTCAAATATCAATTGAATAATTAAGAGCCATGACAACTACTGTCAGTTTTAGTTAAACCTGGGGCGCACGGGTTGGGTCTGTTGGGCCCATTCAGTTTTTCTAATATCTCTATTCGGTCAGCTAGTCTAAGTACGGTCCTGGCGATCTAGGTACCTTTCGACGGCATGGCCAGCTAATATAATCCCTCAGCGCTCAGCATAGTCCCTCAGTTACTAATGCGTATTGAAGCGATAGTGTCGATGTTATATCTGTTGTCGTTCTCTCAAACCCAACCCGTTCCTTAATGTAACTATTTTTTTATGAAAGTACAAAACAAAATTTGCAGTACATTGATTTTAGAGCTTAGCAAAACAATGTATTTTTATGAGGGAGAGGTAAAACGTTCGCAATGTCTCTACGAGGAAGTTGCAACCGGCGAGGAAGAAAAGTATGAAGATTCAGATTCCGATGAGTCTATTGTTGGAAAATTACAAAATGAAGATGCTAACTATAACTCTGTATTCGATTTATCAGATACCGAACTAAACTTACAAGAATGTATTGCACAAGGTGGCTCAAACCAACACCTTTATTACAATACGAAAGATGGAATGAAATGGAATAAGACATGCGGATCACGAAATGTTAGAACTAGACGAGAAAATATCATCACAAAACTTCCTGGTATTATTCGTGTAGCGAAAAGTTGTCCAACCGAAAAGAAATGCTGGAAACTGTTTTTAATGACAAAATTATAAAACATATTGTTGCATGTACTAATGTATATATCGAGCGTGAGTCCGTGAGATATAAAGACAGTTCCGATGCGAATCTAACAAATATATGTGAACTAAAAGCTCTGATTGGCCTGCATTACTTAGCTCTAGTTTACCGTGGAGGTAGAACTTTAATTTTTGAGTTTTGGGGAAAAAATGGTACGGACATCGACATATTTCTGGCAATGATGGCTCTCCGCAGATTTAGATTTCCTATGAAGTGCTTACTCCTAGATGATATTCGTACAAGGGACGAACGGAAACAAGCAGACAAACTTGCAGGAGTTAGAATCGTATTCGAGGATGTAGTTGAAAATTTTCAAAAATATTATAGCATTGACCACTATGTCACTATCGATCAGATGCTTTTAGGCTTTAGAGGTCGCTGTAGTTTTAGAATATAACTTCCAAACAAACCGGACCGATACGGTCTGAAGGTATATTCTTTGGTGGATTCTCGCACTTTCTATACTTAACAATTAGAAATCTATGCCGGTACACAAAAAACAGATCCATATTCTATCAGTTCTGCAGCCTACGATGTGGATGAGCGGCTTTGCAAACCAATCTCCAAATCCAACCGGAATGTCACAATGGACAATTGGTTTACATCAATTGAAGTCGCACAAAACTTACTGACAAATCATAGTCTAACAATTGTAGGCACCCTACGGAAAAACAAAAGGCATATCCCAACCGAAGTTTTATTGGACAATAGACCGCCAAAATCAACTATGTTTCGATTTACCAAAGATATGACGATATTGTCCTATATAGCAAAACCAAAAAAAAATTGTTGTTCTTTTGTCAACCCTACACCATGATGACCAAATCGATCCGACAACGTGTGACGAAAGTAAACCTGAAGTAACAACGTTCTATAACTCTACGAAAGGTGGTGTGGACACGGTTTATCAACTTCGAGGTTCCTATACTGTCGCAAGAAATACAAAACGTTGGCCCATGGTCATCTTTTATGGATTGCTTGATGTTGCTACAATAAATGCATTTGTGATACAGAAAACTAACAAACTAGATCTAAAAACAAGCAAAAGACGAAGATTTTTTTTTAAAGAACTAGGTCTTCGGTTAGTAATGGACAATATAAAAGAAAGAGCTTAATCTCCTCATTTGGCACGAGATATAAGAGAGCTTGCTGCTAAACTCAGTGGTGTTGGGACCAGTGCAATCACCTGCGGAATTGCAAAATAAAAGGGAGTGTTGTACTTTTTGTAGAGATCGTAAAACTCGATACATGTGTCACTATTGTTAAAAATATATTTGCTTGGAACATACCGTACCTATCGCCTATGCATTGATAAAATGACTGAATAAGTTATATGCGAGGTGTTTTTTTAAACATCGGTCATATTGTAGTATGTAATTTCTTTTATATTTTAGTTTTAGTGTTATAATAGTTTATTTTCTTTTAATGTATGTAAGTAAGTTGTTTAGTAATAGTTCTAATATATGCAACGCAAACCTGTTGTTACAAAATTAAAAAAATAATAAATATAAACAATTTTTAGTTTAATTTTTGGTCTTCTCAGACCCAACCCGTTCTTACGTGTATCAAAGTATCAACCGTGCACCAAAGGGTTAATAATGTAAATGGTAAACAAATGTCAAAATCACAGCATTCTACATTTAAATATTTCATCATCATCATCTTTGGCTCGACAATCCTCTGTGGATCTTGGCCTGCTCTAAGATTCGTCGCCATTCTGTTCGGTTTTTGGCAACATGTTGCCATCTTCTGATTTTTAATATTCGTAAGTCGGCTTCTACTCCATCTAACCACCTAATTCGCGGTCGGCCTTTACTTCTTTTTCCTACAGGTGTTCCTGTGGTTAGCTTTTAGCAATGGTATTTTCTGGCATTCGTATTATGTGACCAGCCCATCTAAGTCGCTGTGTTTTAATGAACGTTATGACATCTGGCTCATCAAAGAGCTGATACAATTCAAAATTATATCTTCTGCGCCACTGCCCTTGGTCGTTTACAGCTCCAAATATTTTGCGGAGTATTTTACGCTCAAATATTCCCAAAAGTCTTTCATCTTTCTGCGTTAGTGTCCATGTTTCTGCTCCATATGTGAGGACCGGCCTCAGCAATGTTTTGTATATAATAATTTTAGTTCTTCTTTTGAATGTTTCTTGAGTGGAAATGCTTTTGGATTCCATAGTATGCCCTATCTGTAAGATTTATTCGTCTTTTGATTTCTTCGCTTGTTTTATTGGTAGCAGTCAATAGCGACCCAAGGTATGTAAAGTTGTCAACACGTCCAAAGGTATGACTTCCAAAGACTGTTTCTCGTTCCTCATTTGCTATCGGATCCTTTGTAACCAACATGTACTTGGTTTTGTCTTCGTTGATGACTAGACCGACCTGTTTCGCCGCTGTTTCCAATTCTAGGAGATATTGCTCAACATCTCGCTTGCTACGCCCTACTATGTCAATGTCATCAGCATATGCTAAGACTGGTATCGATCTATTGTAAATAGTACCGCCATCCCTAATTCGTGTATCTCGGACTGCCTTTTCTAAGGCAATATTAAATAGGAAGCAAGCCAGAGCATCTCCTTGTCTGAGTCCATCCTTTATCTCAAGGATCTAGAACTCTCTCCCTGTATTCTAACAGTGGCTTCTAAGTTAGACATTGTCATTCTCGTTAGTCGGATAAGTTTCTCTGGTATTCCAAACTCATGCATTGATTGGTATAGCACTGTTCTCTTGACACTGTCGTATGCGGCCTTGAAGTCGACGAATAGGTGATGGGTTTCAATATTGAATTCATTTAAATATTTAAAATTATTAAAATCTACATATTTTGCACTGTTTTATGTATTTAAGACCTTTCAGACTACATAAAATTATAAATGTTACATATAGTTGAACTTATACTGAATAGGAGATTCCAATAATGACTGAATATACTGGGTGATGAACTTGAAACACTAAGGTTACTAATAAGAGAAACGGCAAATCTGGCAACATTGCAAATATCAAATATGGAATCTCCGTATCCCAAAATAGGTGTACCTCAAATTTTGTAAAATTATGACTAGCAATTTACGAGATAATTGGTCGTTTCCAGACTTTTGGACCACTCTGTGTATAAATTTATTATATATTTCATTAAATTTGTCTCTTTAGTTTAGTTTGATAAAAAATTACATTTTCGGCTTAAGTATGCACTATTCTGTGTTATCAAAACACGCCCTGTATGCAGTTGCTACATACCTGAATAATAGACTATTTATAATGAGATTTCGTAAATAGATAAATAGATCTTTCAATCTAATTACAAACATATTACAATATAGGACATAGATTAAGACATGTGCACAATCGATTTTCTAGTCTAGCAATCAAGCAAGGCCAGCCGAATCAATAACCATTTTTTACGACAATATTTAGCATATTATTGATTATTGGTATCTCTGGGTGGGTGTCTAATTATCACAGCAAAAGCAGGAAGCGTTTTTTCCACAGGAAATCGACAAAGACAAATCACCACAAGCGTAAATCGCGTACTTCATCCATAAAATACCGGTAGCTGCTTGTCGATTTAAGAATAATTTTTAACGTGGCCATCAATCGGAATACAGTTTAGAGAGGTCGTTTCTATATAACAATTAGTCATCGTTGATTGGCTTTTCAATCGATATAATTAGTTGGTGAAAGGTACTTAGCCTTAAGACGAGTTTTTTGTGCTCTCTTCTTTTGTGTAATCAAATTCATATTGTTATTGTAGTACAAAGTGCAAAAGAATCTATAGAACTGAAGAGTGGGCACAAATGGCAACTAAGTAGTCTTTGTTGTGAGACCGCTCCCGCAGGAAACATTTTTGCTGAAATATTAGTAGATGTTGAAAATAAAAATAAATATTTTTATACTTAATAAAAACTGATTTAATCGGTTTTAGTAGACCCGTTTTTTAATCAAAATATATGTAGAACAGCCCTGAGAGTTCATTTATATTTTATATCCTTTCATATTCATTTTATATTCATTTATATTCTTTATATTTTGGACGCACAAAATAAAAAAGATCATTAATTACTATTTAACTGGGAATAGGCCACAATTAAAGATAAAAATACGTTTATTGACGTTTCAATTTCCACTTCGGAAATCGTTCTCAAAATACAAACAATAAATTAAACAAATTTTGTTTTTTGTTACATATTGAAAAATTCTTCTATAAGAACTTTAAAAAATGACGACTCCATAATCATCCTACCAGCAGACAAGGGGAATGCAACTGTGATAATGGATAAGATTCAATATGAAAACAAAATTAAAGATGGAATAATAAACGGATCTTATACAAAATTAACAAAAGATCCAACAAAGCCTTTGGAAAACAAAATATATAGAACTTTATTCAAGTTTAAAGATTTTTTAACAAGTTATCAGAGAGGATTAATTACACCTCTCCTCATTTTTATGGAGTACCGAAAATTTATAAAACGAATATACCACTTAGACCCATTTGTAGTACCATGAATTCTCCTTGTAGTGAACTATCAAAATTTTTATTAAATATTTTAAAACCATTTACAAATAAAAATGACACAACATTCATAAAAAATACACAACATTTTTTAAATAAATTATCAAATATTGAATTTAATTCAAATAATACTTTGGTAAGTTTTGACATAAATAGTTTATTTACGAATGTGCCATTAAATAAATAAGACTTTAAGCAGAGAACTACGTTAAGTATAGTCAAGA
>OU898283.1:100119682-100144682 GCA_918026665.1 Diabrotica balteata | reverse complement strand
AGAACTCGCAGATATAGTTCCTAGTTGAATGGGTGTAGTGAATATGTCCCTTCAAAGAGATCGTATTTTTGTATTTTCCTAAACATATTGGACATTCCACTTCGTTTTCCAAATGGCTCTTCCGATGGGCAGGAAAATTTGAAGGAGTAATGTAAACGCCACAAATGTCACATTGCTTTTTATTGTGGGTGGCTGTATGGGCGGTACGCCTGCTTTCATTGGAAAACGTCTTCTTACAGTGATAACAGTGATATATGCCGGGTTTTTCTTCTTTGTCAACTTTGGCATGGTGGGCACTGAAAGATGAGAGTGTTAAGTGTATAGAATAACCTATTTTTAAGCTTACAGTGTAATTTTGAAAAGGAAACCAACCTGAGGTTGTAAATATATGATACATACTACTCTAAAACAGTTTCACAAGCAAATTCTATGGTCTATTCGCTCAGCTCAGGAATATTTTGACAGATTCATTGTCAAAAACAACAATAAAAATCCTACCTCTCAGTATTAATAGCTCAAATAAACTTACTGTTGCAGACTTCTTTCGTTTTAAAACTGGAGTTTTTCTGTGAACAGTACCAGCTCTGTTGAAAGAAGTAAGTGAGCTTAAAGAGAGTATAAATAAAATTCTACCCAAGGAAAATGTCGCATCTGTTGCACCAGAAATGGAGGATATTATTTCCGAAATAGACGAAACGAGACCCATTAAGGTAGTATTAAATACATCTGAAGATGCTAAAACTATTGTCAAAAATAAAAGATTAATTAGAGTGCCGGATGTCAGAATTTCCCTAGATCAAACAAAAGCCCAGCAAGAGTATTTCAAGAAATTAAAGTTAGATGTTATGGTTAATGAAAGCGACAACTCTAAAACAATCAAATTCATTACTAATAAGAACTTGTTAAACAAAATGGAATAATTTTTAAAACACTACAGTTGGTGTCCGGTGTGAGATTAAATTCAGCAGTGACTTCTGAACTTTTGAAAAGTATTGTTCGTCAGGAACATCCACGTAGTTCAAAAGTGATCTTTGTACGAAAGAACATTTAAGAAAAAGTATGTGGGTGTCTGACCAAAGATGCTGCTAGTAGAACTTTCAGTAAAGCAGTTGCGTTAGCAACTAGAAGAACGCGATGAAGACTGCAGCGGGTCCAAAAAGATACTCCAAGAACGACTGAAGACTGTTCTCAACAATAATGGAGACGACCCAGAGACATTTCAGTTTCAATCAGCAGAAGAAGCCGTTTTAACTAAAATAATTTATGGAAAATTCGAGAACATTTCCAAAAGATTCGATGAAACGTCTCAAATGATTGAAGAAACTTAAAAAAAATTATAATAAATTTGAAAACGTCTCGCAAATGATTGACGAATCTTCTCGAAAGAATGATGAAAGATTCGATGAAACGTCCCAAATTATTAAAGAAATAGCTAGACAAAATGACGAGAAATTCGACAATGTATCTAGAAGATTCGACGAGACTTCTCAAATAATTAAAGAAATGTGTATTCAGAACAATGAGAAATTTGAAGAAGTCTCTAAAACATTCGCTTTTAACACATTTTGAATTTGTGAGAAGTACAATTAATATGTTCAACATTTGTGAGCAATATTTTCTGCAAAATTGCTGAATTACTAAATTTATCTGAACTTATCTAACTACACACCTCGCGCAAATAAGTCTCTGTCACTCGTGCCGGTGACAATTAAAATTGCCAAATTAAAAAAAAAACTGTGGAATATATTTGCATTCCCGAATGTTCAAAACATGACATTCGTTACATCACTAATATATATATATATATATATATATATATATATATATATATATATATACAGATTGAACGAAATAAATTCGGAACATGTAGGTGGTTGGCCAACAAAAGGTTGTCAAATAATTATATTATAAAAATCCAATACTTCAGCGGGCTGCTGGATTCTGAACTAATTCAAGAGCTCATTCATAGGTACTCAAACCACCACTCACGGTACAGCGGTGTCGTTCGACATAATCGGACAGAGGCGTTGTTCAATTTGTTGGTATATCTGGTGCGCCCACACACCATACTGCGCCGCAGTATTTGTTCGGTTCCCGACCATGTCAAATCAAACAATCATTTTAGCATCTCTTACTTTGTGTATAACTAAGCGTAAAAAGAAACCTAAAATAAAACGTAGATTCTGGTGCAAATAATCCAAGATTTTGGTGCAAAATAAATCTCGTCTGTCCCTGCACCCGATTTACTGGACTGCACTGCTAATTTTAATTCTCTTTTATAGGATGTTCGAAAATTGTTATTTTTTTTTTCTTACATACTCTTCATTCGCATCTTTGTTTACTTCTTGGAACTTTAAAACTAGAATGTCCACTGCCTGTTTTCGGGCGTTTTTATCGTGATACATTTTACCTTTTATTCGCTATAAGCATTCTTGTTTTTTATATAATTTAAAAAACTCTCTTAAAAAATTCACGCTAAATCAAGCCATTTCGACTTTCTATAATATGATCAAAGCAAGTGTGCAGTTAAAAACGAAGTTGAACAACGCCGCTGTATCGTGAGTGGCCGCCTTTAGGCAAGCCCCTCTTTTGTTTATCGGAGATGGAGATTTTGAGCGGTGTTGCCAATATCATTCCACTAGATGTTTCTAAAATAACTACAAACTTCTGAAATAACTACAAACCATTAAGTTTATTTTTTAAATTAGTCTGTTGTAGTAGATTGGTAAATACAATGAAAAATATAGCAAATATCCAATTTATTTAAAGATACGAAGAAGATATAACTCTCAAAAAGATCCGCAAATCGGATTATTACACAGCGATTGGCAACATTGACTTTGAGCTACGCTCTAGACTATGGTGCGTTCTAAAAGGAGAAGGATAGTTGAACGATATTTTATACAATGTCCAACACCGGGTATGGATTTATTTTTGCCCAAGTTTTATATTGGTCCACTATTTCAAATGCAGTTCAAACAGACATCTATTAAATTGTATGATCAGTTTTAAATTCTTTCAATCTGTTTATGTATTGTAAATACTAATTTATAAACAACAATAAAATTTCAAAAATAAGCCATTGTTTTAATGTAGTTTTATTTTGTTAATAAACTATATAAGAATGTTTTTTTGTTTACATATTGGCTATGAGCATGTAAGCTTGGTTGCTTAATAATAATTACTAAATTTACTAAACAGTTGGCACTGTGATAGTGAATCACATTTACTAATTTTCCCTTCACTTTATTAGAAACAATACAAATCTCCTTTTCAACCCCTATCAGTTGGCAACCTTATTTGTCCTGTCCCTAGAGAACAGAATATATATTAAATTCAGTTTAGTATGTCTATCCCCTACATAAATCTGTTTTCACTAACTTTATAAAACAAAAACTACATTTTAAATGAAGATAACACATAATATAACAAGTACACATGATATAATATCCAACAGAACTTACCTCTTAAAATGTATAATATACAAAGGCTTATAAAAGAACGATCCATTGCAAATTTTGCATGTCCAACTCTTATTAGCTGGATAATCTATATGTGCCTGTGCTAAATGCTCCCTATATGTATGTATATTGGCACAATTCATGTTACATTCATCACACTTAATGGTAGAAAAATAATGGAATTGCACATGGTCCAGCATATCCTTATCTAGAAACTCTTGACCACAGATCTTGCAAGGAACTTTTTCACTGTCATCAGTGTTGGCTTCTGCTAAGAAATTAGAAAAAAGAACCGGTTCTTCAGTCTCAGTCTCTGTTACAAATACATTCTCTACTGAATTATCTTCGTCAGATTTGAGTTCAGTTTTTACTGTTTCATATTGGACAGCAATCTTCAAATCTTCTGTTTCAAGTTCAGATACAGTTGATTTTGGAGAATTTCCTTAAAAGTGTAAAAATTAGTATATTCTCTAATATCTTACGATGTTTTTATAAAATAATACAATATATAATATAATAATTATAATGTAATATAATACTACTCAACAATCCAACTTATATTGATTAAGAAAAGGACTTACAGGAATCAAATATACCTACTGCTCAAAGGAGTGGATGGTTCAGTACTAGAGCGTCCTTCATAATCGTGATCCAGGATACATTCCTCCACTGACTGAATTTTTTCTTCTACTTCTACTGCATTATCAACTATTCTAGTTTTTATGTCCAGTTCATCCATATTAATTTCCTCTAACATATGTAACTTTCTGTCAGCTTCTAGAATGTTTTGCTGAATTTGGAAAGCAAATTTTAAATTGAAACAGCATTTGACACATGCAATTGTTGGAAATGGCTCGTCTTCGTCGATCTATAAAATAATATTTTCCAATTTTATCACAATTAAATCTGGTATAAATGGTAGGTTTTAAGGATTTTTTTAAACATTTAAAAACGATGTCTAGTATCTATAGGCAAATAAAATAAAATATTTATGCAAATTAGTAGCTGACATGCATAAAAATCGCGATTTTTTTTTTAAATCCTGCCCTCAACCTATTTTTGGCATTACCTTTATTGCTGTCAGAGCTTCTAAAAATACTGTATTATCGTCATTAAGTAATGAATGCGATATAACAGTTTCCGACAAACACAGGCGACAGAATTTCTTTTTGTTAATTTCCAGTCTATCCATTTTTGTTTGAAATCAAAAATTAAATTATTTAATTTTCGTTTATTTTCATGACACTTCGATGACTGACAAGTGACAGAACACCTACAAGGAAAATGGGATGTTCCACTTTATAAATGTGGAAATATAAACATAAAGTCTGTTGTTCGGAAGTTATTTTCTTGTGACATTTTAATATTATTTACTTTCTTTAATAGAAATTAACGACAATTTTAGTTGAAAATAAACGTATTTTTTATTAAATCTGGTTTTTCTTAAATGATTTTGATAAATTAAATATAGAATATTGCACAGTATAAATAAATAACAACCCACAAGCAAAAATTTTCTAAAAAATAAAAATAAAAAGAAGATAAATACAAAATTTATATCTTCACAAATTTGAACATAGCCTAAATCTTTGTTCCTGTTGAACGTTTAGTAAGTGACATTTATATTGACATTCACATCACACTTCATTTCATTGTTCATTTCATTCTTATCCAAGGCTGCCAGGTCTAGGGATTTATCCCGAATCTAGGGATATTTCAGTATAAAAGGGACAAAGGGATTTTTTTGATATTTAGTGTAAAATCTAGGGATTTTTGACCGGCTCAAATATTTACCCACGTAGGCCTATTATAATAACATTTTCTTTAATTCAGGTATAAAACCACTTCGTATTAACAGTATTAAATACACGATCTTTCATTACAACTAATTAAACTAACAGTAAACTACTTAAAGATTCTATTATCAGATGTCGCTAACTGTCCACGTTCTTGGAATCTTTATTTTATACTACCAAATAGATTTCTGTCAAAAGTAGATTCCTATATATTTTCAGAAAGAAGCAAATTCTGGAGCTGGAATTAGGGGATTTACAAAAGTCCCAGCTTTTATAAAATAAATAATTAGAGGATTTACAGTAGGAATCAGGTGATTTACAGGATTCGTGAAAATCAATAAATAAAATTCTATGCTTCACCGTTTCATTTCTCTTCAAGTTGTATTTTGTATTAATTTTATTAAGTAAATATGTAAAGAATACGTACGTTATTCCGTTTTTGTTAAATTTATTCAAATGATGGCTATTGTACTGTTTATGAAATAAAGGTATAAAACAACAATTTTTTATATCAATGTTATTATATTAGGCAACTATCAATACATCCCATAATTTTATTCAGAAATAGGCAACCATATATACATTTATTCCAATCTAGGGATTTCGAGGGATATTTAAATGTTCAATTTAGGGAGGACAAAAATTTTCACCTGGCAACCCTGTTCTTATCCATTCATCATCTTGTATTTACATGGAAGTGGGTGAGATTGTATTTTAAATTGTTAAATACCTTAATTTATATTTATTGCTTCAGAGAATTTTATGTTTGTTAGTCGCAACTTCCGATAAAATGTCATCGCCTATAGAAAAAGATAAGGAAGAAGGGGAAATCGTTGATGATGATTATGAGGAGATTTCAGACAACTCGATCTCGTTTCCATTAAATGAATCTGGTAAGTCTCATCCTTCTAAAGAACGAATGTCTGTGATATGTTTGAGCAGTCTCAGCGAGTTTGAGGAAGAGGAGTATCAAAGGAGAGTTGGGAAACTAATGAAAAAGGGTCGGAAAATGAAGCATCATGGTCACCATAGGAGAAAGAAAAAGTACATTGGAAAAACTCACAAGAGTAGAAAGTGGAAAAAAGTGCTTAAACATATAGAATCCAGCTCTGATGATGAGTCTATAAATTGTCGTCTTGTTAGGAAACAACTTAAAGCTGCTATTAGGGTTGAGTCACCATCGGTTGATTCCACAGTTAGGACTGTAGGAAATCAAGTGAATTGTTTGAAGAATAGATTAAGGGCCATGACAAAACTAAATGATGATGGTGTCGTGGAACAACAATGTGATATTATTAAGTCTGACATTGAGAACAAAGCAGATGATCCGATTGCAGATTCTGGAGATGCTTTAGAACAAACTGATATTGAATTGACTCAGTTACGTTTAGAAGCATTAAGAACAGCTGTATTAAATAAATTTGAGCATAGGAAAAAGAGGAAACATGAGGAATTGCAGAAAAATCAGGAATTACCAAATATTGACAACTTAGAAACCAACAAGGAGAATAGCATACAAGAAAATGGGAATATTAATCAGACATGTACAGATAAACCGAATTTACAACCCACATCTCCTGATGAAGAAGACGAAGATGTTTTAAGGGCAATATTGCTAGCATCTATGTCAAAGAAAATGCCTAAATTTGCTGAGTCCAAAAGTCCTGAAGAACCTGAAGTAGAAAAGGTAAAGTTGAATCAACCTGTTATAAAACCATTTATTATACAAGCAAAAAAACCTGTGCCATTAAGACAACATCAAATCAAACCAATTATTATAAATATTGGTAGCGATACAGAATCAGAAGATGAACAAAATACTAGGACCATTATTAATGCAAAAACTACAGAGCTTCCTGTAAATGGATATCAAGTAGGCAAAGAAATAGAAAGTACAGTGGAAAATTTCTTAAAAGAACAAAGAGCAAAGATTGAGGAGGTTCAGGCTGTTACTAAACAAGTGGCTCCCCCTAAAAATCAAACTGTTGAGATAACTACACCAAAATCCAAGACTCAACCCAAAATGAATGAATCTGTGATACTAGAAAAGTCTTCTGTTAAATTACTTACCAAAGAAAAACAATTAGAATATCAGAAACTTCTACAAAGGTTAAAAATGGCTCAAAAGAAGCCAAAAATGAGACGGGTTTCGGTTAAAGGGACTGAAGAGGGCAACAGCCCAAGGAAAAATGTAAAGACTAAGTTAATCAATCCTCCAAAACTACCAGTAGTGAATAAACCTTTTAGTGTGCAGCAGGATGCTGGGAATTTACATCTCATTTTGAAGCAAATGCAGAAGGAACATAATGGAAGGTATTTGTTTGTTTTATTTTATTTTCCTGGTGTTATTTTTTCAATTGAATTGATTTGGAAATTCAATGAAGTATTTACTAAATATATACAATATTAAACAAAAAATGTAACTAAAGTTTATTTAGATTTAGGACATAAAATTATTGTTTATTTATGCTCTATACTTTTTTTAATATATCTAGGTATTAAATTTTTTATATATAGCCAGGTACACACATGCCAGTAAATTGGAAAAATAGCTGGCATAGGCCAGTAACTGGCAAGCACAAAACACATTTGTAATTGGCATGTAGTAGCTAGTAATTGGCATGCCAGTAGCTCACTTGCCTATACTGGCAAGGCAAACAAGCAGGGTAGATTTTTACACATGCCAGTGCTAGTAAACAATCAAGTGGTTTTCATCTGAAACTAAAGTACTTGATGTTTAATTGAAAGTTTTTCGAGTTTTCAACAAAATGTTGAAATCAACAAAAGCGAATGAATTAAACAAGCAAATATTGATCATGACCACGGATATTTTTAGAAATTTAATAATTAATCAAATGTGGAGTTCAAAAATAAAGAAAAATTTGGGTGAGAAATTGGATTAGTAGGCGAGAAAATCTTGGAGCAAGTGCTTGTTTACTTAGAGAGATGAACTGCTTGGAAAAATTAAGAGCAATATTCAAAAAAATACCCACATGCGAGATGCGATCCCAGCAAGGACTAAATTGGAAATAACTTTTGAATTTTTGTGTAAGCACTGTCACGGGCTATTTTACTTTTATATAGAGTTGATTTGAAATTTCGAAGACACTCCAATTCTCTATATATAGCAATAAATTTGATGGTTTTTACATCACCCTAACAAAATTTTGTTTAAATTAACATGTTTAAAAATAAAACAATTAATTTTTATCACCAACACAACAAATCTGGCAATTCTCTGTTAGCTATCGATATGCCCATAGCATTAGTGGGACACTCCCCAAGCATGCGCCTTGTATCTCACAGGATGCTACTAGCAAGAAAAATCAAATTCTTTTCGATTAGCTAGCATGCCAGGAACTAGCATGCCAGTTAACATACACACTTGCCAGTTTGGGGACAGTATCTGGTGGTTGCTAGGTACTGGTATGCCATTGTGCTAGTAAGAGGCATGTGTATCTCCTGCTCATTTGCTCTAATGCCTGAAATAATATGAAACACAATGTTTGTTTTTTACAGGTTCTGAACATTCTTTATTTGTCATAGTTTTGAGATTCTTTCTATCACATTTTATCCATTAAAATTGCTTTTATTACCTTCTTTTTGTTCACACTTGTTTACAGAACCTTTGAATAGTTCTATTGACATCTTGGACTCTGTGGAGTGGACAGAGTATAGCGGTTTCCTATTGACTTCTGTATTCTTATGCGGTTTGCCATTCATTTGAGTTATACACATTTGGGGCTGATTTCTCAACTCCAAGGCAAAATAGTGCTATATCACTTATCAACTCATCTGCCCGAAGCCATTGGTCAGTAAGTTAGGATGCTTATTTTATCAAGATCTATTAGCATTTTATGTTCTCCAGTTAAAAGAGTATTAAATTATTAAAAACCACATAAATCACAAAGGTAGTCAAATACATTCCTCAAAACGAATTTCCAGATCAATTTTTTTAAATAATGAATGATTTGTAAAATTATGTTAGACTATTTTGCTCTTGAATTTGTTAATGATGAAATTTAATGATAATCACCACAATATAATACTATCCACCCTTCACTCATCCCAAAAATAAAATCCTAAACAACACTCGTGTTGTTTTTGGACACCCTGTAAATACACACCTGGCCCAAAGATTGCAGATTGAGGAAAAATATGTTGTTCTCACTCCCATCATCAAGAAAATAAACGAAGCAACGACGGAGAGGAGGAAATACGACCAAGAAGTGAAGCGGTTGTTGGGAGCATTGGCGGACGCAAAAAGGAAATTGCATAACTCTCACCAGACGTTTTCCATGTACGTTAAAGAGTTAACCAAGAGGAAGGAAGAGATTGATAAGAGGTTAGTTTGAGTATCTTCAAGGTACAGTATGGTTTTTATATCTATTTAGGTTAAGGTAGTTGTACAGTGTTGTAGTCAAGATGGTAACAGTTGCAGCAATGACAAAAAATATTTAAATTTTAAATAAAATTATGTGTAGAATGTATCGTGGCCACTCAATAAGAAAAGTAGTGCATCTGGACATCTTCTTGTAAAACATACTCTTTTTTGTGGCTATAATAAGAAGATAATAAAGTGATTTACTCACGAGATCTTCAGAATCTTGCTCAATGTTCACATCTCAAAAGATCTAAGTCTTCTTATCACTTTTGTGTTATAAAAAAGAACCTTCTCCATTTTTATGATGTTGGTACATTCTTTTTCAATTATTTCAGCATATAGTCGTTATTATCTGTCGTTTTAGTTGTCCCAATTATGTATATATCTGCTCACTGCACCCTAATTTGATATTCAATATTATCATCAGCCTAACATTGTTAATTAAAAACCCATTTACTTTTATCCCGGCGTATATCGTCGTTCATATCACTGTTATAATCACTAGATATGGTTTTTAAATATTTTTTAGACCTAAAACACCGATTAAGAAGAACGGAGTATCTACGCCGCCGTTAACATCAACACCGAACAAATCTCAAATCTCCGTAGCGCCACTAGACGTGAGCAAAGTTTCAGTTACTTCTAACACTACCTGTCCCATTCCTGACATTAGCACCACTCTAATAGCACCTACTAGTCAACCATCCAGTCCCGCACTTAGCACTGTCTTAATATCTGAAACGATGCTTGACAGAAGCGGTGGTGAGTGTAATATGGATATCGAAGAGCAACACCAAGGGGAGATCATTGAAAATTGTATTAATGGGAAGGCCGAAAGTGCAGATGATTTGAGTTGTGGCGATCCTAATGATTTGATGTTTTCCATTGTTGTTCCGGAAAAAGAGTCACCTTCCAAGGGTATTCCAGAATATGTATCTCCGTTGGATCATGTGAAAAGGTATAGTATAATAAATAATGTTAGTATAGTCTTTTCCAGCGTCTTTGATGTATAAATTATAGACAATAAGAATCAAAATCATTTTTGTCTGTCACTGAATGGAATGCATTCAAAAATGTAGAAATTTAAAAAATATAGAAAGAGGATAGTGATTTTCTAAAGCTTTCATCTACTTGGATGATCAACGAAACATTGAAGACTTGAAGGTAATCAGGAATGTTTCAAATGTTTCTGAATATCGTGAGATCACCTTAGACCATTCTGGAATGTTTTGGTGTTTTCAAAGAACTAGATAAGTATTTCAGCACCGACCTAGAGTATCTTAAAGGCCTCTGTGAGCTGCAGGAAATCCTGGAATATTTCAGAATAGTCTTCTATTGTTACATACATATCTGGAGAATTTATGTGTATCCTGGAGTATTTGGTATCTGTACTTTAAGTTTCACAGCACTTAGGCCAAAATTGACCCATTGTGCATCCTCCAGGGAGCTGTCGCCCTTAGGTCATTGTTCATCCTGCCATTTCTAGGAAGGTGGACAAGTCACCAAGAGACATCTCTCTTATGTGGGCAGATGTGGGCCAGGACTCGCCGAACGCGTACAGTCGTATTAACGATAACTCCGGGCATTCACATAGGACATGCTCTACAGTTTCGTCTTCTCGTTCACACTTCCTACATAGAGGTGCGTCTGCTAGCCCGTGTGTGGATGTGTTTGCTTAGTTGACAATGACCAGTTAAAAAACCTACTATCAAACATAAGTTTTTGTTGGCCATTCCCGAGTACTTCTTTGATGCTGACTCTTCAAGGTTACTTAGTGTTACCCTGGCAAGTTTACATCCTTGCCCTTCTTCCCATCTTCTTACAGTTTGCGTATGGTAGTGACATTTGATAATTTCCGCAATTGTTGTAGTTGACCAACCAAAAAGATCTCCAGTTCATAAGAGTTTTAGGGCTGCCACCTTCCTAGCCAATTGGTCAGCAATGCGGTTGCCTTTATTCCTATCGTGTCTGTATTTAAGCGTTAAGTATTTATGGGGGCTTCAGGAATATCTGAAATATGCCAGGACTGTTTTGTAGTGATATAGTCAAAAACTTCTGGAGAACTTCAGGCTATCCTGGATTGCTTCAATGACTTTTGACGATGTTCTGGACAGTTTTAACTGCTAGGTGCTTCAAATATACCTGTAAAAGATTGGGAGTGTCCTGTAGTACTGAAGGCACATCTGGAGGATTTCACGACAGCTTAGTATGTTTGATTACTAATACAGCATGTGCCATGGGTTTTTGGTAAACTTCAAGGTAATTTAGAGTGTTGTAAGTTTTATCCTGGAATATTTCAAGAACTGTGGATGAGTCCATGGTAGTTAGTGCAACCTGGAGTATTTCAAATCTATCCTTAAATGTTTCAAGTGTCTCCTGAGTCTTCAAGAAGGACTCTGGAGGGGAATCTAAAGTAGTATATTGGGGACTTGGTCTAGGTTGGACTTTTCCCAATTGTTCATAAATAGCTTCAAAGGTTTGTGTGAACTTGAATATTTTACGATTTTTCTTTGATGTTCCAAGCGAAACTGACTTTGATAACACCCTGGTGTATTTAATTACCGATATATGTAATAATAATAATAACCTTTATTAATAGCACATGGCTAGAAAAATATACATATAGATACATCAATTTATACACTTAAAATTAAATCACAATGCTTTGCTTAACATATATCTTACATACATTTTTAAATTGAGCTAAGTTTCCAGAAGCCTTAATGTTTTCCGGTAATTCATTGTATTGCTTTAATCCCCTATAAAAAAGATTGTTCTGACCAAAATTAGTGTTGACCCTATTCAGATAAAAGTTATTTCTAGAACGTGTGTTGTGTTCATGTACATCTCGAACAAAGGTACAATTATTACACAAATGCACAGGTATCAGACCATTTAACATTTTATAAACAAAAATCATACTATTACATACAATTGTCTGTCTTACACTTAAAACATTTGCCATTGTTAGCATGTCAGTTCTACTAGTGTATACACTACATCCTAATATTATCCTTAAGGCTTTATTTTGTTTTTTCTGCAGTACGTTCATTTGAGAAGCATTCATTAAAAACAGCAATGTAGAGCAAAAATAGAGATGGGGAGCAATAATCGATTTATATATGGTCAACCTAGACCAGCAACTTAAATTTTTTGACATTCTTCCCAATGCATAGATTTTTTTTGCTATTTTGTTTGTAACAAACTTAAAATGTTCAACAAAACTTAAATTTTCATCTATAATACATCCCAAATACTTATACTGAACCACTCTCTAGAAAGCAATATTATTAATTTTTACATCTTTTATTATGTTATTTAATTTAAAATTTTTGTTCTTTATAAGCATCATTTTTGTTTTAGTTACATTAAGACTTAAGGAATTATTATCGAGCCATTTTAATATATTACATATCTCTTCATTTATTATATCGATTATTTCATCTACCTTATCCCCTATTGCATATATCACAGTATCATGGGCAAACAACTGTACCTTACACTTTTTAACAACATCAACAATATCATTTATATACAGTATGAAAAGAGTAGGACCTAACACAGTTCCCTGTGGCACACCATACAGAGACTTCGGAGCCGATGAAATGGCACCATATTTTGTCACTTGTGTTCTATCAGTCAAATATTCTTGAAACCACTTTATAATTTTTTTACCAAAACCATACCTTTCCATCTTTCTCAATAGCAGTTGTCTGTTTATGGTTTCAAATGTACGTTTAAAGTCTAAGAAAACCACACCAATCATTTTCCCGCACTCCAGCGCACTCTTCCAGTCAAACAAAACCGTCTGCGTTGCACTCTCACAGGAATTTCCTCTCCTAAATCCTGCTTTGAATTTAGTTAACACATTATTGCTTTCCAAGTACTCCACTATTTGATCATTTACACATAATTCCAGCAGTTTTTCGTATGGTGGTACCATATTTATGGGTCGAAATTCCTCACACTTAACAGTTCCATGAACCTTCTCAATTGGTACAACCAGACTTCTCTTCCATTTACTTGGGAATACGCCACTTTCTAGACTACCATTTATAATATGCAAAATTTTGTCGCCTATTACTTCAAAGGAACTCTTTAAAATTTGAACTGTAATACCATCAACATTACTTTCTTTGTTTTTCATTTCTTTCATTTGTTTTTTTAAATCTTTCATTTCTAACATTTTGAATTTTTCCATTTTGCAGTCGACATTTATTGAACTACAAATTTGTGGGTTTTGTTTGAAATAATGCTATCTGCTATGTCTTTTACACTGTCTAGAAAAAATATATTAAATCTTTCACTTATCTCTTTACCAGTAACCCCCCCCCCACCATCAAATATTATTTCACTTTTAGCTTCATGGTTTTTTTTTGCCATTTACAAGCTCCTTTAATGTTTTCCACATTCTTGTTGGGTCGTTCTTACAATCATCTATTTTTTCCTGATAATAATTTTGTTTGGTAATTCTGATTAATGCTACGACTCTATTTCTTTGTTGTTTGAAATCATCCCAGTCAGTATCAGTTTTAGTAAATATAGCCTTTTTGTAATATTGATCTCTTTTTTTAATTTCATTCGCAATGTCTTCATTCCACCATAATTTATTTCCCCAAACATCCTTCGTATTAATAGACTTTTCTGGAGCAAACTGATCGAGTGCAGACAATACATTAGTTATTAGAATATCAGCATTGTTACTTACATCTGTAGAGGAATTTGACGGCCACTGCGTATCCATAAGTTTCATTTGAAATCCTGTCACATCCAATATATTGTACTTTCTATAGGTTATTGTAAGTGTCGTCTCATTGTTTCTACCCAGATCAGCTACAATTATCGAATGATCTGTAATCTTTGGAGTTGGGAGCACCTTGCAACTAATGTCTTTTTGATTTGTAAGTACTAGGTCAATCCTAGTAGATGTCGATTTTGTAATCCTTGTGTATTCGTTTATTAGCTGATAGGTACCATTTTTAATAATAATATCATTTAATTTCATAGAGTAAAAGTTTATACTTGCCAAATCTATATTAAAGTCTCCCAATATCACAAAGATAGCATCAGTCTCAATGCTATCTAAAAACGCATCCAACTCCTCCAAAAATTCCGCATGACTTGCACTAGGTGAATGGTACAGACAATAGATGTAATATTTCTGGTTTTCTATATTTATTTGTATTCCTGTTAACCATATATTCTTGTTTTTTTCTTCTTTAATAATTTCTTTATAATGATACCTTTTTTGTATATAAATTGATGTTCCTCCTGTATGTCTACTTGAAAAAAAAACCAACAACTGAGTTGTAGCCATCAATATCTATTTCATTTGATGCAAAATCTGAGGTAACATGGGTCTCCGATAAACACATAATAATTGGCTTTTTCTGACTTGCAATCCATGATAACTGTGTTTTATGTGTGCTAAATCCTTGAATGTTTAGGTACAGAATGGTTGGACTTGATTGCTATATTTTACAATTACCATGTGATAATTCAGGATACCTTATTTTTTCTTGTAATCGCTCTACTACTTTCTTATAGGCTTCACAATTCCTATCATATGCTTTATGTTTCAAATCAATATTGGAAACTTTTAAAACTTCTTCTGCATATTTGCAGTTTACACAACAAACTATACGTGATTTACAGTCTTTTACGTGATGCTCACCAGCGCATTGCTGACACGTGGGCGTCTCTTTTTTGCACTCTTTTGCAAGGTGACCGAACCTCCAACAATTGTAACACTGTTTAACATTTACGCTTTCTCTAAAAAAATAGCTCTTCCAACCAATATGCAACTTTTCATTTTTATTAATGCTTTCGTAGGTATGCACATCCATCTGGAATATAATATTTACCATTCCTTTTCTATGTGTTGAAAATGTTTCAAAGGAGTTTCATTCGGAGGACTTAAAGCTATCTTGGAATATTTTTTTACTCTCCTGGAATGATTCAAAATATTTTTAGAGGAGTTCAGATCAACCTGAGCGATTCAATTGATCTGGAGTAGGATTCAGTTTTTTTTTGAGTATTTCGGGAATGTCTGAACTGTTTCAAGGCTCCCTAGGAATATTTCACTGGCCTCTGAAGTATAGAAATAAATACCTATTGAACAAAAATTGTATGAGGTGGCTTCCATAATTGGTAATGCACGATATAATTGATAACAGTTTGAAATGGTTCTCGATGTGAAATATATTTTGTCTGTTTCAGGGAATGTCCGATCGATCCGTTCGTGATAATTTGCCCGTACGACATCTGCGGTAAATGCCGCGATAAAGAGTGCACTTACAAGCACTACGAAAATTAAGTGTAAGAAAACTTATTATTATTTTCTTAATAATTTCCTCAGTGCCTATTATTTACTAAATTTCTCTATTTAAGACTTTTATTAATTTCTATATCGTAGCATTATTGCTATTCAGTACAAATTTAAATTATTTAGTAAAACATTGTTATTGTTTAAGTATAATTTTTTAAAGACCTCGGCTCGATGGTGCGTGCGTTTGAACGTATACCCTTGTATATTTGTTACATAAGTGATATTATTTTTGTACTTTAATTATATAATAAAGATTTTTTTAAATCACTCAAATGTTTTACTCAGTTGTTTATTACATTTCCTTTTTTCGCCCCGGTATTTTTCTACGTACACTACAAACAGAGGACAACTGAAGATTTTGAGATTGTTTACAATTTTATTATATAAAACTGTTGGTGCCTGTTATAGTTTATTTTTATGAACGAGAGAGTAATTAGCATAATTTTAACTGGTACCTCCGACCACTCCATGGGCGTGCTCAAGATTAATTGAAAAATTACTTTGAATAATTGTAAAAAATAAATGAATTATTTCAATGTTATAAAGTGTTATGTGTATGTAAACAAAAGTGACCTCTTTTATCACACACTATATTAGAACTGACTGGCCTACAAAAAGGGTTTTAAAAAATTCACATTTTTTTTAATTTTTAAAAATTACAAAAGAGAAAAAGAGTTTTTAAAACCGTCTAAGGTATGTTAAATAGATGAATAAAAATATTAATATAAAACTTACAGCTACTTGTTACAAATCCAAATCAGATTCAGAAGATGAACTTTCAGAACCAAGATTTATAATAACTGGCTCGATTATTTTATCAGTAATATTGTCCAGCTTCCACATTTTTTCCTCTTCTTCAATAGTGTGATTTACTGCCTTTTCCCAGTTTTCAGGTTTTACATTATTTACGGCCTCCAAAAACAACTGTTTAACATCATGAAGTTTAAAAGTGATATTTTTTCTTGAAACTTCACTCTTTATCTGTGCCCATACCAGTTCAATCGGGTTTAATTCACAATGATATGGTGGGGATCTAAGTACTGTCATTCCACGATTTTTGGCAATTTCATCAATTTCGTATTTTTTAAATTTTTCTTTATGAAGGGCACACAACGAATAAAGTTCCTTTCTTATAGATCCGGGATGGTACGTAATATTTTTTGAACTCAGCCAATTCTGCAAGTCTTTTTTTAACCACTTGGTTGTGGGCAGTCCTTCTATAAGTCTGGAGTGATAACTTGCATTATCCATTACTATTACACAGTTCTTAGGAAGAAGATCTATCATTTGTTCGAACCATTCTTGAAAGACATTTTTTTGGTTTCTCATTTCCTTTATGGTTCTTAGAAAATGTCTTCTCCATATGACAATATCGCTTCTTTCTAATAAAATAGACTTTCTGGGATTCTTTTTCCAGCGGAAGCCTATTTCTTTTAAAAGTTTCTATAACGTACTTCGACTCATTTCTGGGTAATCCTTATCATCTCGAACTGAGACGAGAACTTTATCCAATGTTGGAAATTCTTGTCTAAAGAAGAATTCATGCACTTTCCGTCGAAGTCCTTCTTTAAAATAATATTCTATTTGAAATTTTGGTTTCCCTGGAGCATTACGTGGCATTTGAAAACTACCACATTTCTCTTCTTTAATAACTCTGTAAATCGTAGATTTCCCAACACCAAGTGTACTGCTAACTAACTCAACGGTCTCATCAACACCTTCACATAAACGTTTGTCTGTAAATGATTTAAAACAATTAAATATTAATGTTTTTTTCATTAACTGTTAAAGGACCAATTTTTCGGCGTTTACACGGCACTTCCAAATTTTCCATAACACTAGTATACACAATAAACTGCACCTTGCAACAGAAGTACCTACTTTTAGTGAACTGTTAAGAATTTTGAATACGCCACTTGGACCTTCCTACAAAATGGAAAAACCCACTATCACATTTTCTGTGGAATAAGTTTAGAAGGTAATTATCTAGTCAATTACTGTCAGATTCCTGTAATTAAAGAATTAAATGTTTGATTGTTGAAACCCTTACTTCGTGGAATGCACTCATTTCAGATAAAATAAAACGTTTTATTTTATCTAAAGAATTAAACTTTATTTTGCAAATAGGTAGGTACTTATTAATCTTTTATTGGTTATATATAACCAATAAAATAAACATCTTACATTTCTTGCAAATTCATTAGTACCTGTTAACCTCCATCACTCCGACACTGGCAACCTTATTTAGGGATTAGTAACCCTCACAACTATTGTATTCTATTCTGCTCCAACCTTTATACCTGGTGGTCATACTCAATTTAAAATTGTTTTCCTATATACTTCTGTAAACTTGTTGACAAATATCTGTTTTTCATTGAGTCAACCGTATCAACAGTTTAGGGATTTGCATACATAATTTAATTTATTGTTTTATTACTCTCTCATACATAAATATACACTATAAATTAGTTTCTACTTTTCCTCTATTTTTCATCCTTTCCTCTCTCGCTGTTTTTATTGCTCGTGTTTTTTCTCTTTCTTCTTTTATAGAACTTTTTCTGGAGTGTCTGTAGCTATCATGCTTTTACCTGGTTTTCTTCCACCAGCTTTCCTCTTCTTTACGTATGTCGTAGGGTAAGGCTAAACTTGTTCAGGGATATAAATATGTTAACATATTTTTTCCTGTGGGAGTCAATAGAAATCCTGCTTTTTTATTTTCATGAGTACAATTAGTTGTACTTCATATTGCACCTGATGCACTAACAGGAACAGAATGAAATGTGTCACTTGAACTTCCCGCAACTGACAGAAAAAGACATGTGGCGTGTGTAGGCTATTCACCTGAAGGTCCTGCAACAGTAACAGACAGCTATCTTGTATTACCTAAACTTACTGCAGGAGAAGCAAAATAATTGGCTGTTTCAGTTAAAATCCGTACTTCTGATGTGGTGTCTACTGACGCTATACTGGAACAATTTTTAATTGAGGGTGACTACTTGGCAAAATCGCACTTAAGGAAGCCCTTAACGATAACTTTTCAACGAAATCATATTCCACTTATCAATTTTGCAGAGGCGTACCAAAAAAAAGTTTAATTATTTATTTAAACATAAGTAATTAGGTAAAAATTAAATCTAAACCGATATAATTATTAAATTATCATGTCGATGCCGTTAATGCAAAATTTCATGTTAAAAATGCACTTTTCAGGAGATAAAAAAAACTAAATAATATTTACTGCGCGAGTAGTGTTTTTCTAGAAATTAGAAGATATATCTACTTAAAAACAAAGGACAATATACACTTGCGTGCATAGAAATCGGCCCACTGTAAACTTTTGACTTTAACTATATTTTTTTTAAGAAATATTCATCAGATCACAAAAACAAATATACTGTTTGAAAGACAATTTAATATGCTTTAATGTGAGTATAAATTTATCAAGAAGGCTTATCGTTTACATGTGTAGTACGGTAGTGTAGTGTACGGTAAACAAATGAAACGTGTTTATGTGGTGATTGTCACGAAAATAACAAATTTGTCTAATTGTAAAAGTATTGCCTTTGCAAGTGAAATTTGCATATTATTCGTTTTTCATAATCTCATCAGTGTTCAAGTGTATTAGTTTAATGCATACTGCACCACAAAAAGCCGCCCAAGTTATTGCTTTAATCGAAAATGGACTTAAGACAGCGAGCTGTTGCTAGACAATTGGATATGGCACGCGCAGCGGTTCGAAGAGTGTGCCAACGTTATGAGGAGACTGGATCCTTTCATGAGCGACCTGGAACAGGCAGACAGCGATTTACAACCGCTCGTGATGACCGCTTTATTGTGACAAGAACATTAAGAAATCGTCACCTTAATGCCGTTCAGGTGCAACGACAGCTCCGTGAGGTGCGAAGAGTGGCTGTTAGTCAGTGGACAGTGAGACGAAGACTGCGGGAAAATAACCTGACCCCTAAAATACCTGCGATTGGTCCAAAACTTACTCCAGCTCATCGGCAAGCATGCCTGCGTTTTGCACAGGATCATCGGAATTGGACGTTGGAACAATGGGGATCTGTTTTGTTCTCAGATGAGACCAAAATATGCCTCTACGGTAGCGACCGAAGAAGGAAAGTGTACCGGAGACCAGGAGAGAGATTTGCAGAATGCTGCTTTGAAGAGCGGAGTGCTTATGGGAGTGGTTCCTGCATGATCTGGGGTGCAATTTCTATAGGAACACGAACCGATCTTGAGTTCATTCGTAGGGACGACCGTGTTCACGGAAGAAGAGGTTTAACGGCTGCCAGATATATCGAGGAGATTTTAGCAATTCATGTGGTACCTTACGTCGACTACATTGGAGACGAATTTATCTTTATGCATGACAATGCAAGGGCACACACCGCAAGAATCGTGCAAGATTACATTGCAGAAGTCGGTTTTCAGGTTATAGACTGGCCAACAAACAGTCCTGACCTAAATCCGATCGAACATTTATGGGATGAGCTAAAACGAAGAATTTGAGCTAGACTTCATACCCCAGACTCGATCCCAGAGCTTATTTTTGCAGCAGAAGAAGAGTGGCTTAACATCCCACAAGCAACAATAGCAAACTTGACTAGATCTATGCCTAATCGTATGAGAGATGTTATTAGGACAAGAGGAGGTCATACCCATTATTAAAAAATTAAGTGTTAAGTTTTAAATTGTCAATAACCCTATTTATGTTAATAATAAAAAAGCTTAATTTGCTTAATGAATTCATTTCACTATGTTAAACATAGGAAGCCGAAATAAGTTTTCATAAATTTATACTCACATTAAAGCATATTAAATTGTCTTTCAAACAGTATATTTGTTTTTATGATCTGATGAATATTTCTTGAAAAAAAATATAGTTAAAGTCAAAAGTTTACAGTGGGCCGATTTCTATGCACGCAAGTTTATATGTATATCGTCTAATTTGGAGAAAACACTACTCACGCAGTAAATATTATTCAGTTTTTTTTTTGTCTCCTGAAAAGTGCATTTTTTTAACATGCCCATTTTGTATTAACGGCAACGATGTGTCTTTTAACAGGTATCTTATAGTTGTCTAACAAAATAAAGTAAAATTTTATTGTTATTATAGAGTACCTAATACAGTACTTCAAAAAATCTGAAATTTTAACATAAGATCTTGTTGTTACACTTCATTCTCTATTTATAGAATTGCTATAAACGTTACATTTGTTTTGTTTTAACTTGATTTGAATTGATTTAGTTGTTTATTTAAACATATAAGTAACTACGAAAAAAATAATTTTAAGACCGATATAATTATTAAATTATCATGTTTCTTTTGACAGGGAGCTTATAGTTGTCTAACAAATTAAAGTAAAATTTTATTATTATTAGAGAATACAGAACTTCAAAAACAGAAAACTTTGGAAAATACTAATTTTTTTCATTAGACGAAACAATCTGAAATTTTAACATACGATCTCGTCATTACACATCATTCTTTATTCATAGAATGCTGTATGCTCTAAACGTTATATTTGTTTTATTTTAACTTAATTTGAAATATTCCTTGTGTTTATTTGTTTATATAAATATAAAAATATATTATGAAGTTCATATAAATTAAAATGAAGTAAGCTAAATTATTATGTTAATTTGAGTATACAGGGTGAGTGGGGAGGAACGCACCAAACTTTAAGACTGTATAATATACGTAAAAATAAGTAAAAATAACTCATATGTTGTTATTCGATTTTCATTTGTTTTCGAGTTATAGCGATAATAACACAAAGTTGTAATTTTACTGCTACTTATCACATTGCTGTAACAGGTATCTGTGATTCGTTTAATAATTAGTTAACTGTCATAATAGTGTAGTGTCAACGTGATTTAATGTCTATTTTACAGTTTGTATAAAAAAAGTTGTTGCAAAATGCCACATACTTATTCAAATAGTGATTATGCAAATATGGTGTTTGTTTATGGCTTTTGTAATGGAAACGGTAGAGCTGCTGTTGAAGAATATCGTCAACGGTTTCCAAATCGGAGAACTCCAGATAAGAATGTATTTATTAGAGTTTTCAACAAACTATGCGAGACCGGAACGTTTCCTAGTTATAAAATAATATCGGAACGTGCTCTCCCGACAAAGTTTACAAGAAATACAAAATATTCTGGATTCAGTAGAAGATGATCCAGGGATCAGCTCACGAAGAATCGTGTACAGCACCTACAACCAGAAGATTATGCCAGCCGTATGCAATTTTGTCGATGGATAAATAATAATCGTCGTGTTATATCCCGCATACTTTTTACCGATGAAGCAACATTCACCAGAGACGGTATTAGTAATGGCCGCAACTCACATGTATGGTCAGATGAAAATCCACATGCAACAATTGAAGCTAGTTTTCAGCACAAATTTTCGGTAAACGTGTGGTGTGGTGTGATCGACGGTTATTTAAGTGGCCCTTTCATATTTGAGAACCGCCTTACAGGAGAGGAGTACTTGAATTTTTTACAGAATGAATTGCCAGGACTCCTACAGAACATTCCACTAAATATCAGAATGCAAATGTATTATCAGCACGATGGAGCTCCTGCACATTTTGCTCGTCAGGTCAGGCAACATTTAAATACAAAATTTCCAAGGCGTTGGATTGGTCGCAATGGTCCTATTAGTTGGCCTCCGTGGTCTCCAGACCTAAAACCATTAGACTATTTTTTATGGGGCTGGTTTAAAAATGAAGTTTACAAGGTAAAAGTCGACACTCGCGATGCACTAATTCGACGCATTAAAAATGTTGCAGCCACAATTAGAGCAAACCATGACGCAATCAGAAGAGCAACGTTGAATGTTCATAGACGAAGCAGAAAATGCTTACAGGTCAATGGTGGTATTTTTGAAAATTTATTATAAGAACATTTAACATTAAATTAATGTTAAGTTACAACTTTGTGTTATTATCGTTATAACTCGAAAACAAATGAAAATCGAATAACAACATATGAGTTATTTTTACTTATTTTTACGTATATTATACAGTCTTAAAGTTTGGTGCGTTTCTCCCCACTCACCCTGTATAGTGGTACATTTGTTTATTTCAGTATTTTCTTGAAATATGAAATGAAGATGGCACTAACTACTATAGAGTTAATAGCTTTTTTAGAAGAAGACTCATATTGTGAAAATGCTGACTCACTTAATGTGGTTTATTTGCCTACGAGATTAGATTAGAAAGTTTCTGATGTAGAAGACATTGATGATTATATGATTTGTGAAGAATCAATTAAATCGGATATTGCAGGTACATATGAAATATAAGTGATTGGGAATTCTGACGATTCTGATTATGATATTCCTGTGAACCACAGATAAAACGTCCAACGAAAAAACCAGGCAAAATTATAAATCCAAATTTGTCTCAAGTTATAACAACAGATACTCCTTCGTGCTCAGTAGAAATTCAATATCAGTCTGATTGATATTTAGACAATATAAAAGTCAACAATGGAGGCAAGTCATATATTGAAGTTTTTTCACTCTTTTTTTGATAAAAAAGTAATTGAGAGCATTCTATATCTTACAAATATTTATGGATCACACAATAACCGTCACGATTTTGAAATGAATAACAGATTAAAAAAAATATTAGCATATGTATGTTATCTGGTTCACACTCTGCTTCAAGTTGATATGCATTGGACAAAGGATTAGGATAAAGAAGTGCACATTATAAGAGAGAGCATGAGCCGACATATATTTATAATTTATAATAGTGAAGTTGTACAACTAGTTGTACAAAAAATGTGTGAATCATTTTTTTCAACGAGAACTTTAGCAATCTTCATACATCACACTTCGATGCAAGATCCTTTCCTAAAGGAACCACATGGTTCTCCAACAATGGTCATCGTTACATTTTATTATTAACCCTCTTATAATTAGATTTTAAACAAATTGAATTTTCTATTGTGTCCTGTAAATAAGTAATTTTATCATCAGTTAATTTTTCACACAGAGACTGATTTCCAAAGCCATTTTATTTTTTGTTTTGCTTTTCGGAATAGTTGATCCCTATCTATCAAAAATAGTTCCTTTTTTTTTCTTTTAATTACTTTGGTGTATCTAACAATAAAGTTAACTTCCATGCTTTTTTCAATAAAAATAGTTTTTTCAAATTGTTCACTGAGCTCAATAAAAACAAGGTACTTTTTCTCCTGGCTTCATGTTTCGAGATATTTTACATCTGCGATAGAATAAAAGTGTTGTATTATATTATACTGTTCTTGTTAACATATTGTGACATTTTGTAATTTTTCAATGTTTGTATAAATTTTAAATAAAATTCTGAATGTAATTTTTTTACCATAGCTTATATTGTATTTATTTAATGTATTTTATAACATTTCAACATATGCATTTGACATTGTTTGACATCTATATATGACTTTACAATCATTAGAACTGAAGAAGTGCAGAAATACTGCACGAAACGTTTTCTATTAAAAAATTGAAAAATTATAAATAAAATAAAATTACAGTGAAATTTTAATCTCACTCACATTGTGTATTTATATATATTGTTATGCTATTTAAATTGTATTCTATTGCTTATTTAGAAAAGATCCTGTCTATATTTTATTAAATGATCTAATCTCCAATTAATCACAATAAATCAGCATTAATTAATTACAATCTCAGGCTATTTAACTTGTACTATTTACCTTTGATCGTGGATTCAAAATATTTTCCAATTGGCTTCCTAATTGGGATAGGTAATATGACCTGAATAAAATACACAGAATTTCAACTGAACTATATGTGAGGTGTCTTTATTTTAATGAAATTTTTATATAACAATCAATCCTGTAATATTTGCAATATAATACTTTAAATATATATGAGAAGTTGTTTTCTATCATGGACCCAAATGTTATTTTACATTGATTTTTAATATGTGTTATAACTAAGCTCTCTTTATAATTTTTTTCTTTAAATGATCGCAAAATTAACTGTCTCTATTATTTATTCAATTTA